>OX467285.1:5940323-6471257 GCA_950108345.1 Malthinus flaveolus
TTTAGTAAAGTAACATTTCATTGATTAGAACGCACGTTTGTTGAACTTATGGGTTCAAAAACAGTAGAAAAGGAATTTTGAATTGGATGCGTCGAGTCGCGTGATAATGAGCGTTCGCGTAATAAAGCAAGAACGTATGAGTTAACAAAATGACCGCGAGTCCTCAAGGAGAGCAGTTCGTTTGTTGCTCCTTTTAAGAAGAAGAAAAACGTTGAGATTCTCCCTATAGGTCAACAGGAATAGATATAGATATTTGGATTTGACACAACTCATGAAATCCTTGAAAGAGGCGCCGTGCTCGAAGCTTCCATTCTGCATACATCAGCAGTAATATTGAATTTGGCTATTCAAAGTAACGATTAATGTGGAATATTCATTTAAGATCTTCCCCTAATACAATCCATCCCGCATTTAGATTTTTAGCAATACCTTGCGGCTCCATCACTCTCGTGTCCTCATCGGGACTCATATACATAATAATAGACTGAATTTCAAATGTCTTGCTCAAACCGATCATGAATTGGAGTGCTTACGCCTTTTACGAACAGACTCTAAAACAATTTTTTTTAAATCGACAAAGTCCATACAGGTACGTAACTAGATCATTTTTGTGGGGGGCTATCGGAAGAGCTTGCCGAAAATAGGGGGGCACAAAACTATACTACTTATCGTAGTGGCATCGAGTTTTCATAAAAGCATGGTATAAACTTATTACACCATACCAATCTCCCATTAAAGGGAGGGGGGGTGAAATCAACGAGGTTGGAACCATTCTCAAAAAATTTCAAAAGTCAGGAGATTACAATTAATAAACCGTTAAAAAAATAGTTACTCTGCTTCTCTACTAATTTTACGGACCATGAAGCGACACACAGACAGAAATGCCTCTCGCAGATTTTTCCGCAATGAGAGATCCATCTAAAAATCCTTCATACTTCATACTGTAGGCATGATATAGTCAAAACCAGGAGAGGTGCCCTATGACTCATTCCAAAAAACTACGTAATTTGAATCACGCTATCCTTGTTTATAAGTTTGTTTTTACTTTGTGGGAATGCAACAGAATATTTTAATACGTCATTTTTAAGTCATTTTAGCGATGAGTCACAGGACACCTCTCCTGGTTTGACTATAATATGTGTTCAAGAAGACCCTGCATTTAGAGACTGCGGACTATGCGGAGAAAAGGACGAATCTTCTCAATGCATTATAATCAGAAGCCCAGTTTTGCAGCATTGAGAGAGTCTACACTGAGTTCTGTGTCTCTTACTACAAAGGCCAGTCTAAGTGCAAGAAGCTATACAGCCACAGTTTTCTAGTGGAATGGCCAGTCGATGGCCCCCACCCCGACAGTTGCGTGCCTGAGGTCACATATGAAAAAGCCATACTTCGCCTTTTCAGGGAAGTGAGAATAATAAAAAAGCTAAAAGACGAAGATTGGATGGGTTAGTTGATAGACACTTCAAGTTGAATACCAAAATACTAAAAAATTACAATTTAAAAGAGAGGTTGTTAGATGAAAATTCCATTCTCGAGTAAGTAGACTCATTTTCTACCATTTTTCTCAATTTCGCATGTTTTGCACGTAACGGCGATTTTAAACGACTCCTGAAACCACAATAAAATGTAAAATTATGCTCATATTCTATTCTTCTCACAATACGATCAGTATGATCGAATTTAAATAATTTTAATTTGCCAATAACAGCATTTAACCAAAATTCGTTAAAACTGAACCTACACAGGGATTACCTTAACAATACTTGACGATATCTGGATTTTCACAGACCGTCCTCTACGTTAAAGCTCTTTATATATTTCAAATACCCCAAAGTTATTGAAGCCGCTATCACTGCTCTGACGAATTTGGATAATTCTCAACGGATCAAATTGTCCCTTTTGTTACCACAACACTCTTAAATACCTATTACAAAGTGTCTGTCTTAAATTATCTTATAATTGCAACTTTCAATAAATGAGATCGCCTCCTGATAAGTTTGAAATGATAAATCCGCCCAATTTCAATTGTCGTGCAATTTTATGTGTGGACGGCAACTGGCGAAAATGCAAAGAAGTGGATAGTGGAAAAGTGATTTAGTCGAAAAGCACTTCGGAGACTTCGCGAAGCCGCTTATACAACAAAACTAAAACTGCTAAAACCATTATTAGGCAATTTATTTTTACTTTTATTTGTTAAAGCAATGAAATTTGAATTCTCAATTTCCCCACAACGATTTTACGTCTCCATTTCGTGAATGTAGTTTTTTTTCCAAAACTAATTTTAGAGCTCGTTTAGAAAGTGTAAATATAATAAAAACTCTAATTACCTACGTTGTAGTTGTTTTTTTCCGAAAAATCATTAAAAATCGATTTTTAAACTGCCCCATCATTACGGAACAGTGTTGGAAAAGATTAAACGTTTTCTAAAATATTCGTGGTTGTGATGCGTATACGACGTATACGATATACGTGTAGGATCACTTTTAAAGAATTAAAATGGTAGGCAGTTTAGGGACTGGTTGGTCCCTTTAGTTTCTAAATCCGTTAAGAACTGTTGGAATGACGAGCCCCTGATGGCGGTAGTGGATTAGACGGGGACGCGAGGGCTGTTTTGTCTAAACAGCACCACTTCCGGTGCGGTACGAGAGTTGTTAAAAACCTACTAAACGGCAAATTACAGGTTGGAGGGCAGGTGTTTGCTCTCGATCACAAACTATCAAACACAAATAATTTGAAACGCCGATCGATATATCGATGAGCCTTTTTAATTCGATAGCCATCATTTAAAAAATGTTCCCAAGGTCTTCCCATTTCGGTGACCTATAGGTACGCGTTTAACATACAAAATACACCCCAATTTCGCCTTCTCTTTCACGGATAAATTGATCCACATTTTAAAAGTGAAATTTTTATTAATAGAGAGAAAAGTAAGTGACATCAATAATAAAAGCATCTTCCAAATAAGTAAAATTGATATTAATAGTCTATTTTTACAGTATTATACGAACAAACGAAACATCTGTCTTATTACACAGTAATTAGCTGCACGATTCCAAAAAGAAAAGAAGGGAGACCTATTAATTAGTAAAATAAAAGACAAAAATAGCTCGGTTTATAATTACCAAAACAAGAGCCCTTTTAGTTGAAGAATTTTAGCCGACAAAATAGTTACACTTTTCAATTATCACCAACTTGAGAAATGAAATCCCTTTCCACTTTTTCTTTTTATTTAGTAAAAGTTGCGCTCTCGACTAATTAAATTCCAAAAAGTACATTTTAACCAAAAAATGAAGAGTTTATGTGTACGTAAATAGAAAAGTACAAAAGTAAATTTAATTTTGCGTTTTGTATAACGTTACATTATACCTTGACAGCTTTGAAAGTTTCCATGTCTGATAACTTCGCCACTAAAAAGCTTCATGTAAGCTTTTATTAAAAAATATTGCTCTTTTTACGTCTTTTTATTTAAAAAAAATGGCATACAACTGTGGAAATGACAAAAACGTAAGGGCAAACAATATTGAAATGACTGAAAAGTTTAATCAGTGTCGGAGACACACCGAGACTCGGAGATTCTATTTTTATTTAAAATATGGTATGGGCCAAATTGGTCTCAGAAGATTGGCGATATAACTGTCCGTGTGTCCATACTATCAAAAAATTCTATTGCATCATAAGAATCATCAAATCAAAAAACTCTCGACTTTGTATTCAACGGTATTTATCAATGAAAATAAAACCAAATAAAGAAAGAGGGCGAAGGAAGTGGATTTTAAGAAGAAATGCGTAAGTTTCTTGAATAAAGTCCGTGTGTCCACTCGCAAAGATTCTAAGATTCTTTAACAAGTCAAAATCAAGAAGATGGAAGAGCTTGCAGGAGACTATGTTACAAAGTAAAAAAATAGAAGGAAAATCTATTGATCGGTATAGAGGCAATCAAAAGGATGTATGAGATTTTCTAATGGAAGCTCGAAATCTAGTTTGGCTTGGAAAACAATAGGATCGCTCAAAAAACAACGCAAGAGAGTTAGAAATAGTTAACCCAAATAGAGTAGAAGTAGAAATAAAGAAGAAGTATTAGGTACAAAAAAACTGTTAATTGACGAAACATGACACCATCAACGACGATCACAGCAAGGACGACTACGCGCCACCACAGCTATACAAGATCGTCTGCTCCGAAGAGAGCGCTTTGCTAACACAAAAGTCCAAAAGCCTTCTTTGGTACATAATGTACGGATGAGCACCGAAATAGTTGGCTAACGTCTTCTAGAAAGAGAATTGAGAGCCACAATCCCGGCTGCTGGCCTACAGTTGACTGCAGAACACCGCCGATACAGATTGGCTTTTGCTAGAGACCACGTAAATTCGGAGAGAGTTTTATTCACCGATGAGGCGAGATTTTGTTTAGAGGGTTGCGATCATAGAAAGAAAGTAAGTGGAATGGTTATACGCTAGTTTGAGGGTATCTAAAAGTGAAGCATCAGGAACGGAATGGAAGAGAGTGTTACTCAGTAAGTGTACGCGGCCGAGTATGTCAGGGTACTCTCACTTTTACCTAGTACTACGAAATTTTCGGGACTTCTTTATGCAACCGACAGCTTGTTCTTCGTAAAGCGCTTCATATTCTTCGCGCGTTCAACCCTTCCACTTATTTTCTAGTTATATGGTTGCGATAGACGATAGGCGTGTTCGAGTTTTAAGACGTTCCCAATGCACCTTTGCATAGAACTGCGTTTGGCGATGGATCAGTAATGACATAACTACAGCTCGTACAGATCTACACGTCTTTGGCAATGTCAATTTAAATAGTCAAAGATAGATTACATACATTGCAGAACAATATATTGAGCCATTGGAGACAACTTCCACTTAATGCAAAATAATGCTCGACGTCAGAATTGTGCAAGAATACTTTGATGACGTTTGTCTTCCCGTTATACAATGGCCGGCTAGAAGTTCCGATTTGAATCTAATGAGCATGCTTGGGACATTATTGGAAGGCAAGTGCGCACCCTTCAACAACCCCCTGCAACCCTAAACGACGTCGCGAACGCCTTAAGTAGAAATTTAGGAATATCTCGATCAAGATCGGATAAAAGTGCTAATTTCAAGCGTGGGACATCCTCGTGAAGATGCTATACTTCAATTCGGACTATTCCGAAATGACTTTGTGGGTTTAGCTACGGATGCAGATTTGAAAAGCCGCGTGAATAAAGCAACAAAGGCGTCTAATACTTTTGTTTGACACGAAATTATAGATAAAGAAAGATTTTTGAGTTCTTCAATTTATACAGGGTGACCAAACGCCCACATTTTAATTGAAAATCAATAGAGATAGAAAAACGTTTGTATAATATACATTGTTTATGAAGATGTGTCCTCACCAACATAAAATATCTTCATTTTATTGATTGTTTGACAATGCCTACTACGATTTTTTTTAGATGACACCATATCTAAATATTTATGTCAATCGCTAAAGAATTTTATTCTCTTTACAGATGTGCAATTGTTTTTATCCCTACACACATTTTTTTCTTGTAGGGGCAAATTAAAAAAATTGGCGTTATGGAATGTTACTTAAAGCCCTATACGCCATATTTGTTTCATGTTTCATTAATATGTTGAAAAGTGCTTCTTATCCGTTTAATAATCTTTGCATACGTCATGGAACTAGAAAATATTTTCTAGTTTCATGGCACGCATTGTTGGGCATTCCGGAAAGACAAGTTTCTTAACTTTTTCCATAAAAATAAAAAAGTTGTGTAGGGATAAAAACAATTGCACATCTGTAAAGAGAAAAAAATCCTCTATCGATCGGCATAATTATTTAGATATTGTGTCATTTATAAAAAAAATCGTATTCTGTCTGTATTGGTGTTCGTTTAAAACCGGGTTTGACCACCCTGTATAATCCAACAATATTCCGTTTCAACCCTCTACTCCGTAGCTAAACTCACAAAGTGATTTCGGAATAGCGTGCAATAGACAGTATAGGTTTTACAGAGAAAATTGGAAAATTGCTTTTTGACTTCTATAGGTTTAACACAGTTGGGGGTGTACATAAAGTACTTAAAAATTTTAATAAGAGGGATTTTACCTGACCATTTGAATACCTTACGAATTCTATTGTTACTTGTTCTTATTGTCAGCATCCCTCTTATTTAAATTTTAAAGTACTTTAAGTACACCCCCAACTGTGTTAAACCTAGAAGTCAAAAAGCAATTTTCCAATTTTCTCTGTACAATCTATACCTATATGTATATTATACGACATCCGACGAATTGCCTATAATATGCCGAGAAACATATTTGCGAGCATGTTTGATAGTGTCTGGCCTACTTAAGATTTATGTTGACGAACATATTGCATAGTAAATTTCGCTCGTGTTTAGGAGACAATAGTTTTAAATGCAGGAAAAGTGCAGATGGCCAACACGCACCCCAACACGATTATTATTAAATTTGAAGCTTTTAAAAGCCCTTTTTCGACTAAATTTGGCCGAATCGGCAAGCATTTATAAAGGAAGAAATTTTTGACTTTAAGAACACAAATTTACTTAACTAACTTTGTTAGAAAAGCACTTAAAAATTGGTCTCTCGCCGAAGGTTATTTATTTATTGGAAGCACTTCCATATTTTCAAAGCCACCTCTTCTAGTACCTACTAAGCTAATTATAATCCCTCAACGCGAATGCTTGTCTAAGTAATTTCAAAGCACCACCCAAAAACTACCCTTTAAATTTATGATTACCTATGTGATAAGAAAAATATTTTTCTGACGACCTTGAACAGTTATATTGAAAGTAAAAAATAATTTTAAAAAGGTTAAAATTTATTCAAAATTGAATAAATATCAAAAATATTTTGGAGGTATCCAAAAATTGGTTGCCAAAAACGAGCAAACAAATATAAAATACAATGAATAACAGTATCAGGAACAATGGGCAGGTAGCGAACGCTGTATTAGTTAGGAAAGGTAAGGAATGAGACCAGTTCCGGACGCCTACAGGTAAGCACGATCATAGGCGTACGTCTCGTATGTTAAATTGTATTAAGAAAAAAGACACAATGCTAGGACGTACACGAAAATAATTTTCAGGTCGCATATAATACCAAAGTATTTTTGTTATAGCAGAGGTTCGGGCAGGGTGAATAGGTGTAATAACAAATCCCGCCAAAATTTCAAGGTCTACATGCAGATCTGTGTTGAAAACAACACCAACAAATTCAAAATGCCTCGCATTTTTTATCTCATTTTTAAACACTACGCGCTCAAATTCCTATTTTTAACCCCTCGAATTATTTTATATTAAAAATAGAAAAGTTTGGTTATACATTGTTCTTAAATTACGCGTCCATTTTGATTAGTAGGTACTTTCGTAAAAATATAAAATGGTCTTCCTACTTGAAAAAATGGCACTTGCTAATTTTCTCACATAGGAGCCCAAATTTGAAGTATTTAACCTTTTAAAAACAATTCCGACTTTTCTTCAATTTTCAAATGTTTGGTAGTTATTTGTAAAAAAGTGCTTTTCGAATTAGTTACGAACAAAAATTAAAAAGAAATTTTGATTTGTCGTTTATTCATCCTCATCAAATCGATTTAGCCAATTTACGAGCTTGCGACTATTCAACTCGCTCTCTCTTTCTCTCTTGGCCATTATCCATTCTCTTGTTTCGTCTTGTTTGATGAACATTCCCTAAGCTCTAATTAAATATGTTTGAGGATCCAAACGTAATTGTAAATTCTTAGTTACACGATAACCAAACATCGTCGCACTCAATTTCCAAAGTTAATATAACGCATCATCTATTTTCCTTTCGATTTCGAGTTCCGTTCAGGAAGTAAATTTAATACGCGCTACCGTTGCTAAAATTTCTCAACCTTTTTTGTAGAATTTCAAAAAAATATGAACAGTCAAATTTTTAAAATGTTTTTCGGTTCCGTTCTCGTGTCGTCAAGATCCACTAAAACTGGTATTTTCGTAAAAAATGTAGATGTTTGAAACCGAGTTTTCCTTACGTTGTACGGTTGTACGTTCAAGTAAGCCTAGATCGGGGCTTCCACGGTTAAGAGTATTCTGTGCATGCCCCAATAAAGTAATATACATACAGCAGTTGTATAAATTGGACAGTAATTTGGTACGCGAGCTTTTGTGGCAGTTCAAATATTACTCTATGGTGCGAGGTGTTAGAACTTGGAACTGCATAATTTGGTTCGTGATGGCATGATGCAGTTTCAATATTCCAATTATCGACAAAATAGTAATTTTCGCTAAGAAAGACAACTCATTAATTATTATTTAATTCAAAATTAATTAATTTTCGATTGAACTCTAAACGAAACATTTAAGATAGTATGGCTTTTCCCCTATTATAATACTCAGGAACGGGAATGAGAGATGGGAAATACAATAAAGAATCCTAATAATTTGGGATTTTACATGTAGAGAAAGATTAAACTTTGAAAAGCAGAAAAGCACAACACACGTACACGTGACCCTCGGCATTAAATGAAATTCTCGAGTACTTTAAGAGGATTTTAGAAATAAAATAAAAGTAGGCGGAAGAAAGAAAACCTTTTTTAATACCACAGAGTAATTTGTGCAAAAATTTTTTAACGCAACAACCAAGCTCAGTTTTATGTTTTAAAAACAATCTTTGTGTGCACTTTCGTTAATTTCCCAACCCACAACTTATCTCAATTTTAATCGAGGAATTTTATTTTGTGCCAAAAATACAAAAGATTCGATATTTGCCAAAAATAATTGGCAAAAATGAGCCTCGTTATTATTTGGGTATGAAAAAAATAAAAGAGCTTGCAATTGAAATGAGTCAGTATCTCGTGATGCCAACGTTCCCAAGTCTTTGTGATACTACCTATACTTTTTTTTATAACATTTCGCAAAAACTTATTTTGCAGCTTTTCTAAACTAACAAAAATCGATCGTTTGCGAGAGTAAACAAAAAGAAACACGAAAATGAAGTACGACGTACGTTGCGCTAAAAAGTTCATCTTGATAAAAACAAACTTATATAAAAGCTTTGAAGTTTGTGGATGGAGCTTGTGAACAGAGTTTAATCAATGTTTTAGGTAAATTTTGCTACGAACAAAGGACCTTTTTAAAATACCGTTAATGAGTCGTTTTGTTTTGACATAATATCCGGCAACTTTTACTCTCTTTTTTTTAAGTATATCACCGAAGTTATCCCACCCTGTGTTTAAATTGAATAAACGCGGAACTGGCCGCAACAAATAATAATTAACTGGCCAAAAAATTTGGGTTCTATTATTATTATTATCATTTTCATGGCACAGTTATACAAAATTGTTCGCCGAAGCATGTGCGGTAAAACACACCCCCGCCAGCTGACTTGCCTTACAATATTTTTGAGGGTTTTAATTTACTACAGACAGGGCATATTTTGGCGCTAAACGTTTTAACCAATTCCATACAGGGCGATCATAACAGACATACTATGAATG
Organism: Malthinus flaveolus; assembly: GCA_950108345.1. Classification (NCBI taxonomy): domain Eukaryota; kingdom Metazoa; phylum Arthropoda; class Insecta; order Coleoptera; family Cantharidae; genus Malthinus; species Malthinus flaveolus. Next base: position 5,949,817 of record OX467285.1, read on the forward strand.
CGTTTATTATTAACATAGTTACACTCCGAAATTTGTTTAACTTTTTTTTACATCAGACACAACTATAACCGTCTTCTACAATCGGTCTTTTCTGGCTCACAAATCTCACAATGTGTCAGTCTATAATAGTGCAACATTCAGGTTGGAGTAAATGCTACTTGAAACGTCATTTGTAAATGGTAAAAATACAGGAACCGTGACTAGATCCCGTGAAACTTTTCTTGATTTCACAAATTCAGCAATATTATATGCTGAATGAGTATAATGAAAAGACCCAAAATAAAAAGCAAAAATATACAGGGTGTTGAAAAACCAAAGTCGATGTCATTTCCGGTTAAATCGGAAGTGGTGCCAATATCTTCTTAAGGCACATAAACTCAAAATTGTTTTTTATTTACCCTCTCGAAAGTTCAGATTTACATAAGAAAAGATAAATAGTCAAGGGAGAGATCCTGTAGTTCAGTTCAACTTCAGAACTAAAAATGGGTACCTATAGGACTTAAATACACTATTATAATGTCAAAAGTCTCCATCGATCCTACTTCTGCTAAAAATTTTATTCGAAGTCAAAGGTGGAAAAATCGGTTTTTCGTAAAGATCTCTCAATATTAATCCAGTCAAATTATACAAATGGATAGCATTTGAGGGGAAACCATGTAGGGGTTTTGAAAATTATTATGGTTGTTCGTTAGAACCTGAAGTATATCATACTAAAAGTCCCGGAGGATGGGACGAGCGGGCGAAGGAGGTGCTGTTTAAAGGCTACTCTTTAGTTTTTTGCAAAGAACTCGCCGTTCAAAGATCGTAGGTTGATGAAGGTTATTATAAAAGTTATAGACAACATTATAAGCTACAAGATTGGTCATATGCATTTTTTCCATAAGTTTGACCCTTTTCGAACTATAGCTCGGAGAAGAGTTTACAGTGAATTCTGCGGAATAAGACGCGTAAGTTTCATGAAAGGAATCAGCCCCTAAAGTTATCCACTTATGGATAATCCGGCACTGGGTGAGGTAGAATAAAGATGTCTTTAAAAAATTCTGAAAACAATCTTGTAGCTAATAACGTTTTCTATAACTTTCATACAAAATAATAACCTTCATCAACGTACTAAGACGTGAGTTATTTGCAAAAAAACTAGAAAGAGTAACTTTTAAACAGCTTCCCCTCCCTCTACTCGCCCCCCACCCACCGGGACTTTTAGTATGTTGTACTGCAGATTCTAACGAACAACTATACCAACTTTCAAAACTTCTGGGCGTTTTCCCCTCAAATGTCATCTATTCGTCTAATTTGACTGGACTAAGATAATAGTGGACTAATAAATAGTGAGAGATAGTGGAGAAAACAGATTTTTCGACCTTTGACTTTGAATAAAATTTTTTAGCAGAAGTAGGATCGATGGGGACTTTTGAAATTTCAATTATAAAAATATATTTAAGGTTTGTATCAATTTCCAGTTCTCTTTTGTTTATTTTGACTGGATTACCGGTTGGGTCTCACTTCCACTCGGATTTAGTATACCTAATACGTGGAGACAAAGAAACATCAGATTGCCCATTTTGAAAAAAATAAAGATTCAAACCTTATAAAACTATAAAATTGTTACTGAACCTGTGCTTCTGGCACTGAAGATGATAGGTACCTACTAAACTAATAGTTTTCTTCTAAAAAGGTTTTTCTTTTTTAACAAATTGTGGATAAAAATGATAAAAATAAGGAGCTTAATTTCTTTGCAAACAAGTTTCGACACGAAAAACCGAAAATGGAAAATCGCAAAACGCAATCAAAAAATAATCCCCCTGTACCTAAATCGACATACAACAGCCACTATCAAAAAATGCAGAAACCCTAAAAATACATCACTCTCTCTATCTAAAGCGTCTTCATTATTTATACGAAAATTTCGATTATTTTCGTCTGAGGGGCAACGATCCCCGAAGTTCACAGAAAGTGAAACCTAAAACAAGTCACGCGATATTTAGAAACTAAGTATTCTACTGTAAATTAATAAATTAGTGCCTAGGAACAAAAAATATCGAAATCGATATAATATTGTATAGTATAGGTACCTAACATAGTATGAGAAAAGCCGTTATGAAAATTTGCACAAGCATCAGGACGTTGACTTTTCCAGTAGAAAGGGTTCAATCAATAAATAAATGCACAATTGAAAATCATTTGAGAGCAGAGCGTCTGAAAAATTAGACGAGGTGAAAAAACGATAAATAATCTAATTTGTAGACGCGAGACTGGTAAATACAAATTTTGCACATCTAATTGAGTTAATTTTAATAAACAAGATAATGCTTTTAAAGCAAGTAGAGTCAGTTGTGCGTATGTTGTGACGCCGGTCAAATTCGGCGGAAAAGCGTCGAAAAAAAAATGGAAAAACAAAAGCTCCACAGGTGACCAAGCACGCGCTCCGATTACGCACTTGCACGTTTTCATCGCAATTATTGCTCGAACGGTCGGATTGAGGAAAAATTGACGCACCGCACGAGAAAATTTTGTTCCGCGATAAGAGGGGACGCCTAATAGGAATGATAGGAGGACGTCTTACATTTACGTCGCAAATTAAGGCGTAACCTAAATTGTGACTCACCGTAATTTACATCATGGTTGAAAAATAACTTTAAAAACTTTCCTTTTCCAAAATTTCGCCAATTAAAATTAAACTTTTAATCGAACCACAAGAAAAAAACAAGCAGAGTTAAAGAAAATTATTTGATCGAAAAGTTAAAATCGTCGGCAAAATATATAAATAACTTTATCTAATTTTCGAGATCTAATTGAGGGTTGATATTTCGTATGGAGTTAGTTTGGGTCAATACTAATGCAACAGCAGCATCGTTCCCAATTCCCAACCCTCAAACATTGTTCTCAAGGATAACTCCCTTCACACTTGTGACACAAATTTCTCACTGAAAACTCCTACGATATCGTTCGTTATTGAAAGCAACAAACTTTCCTTTAACAAGTTTTCCTTTTAAACCAAATTGAAATGAACTCTTTTAAGATTTAACGATTCCTCCAACGTCACATCAATGGGAAAACTTTAAACTTTAAAAATGAATTACGAACTTAAACTTGGAAATTCGTAATTGAGCGCAATTTTTTTTATTTTACAAATTAAATTACTTCAAATGTATAACCTAAATGCAAATGCAACTTAATGCAACTAATGCGTGCCAAATATTTAAAAAAAGCATAAATAAGGTGTTGCGAATGGATTGTTTATACTTACATCCAGCTGTGGATCTCCATTGGGATCTCTGATGGGAACATGGTAGTCGTAGATCCTCTATAACGAATAGATAACGTAAATAATTATTAAAAGGGCAACTAATAAATTTAACAAAGAACGTCTAATCAGAAAAATTAGTTTAGGAAACGGCTGAAAATACTGTGCTATCGGGGATTCCACATAAAAGGGGGCGGGTTTCTATTTATGACGGTTTAGTAGTAATATATGGAAAACTAAAGCCCGACCAAAGGCTCGAGCAAAAAGTTTTATTTCCGGCCCCGCGTTTTTGGGAAGATGTGAATTAAGCCATTCTTATTCACACTTTCGAATTTAATTTACTACCTGTCTTGGGCCAATTTGGAAAGCCTAAAACGGATATATTCATTGATGCCATTGACGCTTTATACGGTAAATAGAAGAGCAAAACATTGGCGTATCATTGATTAAATTAGTCAGTGGACTGTAACTTTTTCGCGTGAAAAATTTTGAGGAAGGTAATTTTCTAAATTACGTACTACTACTTGTATGTAAAACTGACATTTCTTTCATTTTCAGGTGTTTTCCCGACAACGATAATAGGATACTAAACGTATCGATTTTATAGAACCCACAAGGCTTTGTTATATTTAATTATTACTTACTCGACACTTGTCATATTTTTCGACAATTACGCCAATTGTGTTCCGATTAGGACAAAAAACTCAATATTTGGATATAAAAGCAGCCTACGCGATTTAATGGTTTCTTCCTTCAAACTCGAAAACATCAAATATAAACAAAAATGAATGTAGGAGTTACGTAAGTCCGTATAAGATGACATTCGTATACAATAACGAGCATTTCCCAAAGTTGAAAAACAAATATGATTCATTTTGCACGACGTAGGCGTAACAAAGATGAAATGTATCCTGTCAAAATTTATAAATTAGCGAAAACTATATAGGAGGTTTAAAAATTACATTTGTTTGTTTTTGGTTTCTCTCTCAATTGCAAAAATTGTTCGACTCTAAAAAAATTCACCGCAGACTTCAATAAATCAAACGTGCAATCAGTTCGTAATAAACGCTTAATATTAAAATCATTATCGACCAATAAAGTATAAGAGCTTTTTTTAAACATGCACCATACTACCAATATTTCTTTTCTTAAATTCCCCTCAGGCTGTCACCCGCACATGCACCCCCGTTGGTGCAACCGTCAGGTTTCTAAACACACAAAACTTCTCCATGTCGTGTGGAGTAAAAATGTAGCAAATGCAAGTCTTTTTGTGATCGTTTCAACGAGCCACAAAAGGAAATAATTCATAAAATATACTACCTACTACCTATAATAGGTACTAACCTAACATTCTGGAATTAAGAGTTTAAGAGAGTAAAGGCCTCGCCACATAACACATGCCGTGCTATGCTATGCCATGTCAACGCACAGCGCATAACATAACGTAGCATGTGCTAAGCCACATAGCGTAGACGTGGTTCAAACAATTAAACAAGCACGATGCACGACTACAATTTGGAATTAACCTCACAAAAATCAAATAAACGCAAGGACACCAAATAACGTGTTTTGCGCACTAAAAAGCACATGTACACCGCACAGCAGTCGAACCGAGTTCGACTTCTATGCTGTGTAAATTTACTTCAGGGCCATGCGAAAATAGCACAGAACCATAACATCAACTATGTGACCATTGACAAGTAAATACTATGTTTCTACTTCTGTGTTTTATTGGCATAGCACGGCATGTGTTATGTGGCGAGGCCTTTAAGCTGCATTTGACAGGCTGCTCGACATTAAAGGATTTGAACATAAAATGCTAGTCTTCGACGAATTAAAGGGACTGGAGATATTTTGGGTAAAGACACTATATACAGGGTGTCAATTTGAAAACTTCCGACCTCCAATAACTTCGTCTATTTGTATAAAATATTGAAATTTCGCAATGCCCATCAATTTTATTACTGAGAGATCCTGTAGGGAGGCGCAAAATGCAAATGTACAGTCACACAGTCAACCATAGACGAAAATAAATCCTAAAGTTGAAGGGCCCATCTGTAATATTCTTGAAGTGGAATGGACGTAAGTGGAGTATGGGAAAGTCAATATTAAGAATTTCATATCGATATTTAAAAACTATCGATACATTATGGAGATATCGAATTTTCGATATATATATAATAAGAATATTGGCTTTTATTGTTTTTTATACAAAAAAGAAAAACAATAAGGTGGGAGATCAGAGTGAGCGAATACTCCCTCCTCTGCTCTTCCTCTCCAACCTGTACAAATATGTTACACAGATTAAATTAACAGCATGAGTACCGGGAACGCAAGCCGCTAGTGCCTTCGCCTTGAGGCATTAGTAGAACAATATCAAACTAAAACAGAATCAATAAACAAAATCAATAAACAGCAGACCACTGCATGGAGAGCAGCCGAGACCTGAGGTTACGTTTAAACCTCTGTTAGTTTGGATCTTCCGACAGTGTGTGAGGTAGAGAGTTCCATAGCCTTGCCACCTGATATTTAAATGATCTCTCAAAAAGTGACGACTTGTGAATAGGGGGAGTGCCTGCGCCTGATATTGATATTATGTGCATCTGTTCAAAAGCTAATTTTGTTATAAAGGTATGGCGGCGTTTGACCATAGATAACCCTGTGAACAGGGCCATATTAAGCATGGGGCTCAGTGGGGCTTAAGCCCCAGGGCGCTTGTCAAATAGGGGCGCCTTTATTTTTGACAGACACTAGCTTAACTAACTGAAATGATTATTGAAATATTGAATGATTTTTCCAAAGCCAAAGTAAGAAATATGCCAGTAAGTGCCACATAAATAATTATATGCGTAAGGCATAATAAAGTTACTAATTACTTCAAAAATTTATATTTTAATTTAATTTTGTAATAACTAATAAACAAAATAAAAGAGTTTTAAATAATTAATGTAGTTTCTAAGTTTGTGCAGCGCCGGATTACCCATTAGGCTCCAAGGGGCGCCAAGTCAAAAAGGGGCGCCAATTGCCGATGTAAACAAAATTATGTCCAATAACAATTTATTTCTACCCATTGTTTTAATTGGAAAATGCGTAAGATAGCTTTTTCACTCGGGTTTGTCGTTTAGATGTTTAGATATTAATTAAAATTGATACTTAATCAGAAACGGGACTCAAGCCTGGATTTACCATTAGTCTAACTAGGCTAAAGTCTAGAACCCTGGGTCAAAAGGGGCCGCAGAATTCTCCAACAATATTTTGTGTTTATCTGAAATATTACACTATTAATTTAATTTTCCTACTTTGTTTTTGTGAAATATCTTTTTTGAAGACACTATCAATTGCTACTAAAATTCCTAAACTTCATTTTAAACCGTTTGACCTTGAACAATACAAAATTTTTGCTTGCGGCGCTATTTCACTCTATTTCCTCCCCAAATAGGAAAAAGGGCATTGGTATTATTATAGCCTAGGGTGCCAAAATCCGGCGCTGAGTTTGTCTATTCATCGGGGCGCTTTACTCTCTCGAGCCCCCGGCGCTAGAAAATCTTAACACGGCCCTGCCTGTGAAACAAGCATAACGAGTGAAGCTTCCGCCGATTGATCATATTCAGCCACCCAGACCTCCTAAGCGTGTAGGATATATGTTGCCTTCTTCTAATACCATGAATTAATCGAAGACAGCTATTCTGTATCATTTGGATACTGTGCCTGTCCCCGTAATCCAAACCCGGACCATACACCACATCAGCAAAATTCAACTGAGATAGGACAATTGACTCGCATAAAAAAGTTTTTTGGCATTTACTTAATATGCCCTTGTTGGCATATATATTTTTCAAATTACTGTAAGACTTTTGAATTAGTGAGTTGATATGTTTTTTAAATCTCAACCATGAATCGATGTACAGCCCCAGGTTCCGAGCCACAGGGACGACCTTTAACATATGGAGGGATAACAAGTTATCGATGTACCGAGTTATAAATATAGCGAGATAAGTATACCGAATTTTTAGTGTATCGATCGATATTGTCCTTCGATAGCAATCGATTGACCGATGTCACACCAGACTTGAATTTCGAAAATTTGAATATTATTATGTTTTCTATTGTTTTCAATTTTTAATGAATGAAGATCATATTAATATCATATTTACGAATTTATGCAATTTTTTATGTATAACGAATTATCGATGTATCAAATTAAGTATTACACGTCGATTTATATCAGACTAATTGTACAGGGTGTTCTAACTCTAACAGATCTGGGCTCCGTGTGGTCATATATATTCCTTAGATTAAAATTTAAAGTCCTTAAGCCCCCCAAGGTACACAAGATGTGTATATGAGGTATAGCCAAACATTGGGGACAAATTTCTTTGGTCAAATAAGAAAAAACAGATTATAGGAACCAGTGTTCTGCGAAACTTCATTTTCTGAGATTTGCAGTGCTCGTCAAGAAGTCAACAACATAATTATATGAGAAGAATTTTTACTATAGTAAGCATGAGAAGAAAATTGAATATTAAATATCAAAAAGACCTTATATCTATTTAAAATTTTTTTCAATAAAATCTCCAAAATCTGAAAAACGCATTTATTCTTTTATTTTTAGACAAATTCCTCACGACTTTCTTTCGTTGAACGCGCTAGAAGTTAACCAATCTCGGACACCCAACGCTTAACTGAATGAGCGTGGAAGTGATTTCGAAAGATGCTCTTGATAACAAGACGTGAAACCACGAAAATCGACTGGTTTCGTGAACATCATTTTCTCAACCAGCATCAGCACACACAAAACAACAGTCTAGCAATTCGAATTGTAAAGTACGCTGTGTTAGACGCTCGCACCTATCACTTAACAAGATCAAAAATGAATAAAAGTTATCACGAACTTGATAAATTTAGAAGACAACTGTTTAAATTTAAAAAGATGCACATTACAAACAACGGGTCTACCATTTGTCATGGTTAATTCTTTCGCCTAGAAAACGCCTAAACTATAACATATTCTATATACGTATACACGCTGTTGTATAGTAGGTATATTTAAAACGAGATGGGTTGTTATGGTCAATGCCATTCAGACATATGATGGGCTAAACAACCTTTAAAATGAGTTCCAGGAAGGCATGCCTGCTTTTCAGGTTTCAAACATACAAAAATACATTTTTGTGACTAGTTCTAACGCTCTTCTTGTGTGTGCTCTTACGTTCGGTCACACAAAAATTAAAAAAAAAATATTTGGAAAAAAAAATTATTTACGCCTCACGGTGAGAAAGGAATATATCTTCGATAAATGCAGCGGCAGGTGGATTTCATGTTTATTATTTTTACTAATTTTTCTTTGTATTTATATTTTATTGTACTACCTACTTGTATATGCAGTTAGAGGGTTTTTAATAAAATTTTTAGACATAAGACAATATCAAATGCAGGTGCAAATGAAGAATTAGCTATCGTGCATTAAACATAATATTTATATCATCAATTCAATTCACGATGGAGATTGATAATGACAATAAATGAAATATTACAACACCATTGAAATCATTTAGAAATACTAATTACTTTCGTTTCGAATAAAATTTCCCAATGTCTCATTTATAATTGATATAGAAATAAATCATAGGTGTTTCCTACCACTGAACTAAAACAAAATTACACAAACCGAATATAACCGCATTGCAGCCGTAACGTACTCGCCAGTCTGGGGTAGAGAGGTAGTTTAATAGATCTACAGTCAGAGTCACGTTTTCTCCACATCTCCACTCTTCTGAAGAGTGTAACGAGATGGTTTGTGCTCGAGAGCGGAGAGTCTCGAATGAAGAAAATATAAAAATAGAGAGCGCACTTAGCCCACTGTTGCAAAAATCGGTCACAAAATCGACGCTCCAGTTTCTACAGAGAAAGAAATATTGAGAGCGGATTTAAAAATTAATCAGCAGTCACACCAAATTGTCTCACCAAAGAGGTCTCATCAGAAGGCCAATTTAGGAGTCAAGAACATTTATTCCGCAAAATGATCTTGCCAAATTGGAATAAAACTTTCCTAAATTTGGTGAGAAAGATTAAGTATCTGGGCATTACTCTAGACCACAAGCTTAATTAGGAAAACCACATCAAAAACAAATTACACAAAGCAAGTCTGGCTTTCTGTCAGTGCGGCAGGACAATGAGAAAGACGTACTTTGGCTCTACACTGCCATTATTAGACCTATAATCAGCTATGAAGCTCTTATCTGATGGCCCAAAATCAGATAGATCAGTACGAAAAGTCTACGAGACAAAACACAGAGACTCCTTTGTCTGGTGGTCATAGGAGACATGAGAATTACACCCTTAACCGCGCTGGAGGTGCTGCTATGCCTTCCCCCACTAGATCTATATGTGGAAAAAATGGCAACAAAAGTAGTCCTACGACTGCGAGAATGGGAACTATTCGTCAGATAAGGAATGTTCGGACACACCAAAATCCTCGAGAAGTACTCCAAGAAGCTAGCTCTTCTGGAGATGAATGCAGACCGTATCTCCAAAATATACATTCAACCGAGACTCTCAAACTCTAATCTCTAATGGATTTAACGATTTAACTGAGAACAGCGAAGCAGATATAACTGTCTCTACCGATGGATCTAAAAATCAAAAGGGTTCAGGAGCAGGTGTGCACTCATCTAAGCTTGCCCTCGAGAGCAGTCTATCCCTGGGAAAATATGCCTCAATTTTTCAAACTGACCCCATGAGGGATATTACACAGTGCCAACGAAATCCTAAATAAGAAAATACTGTTATTGAGGGATAGTAAAGCTGCCTTGCAAGCCTAAAAATCTGCAAGGTAACCTCTAGTCTTCTGCTTGAGTGCATCCGTATCTCCAAAATATACATTCAACAGAGGCTTTCAAAATCTAATGGATTTAACGATTTAACTGAGAGCATCGAAGCAGATATAACTGTCTCTACCGATGGATCAAAAAATCAAAAGGGTTCAGGAGCAGGTGTGCACTCATCTAAGCTTGCCCTCGAGAGCAGTCTATCCCTGGGAAAATATGCCTCAATTTTTCAAACTGACCCCATGAGGGATATTACACAGTGCCAACGAAATCCTAAATAAGAAAATACTGTTATCGACGGATAGTAAAGCTGCCTTGCAAGCCTAAAAAATCTGCAAGGTAACCTCTAGTCTTCTGCTTGAGTGCATAGAGCTGCTGAATCAGATATCCAAAAACAATGTTCTTATACTCTGTTGGGACAAAGGACATCAAGGAACTGAGGGTAACAATAAAGCAGACCACAAAATGAGTTCGATTAAGTGGCCTAAGTGCAGTGAGCCCCTCCCTAAACGATCCAGATCCAGAATAGGTTTCATCAGAAGACCAATGGATGAGTTAACAAAATGTATTCCACCCATTGGAATAATAATAAATCATAAACTTTCTAGTTCTAATGTTGAAGCTTTCTTGTAAATGATACGCTGTGAAAATAGAGTGCACCTTCCCGAGGCCTTAAAAAATAGACATGTCACGCATTACTTCGATATTTTTGAACGACCCAAATGATGAATACAACGCTCTAAAAGTAATCTGTAAAAAGTAAAAAACTGTACGACCGTTAGTGCTTCAGTTAACCCCAATTGCTCAAATTGCAACAAAATCAAAATATAAATCCACCAAATCGTCTCTTTACCAAGAGAAAATTGAATGAGCAAATCTGTAATCACGTAATAACACCCAACAACGTAAATAATAATTAAAATTTTGCAATAAAAATAAAACGAAATAAGATGGGGCACGTGGTGTGTATATAATATGCAACTCCGTGACTCCGAGTTTTTCGGTTGCATCTGCTCCTGTAATCTGCATGCAGATAAGAAGGCCTGCAGGTTGCAAGCTCAAAATGCTGGTTATTGCACCTGATTCATTAAAAGCACGCGCTCAAACAGCTTAATCTTATTTTTATTTTTCAAATTTAAAAAAGAAAGAGTTAAGATTTAAGATATACGATTATCGATTCTTCCACGTATAAAAATACCACTCGTGTTTAATACATTGCAATAATTAAACCAAAAAAAGTCGACGTAATTGCAAGCTACGATTTTACGACATTTAATAAATACGTAATTTCGACTATAAGCAGCATAACAATAAGTCGCCATTAAATTAAATAAGTCGAGTTATTTTTGTAATTTCAAACATTCATATCATAACATCCCCATGTACCTACCGATGTAAGCTTTAGAGTTTAATAATTGAAGATCAGAAACAACCCACTAAATTAGCATACTAATTTGATGTTGTAGTGGGTGGAAAACCTTTAAAATGTTTCGCAGCAGTAAAATTACTCTTCTGACGCTTGTCTGTTTAAAATTATAATTATTTTCTAATTTAAGCGAATTAAAATAAAACTCACCTTTTCTTTGCAGATGCAACCGATGGCTCTACTACCAATGGAGATCCATTGAAGTTGAACCCTGCAAAAATAGAAGAAAATATTTTATAATATACATCATCATACGTGTCGGCGCCTAATCAATCCGTATTGATCTGATTGTACTAATTATAACTTTAATAAATTATTTTACTAAACATAGTAGAAAACTCAATTAAGTTATAATTGTGTTTGTATCGATTTTATACAATTAATACTTAATAAACAGATAGAAAGGCTCCAAAATTGTACTATGTAATACGTGTGTGGTAGTCGTCTATGCGAAGTTGTTAATTTGTAAATAGTTTCAGGTGATGTGCTTTTCGTTAATTAAATAACTTTTAAAGCAAATTTAGTTTTTTTTTTCCGTAGATCTATTAGTAACCAAAGAGCAATTTAAAAATAGTAGGCCGTGGGCATAAAGATGGGGCAAGAGGCTGCTTAAAATTGGATTCAAAATTCCAATATGCTCCATTAGAATGCACACCCCATTTTGTTGTATAGGAACGCTAACCATCCAGAGACAACCTTGAAACACGAAATAGAAGTTGCCATTCATGCGATTGGAGCCCAAACAATCGGAAATGTACTGAAAAATTGGGTTGATCGGTTATAGATGGTCTACCCTTTAGTAGAATCCAAGAGCTTTGACGATATGATGCTATTAGTGGAGCCAGAATCAGTCAGAAATTTTTAAAAAGAGACGACTTTGACTTCTAGAGTTCCCTACATGCCTACTACCCTCTGTGCGTGTGCAAAAAATTTTTTCAGTCAACAATGGCTCATCAGAAGTCTTGCCATTGCTCGGAACAGCTCCACAAGCTCCAACGTGTACCTAGTTTTTTGAAAAAGAAAAGATATTGCTAAAAATCCTCTTATCAAAGATAGAGTTGCAAGTTCTCGCAAAAAAATACGGCATACAAGTGGCAAAATGGCAAAACTTCAAAATTTAAATTGTTTGTCTTTTTAAAAAAGGAAACAAATTTTTTTGGTAGCATTCTTCGACGCTTTTTTAGAACTCTTCCTACCACACTTTTTTTGTAGATAATATTTTTAAATAGACTGCAAAGCTAAAATTGGAATAAGTGCGGTGTCAAAAAGTGATCCAAATATAAAGCACCGTAAAACTAAAATGGTTCTAACTAGAGATAGTAATATTTGAACATGTGATGGCATTTCCTGTTAGCTGTTAAAAACGATGGAGGATACTTCGTAGACCCCACACGAAAACTCGAAAACACAAACGTTGATATAGGAATTTTTAAAAAATATGTAGAAATGTGAAATAAAAATTTGAAATTAAAAAAATTTTAATTAATCTATTTAATTAGTGTATATTTATCAATATAAGCGATTAAATAAAACATACATGCACTTAAACTGATGGAGAAATGTGAGGAGATTAATCAATGCTTTAGGGGTTATGCCTTAAAATTGTAAAATACACATTTTACGATCAAATAAAATTATTATCTGATATTTCTATCGGCTAAATACGTCTTAATTTAAAAAATATTAATTAGCTACATCATCATACTGTCACTTTTTACCGCACGAACATACACTGTTGATCAAGCAACATTTTATATTATTTTCTGCAAAATTGACACAGTAAAGTCTACTGAAAATTGCATACTGGATCTAAAGAGTAGCCTAAAGTGTTAACAGTATTGCAAGCCATTTCTGCAAGGATTCCAGAATTTTCTCGCACTTACAGCCGAGTTTACATTAGCTAAAATTTCTATTTGGGAGTCTGGCAGACATTCATCGCATGTGAAAACAAGGCCTAAGCAATGGTTTTTGTCCCCTCCCACCCAAGTTGATAAGTGTTTTTAAAAACCTAGTCTTCCTGAATAACCATCAAAATCAGTGTCGTGGTAAGTTTCCGCAGCGGGCCAGACAACACGATGCCAAAACCAATCTGGCAACCTCTATCAGTAATATATCAATACTCAAAACTTGAGCAACAGTTTCTTTCATCTTTTCTTCTTTCAAATATGTGAATATAAAGCATATTCGTTCATTTTTTCTCATTTTGTCTTCAAAAAAACAAAGATAGAGGGTATAGGGGTCATGTGAACTCAAAAAACTTAAGACTCTGGTCACTTCAAACAAGCGCTGAAAAACTTGCAAAAGACTGAAGACCATCCCGTGAATTTTAAAAGAATCGTACACCGGTATACACCATTTGCTAAAGTTTACATTCGAGCAGGATGTGAATAACCAACTGGGGGGGGGGGCTGTTAAAGGCTTAGGGATGTTTAAAGGAACTTCTGAAGTTCAATAGCTCTTCTGAAGCTGCGTTCGTTTATTTGCCAGAGAGTTAGAACAGATAAGGAGTGGATTAAAGTCAAGTGTCTTTATATATAGAGTAAAAAGAGTCAAAATCAGCCGAACGCGTTGATAAGGTCAAAATACCATAGTAAAACAACTTTATGTAGGATGGAAATTTAAATGTGATATGCAAATAAACAAATGAGAGCACTAATGCGCATGTCTACTCTATAAATCTAATTTCGACTCTGGGACTCTGGGACGACTCTGGGAACGTAGAAACGAACGGAAAAAATATTACACTATTTACTCTAACGGGAATAAACGAACGAGTCAGAGTAAAAAGAGTCAAAAAGAGTGAACGTGGTAGGATAAACGAACGCTGCTTCAATAGGTAAAGACGAAACCTAATGTAACTTTTGTTTTCAGAAAGCTTTAATAATTAATTATATCATTTATTCTACTCTATGCAGTGCCGGATTATCAACGAGTGGATAACTTTGGAGGCTGATTCCTTTCATGAAATGACAATGAAAGTGTACATGTATACATTGTACAGAGTCGTCCCGTGAACGAATTCACTGTAACTTCTCCGCCCTATATCTCAAAAAGGGTTAAACTTAGGGATAAAATGCATATAACCAATCTTGTATCTTGTAACTAACAATGTTTTCAATAACTTTCATAATAACCTTCTTCAACGTACGATCTTTAAGCGGCGAGTTATTTGCAAAAAACGGGGGAAGTCATCTTTAAACCTTTCTGTCTAATTTGACTAGCCTATGTATACCTACATACTGGTAGTTTAGCCGAAAACCCAGCTAAGAAATTTCAGTTAGTTTACCTCCTTTGGATTTTGAAGGAAAGAGAAGGTTAGCTAAAAATAATCCGCTGTAACTAAACAAATTAAGATAACGCACTAAACTCTTAAAATTTTGCATCCAGAGAAAGCCAATTCTATAGAATACTCACAGATTAACAAACGTAAATTGTAAAATCCACAGGTGTGGGTAAAATCCTTAAATAATTAAACTGGATATCAAAATGGCTTACCATTTAGTTTATCTATTGCCTTATCAGCCGAAGACTGATCGGGGCAATCGACGAAGGCATAGCCTCCCCTCTTGACTAAAATATTCGTACAGGACAAATTTTGATCTATAAACAGTTGCCTCAAAATTCCATCACTAGCATCGGATGGTAAGTTTCCTATGTACAGTTTACTCATGGTTATGGGTGGAATTTTTCCTATTGTCGAATTCATTGAGGACGCTACGTTATTTCTATTTATTATTAATAATTAAATATTTTTGCTTAAAGCAAATTGCACTAAGAAAGAAATGTATTTGACACTGTACTTGACAAAACATTTAATTGGCGTATTTTTTTACGTCATCGACATGGGTAACGGGATTAAGTTGTGTTTTTAGCGAAACACACCATTCATTGGAACGCAAAAGTTCATAGGAATTCTCTGAACATTAAAATCGAAAGAACGCCACAGGGTGATCACCAAAAAGTGTGGAGATAAAAAATGTTTCTCCCCCAAAAACATAAGACGTCCAGCTTATTTTCTGTTGTATAATTAATATTAATTTAAATATGGATCGTTTGTGTAAAAAGACACTATTATTCTTAATAACTGTAACCACAAAAAGGCCACAGCATAAAAATAATTTTAATTGCATAATTAAAGGTTTTCATATTTTTGTAACGAAATGTTGTGGTAAACAATAATTTTTAATTAACACTAAATAAATAGAATATTTAAATAAATTAATATAAATTAAAAATAAAATATTAAAATTAATTAACAAATTTAAATTATTTAACGTTGGATGCGTTTCTACTGGTGTTTAGGTGTTTTGTAATATCGGCGCCGTGGCTTAGTTGGTTAAAGCGCCTGTCTAGTAAACAGGAGATCGAGGGTTCGAATCCCTCCGGGGCCTCAATTACAATGTTCGTAATTACATATTTTTTTTAACCACTATAATTGTAAACTATTGCTTACAATCACTACTTACGTTCCTTTTTTTACTAGAACGCTGAACAAATATTATTTACCTTCACTAGTCGGTGTAAAAGAATCGCACACTACGCCTGAACGAGAAGCAAAACCAAATTATTAGCGAAATAAATAAATTTTGACCCAAACAAGTTTTCGTAAGTGACAACAAGAGAGGTACATTTGACAATCGATTTATCAAGAAATTTTAAGGGCACTTTATGAGAGGCGTGTAAGAACCAGTTTGCAAAATTAGGGTAGTGCAATTTCTTATACAACAACCGTTTGTAATTTCTTACACTGTTAAATTGTCTAAATAATTTATTGCAATTTAAAATTTGTAAAAGAATAACAATTTTGTGTTTTAAATAGCTTTTCAACCCCAACAGCGCACCCTATGTTTATTCATCATGCGCTTAGTCTTTAATGATTACCTCCTTATAACTTCATATAGTGATTGATAAAATGAACTTTTATGTATCAATATTTTGCAAAGTTACAGGAGAGACTGCAACGAGGTTCGATTCCTTCTCACTTTAGTTACATATTGTATGCCCTTATTTCAATATTTGAAGGTTTGGAGGCTAATTAGATGAGTATAGTAATAGCTCCGACGGCGTTCGTGTACATGTGTGTTAGTCGCTCTATGATTAGAATAAATAAATAATTTTATTAAATGCACCAGGAAATGTTTCCCATAAAAAATGAAGCAGAAAATCGGTTAATAACAGTGTAGAATATAAGAAATGACAAACTGCCCCTATTATTTCCAGGTCAGAAGGTGAAATATGCGGAACCGGAACACTGCATAACAATAGATATCGCCGAAAATCAAAACAAGTTTTAAATCTTTGTTTTTTATATCATTTCATATACGGAAGCTTACATTGCTACCCCTAAATGGCGTTCACTAAAGATTCTTCTAAATTTTTGGGGTTATCCTTATTGTAGTGCGAGATGTTTGAGCGTTATTAAACGTTAAAAAATTGGACAATAACTTGTTAATACCTCGAACATGCCAGACATGATCTTGTATTTTGATTATCTTATAGTAACAAACCCTTCTCTTTACGTCTCTCTAATCAAAAATTAACAATAGAAAAACAAATTTCGAATTAAAAAGTACAATCTAAATGAATTTTTTTAACTTTTCCCAATGCTAAAAAAATTTTTAAAAATAAAAAATGTAATTTGTATTAGAAAAGAATTAGATTTAAAATATACGAGCAACCGATATGGAAAACGTTAACGGTTTTTTTTCTTTCGTGTATATTGTATGTAACCATTCTTTCGCATCTGCATCCTGCTTTGATCATCGGGGATATATCTGATGAGAGAATGCATTTTGTCCCATGTGAGAATTTAAATTTTGGTCAACCTTTGACATTACCTGGTGTGTGCTGGAATAGGAGCCCGTTCTAGAACGTCAACTTTTGAATTTCAATAAAAAGTTTCATTCACTTTTATTTCTACAGCGGGCGATTAAAATAAAAAACGTATAAAAAAGTTACTATAATAATCAAAGTCGATGTACGTATATCAGAGTAATAAAAAAGAGAAGTAAAGTACATTATTGAGTTTTACTATTATGTAGTATTACCTATTACCTTACTATAGGGACCGGTTGGGCATAGTTATTTACGTCCTTAGTTCGGGAAGTGGCCTATTAAAGCATGAGTAAGATGTTTACGGACGAAGCGAAGCTGAGTCCGAAATTTCGCAACGAATGCTTTAATAATCACTTCACAGACGTATATCGTATATCGTTTTTTATTTGTTTTTCTTTGTATAAAAACGTCATTTTAGAAATGTCAAATTAAACATCCGCTGTAGGTATTTCATTTTAAATCACATCATCCACTTTATATTCGTTACTTAGCAACAAATAACTACTTTATAACTTCAATCTTGATATATATTAATATAGGTGTTCGTATAGTGTATTGGATAACACCCTTGTATTTCACCCAGAAGTTCATAGGTTCGATCCCCGCTGCCGGCAAACTTTATTCAAGCAAAAATATAAAAACAAAATCCTTTTCAAAAATTTCGCAAAACAGTCCGGGAAGTGTTACTTAGCAACACTTCCCGGCCTAGTGATGTAATGTGCCATTTCCCGGACTCAAATTAATGACGAGAAGTAGCAATACCCGTACAGTATGAAATAAAAAAATGAGGAACTAATAATATTAGCAAAAACCTTTTATACTCTATCTCATCGGCTTATGTCCCATAATTACAATAGATCAGTTGGGGATCGGGGGGGGGGGTTCGTTGGAGCACATTGATACGTGGGACACTTTGATACTTTAATTATTACAGGATAACGAAAATAACCACGCGGTTTTCTCATATGCAATAAGATATCTCCACATCTTCGCTAGGAATATATTTCGCGTGTTTGGTGTAGGTGTTGAATGTAATCCACAGATAAGTGTTTTTGCCCATTTAGAGTCAGAGTAAATTTTTCTACTGAAGGTGGTAATAATCGTTTATATAACGTGTGCTATTGTTTTTGTGGTAAATAGGAGTTATTTGCTGACTAATTATATTGGTTTTCAGCATTTGTGTAATATTTGAGCATAGCTTCGTACAAAAGTAACATATCGTCAAGGGGGATCATTGATACACTAAGGAATTACATCCTACAAACACCAACCTCAAGACAAAAAAACAAAAAAAGTCCCAAACACCGCAAGTAAAATCCGATTTTACCTCCGATGATGAATCTGATGAACTCTTCACTGTTCACGTGATAGTATTTCCGAGTTTTGTTTTTCTGAAGACGATGATATTCATTTCGATAAACAAATCCGGCTGCCTTCTTCGGGAACAGAAAAAGCCAATGACTTCTTAGTAATAAAATTTCAAAAAAAGACATCAACCGTTCATTATCTACTTCGTAAAGTAGTTTTTGAATTAGGTCTATCAGAATACCAAGTGTCGTACTTACGGAAACAATTTGATTCATGGACATTTGTCTTTCCAAATGTAGAGGACGTGGCATTTGTCAATTTAACCGACGAAGTCACCAACTCCAAAAGATACCAAAGGGACAAACATAACTGCATTTTTGGCTACTGTTTGATTTGACTTCTCTGATTTTTGTAATATTCGTTAAGTGGGCTATTTTACTTTTCTGCTAAAGTTAAGCATATCTATTGTTTTCTTTTATAATAAATTTATATAATTTTTTGAAAATCATTATCATTATGTTCCTACCCAAAAAAGTGTTTTGTGTAGAGTATATACCTAATATGGGCCCCGTAACTGCCCCACTGTTTGTATCATTGTGCCCCTATGACGAGGCAGACTGCTACAAATCCCACTTTTTAATAATAAAAAGTTTGTTTATAAAGTTTTATATGTATAAATAAATTGGTATTGAATATAAAAACTAGAATAACTAAAGCATTGATATATAAATTCAAAATATCAGAAAATTCAAAAAAGTCGTATAGGTATTATTTTAAGGTTCTTTTACAAATCGTACCAATACTGTGTCCCAACTCCCCCTATAATAAGGTTTTGGAAGAAAACAAAAAAATGGTGGCCATTTTCCATTTTTCTGTTGGAGTCTTCCACACCGACAAACGTGATGTGCTTCATCATAATCACAAGATATTCTGCACTTTATAGTTCTATCGTACGTTTTTAGTCAATATCGCAGCTCCTGTCGTGTCGCGTAAGAAAAATAATCGCAGGGTGTCCAAGATTAAATTTTCTTTAAGTTTGACCAAGTTGCATAAATTTTCAAGCTCTACATTTTTCACAAAAAAATAAAATTGCCCAAAAGTTGCAAGAAATCTATTTTTAAGAAAGGGACTCAACATTTAAGTATGATAAATCTGTAACTTTTCGTTTAAAATTAAGACACTAATAGCTAATGGGCTAAATAACAGGTTGGGTCATGGGTCAAGTAAAATATAAAAACTACGCTTCTGAAGTCACGAAAAGTCACGCAAAAATAGTAGTTATTCGGCTTCTAATCGTGCGACTCAAACTTTGTTGTATTTGATCTCTTTTTTAAAAGATGATAAAGATGTAATTACGTTCTAGTGTTAAAAAAGAATTATAGCACTTTTTGTGAAATGTATACCTAATAACTGAAAAATAAAATAAAATTTTTACTTAAGGTAGTACTACCGATACCACAAGTGTCAAATGTGTGCCTTCTGTAATTTGACTTCCGTCGTATTTATATTTGGCAACGCCGCGTAAAAGCAAAAGAGACAAAAAATACCTTTCAGGTTATCGGTTTGACATGTAATGTTTGTTTACTAATGAAATGTCTGAATCAAACTTATTAAATGGTACAAAACGAATATTTCATTGGAAAAATAAAAGAGTCACTGAAAAAAGGTATAGAAAAATGTGAAACAAGTAGCATTAGCCGTATTCTGTACATATTTAAATTTCGCGCGCGTCTAACCTTCTTGGCGGCGTTGCCACATGTAAGTTTTTTCTTAATTATTTATTAATTACTCTTATCACGAGCTCTAAAGTTAAGGTTTTATTAATACAGAAAATTCAATTAATTTTTTTCTTTCTATTGATACCAATTTCATAAAAATCTGAACGTCCAATTTTGTGAAATAAAATAAAATATGTGATTTCCCATAAGGATCAATGTTAAAGGCAAAAATTTTTAAATCGTTTTATCTTTTTTTCAGTTCTCTGTAGGCCTCCAAAAATTTAACTGGTTAATTATGATATTATAATGTACCAATATGCCAAGTTTCATTAAATTCTGAACGTCAATTCTAAAACCGGTAGTACTACCTTAAAAAAAAACAGAAATTGGTCATAAACCCCAAAAATTGGCAGTAAAAATTAACGTGTTTTACGTGCGTATTCTCTGCACGAAGAAGTTTCCATTTTATCATTTATATAAATGTTAATAAGCCCATTTTTTCCAAAAATATTTAGTACACACTTCTGAGATTTTTTTACAATTCGACCAATAGAAACCGAGTTTGATAAAATGCAGAATATCGCTGGTCGACAGAAAGCCTTTTGCTGCGTAGTGTGGATGCTGTGTCAAGCATAATGCAGCAATACCGTTTCATGCACTTTTAGCCAATTCTACTGTATACATAGAGTATAGAAGTTTCGTTTTGAAATCGTGTTGGTGACCTTACCACCAGCAGAAAGGTACAATAAATAATGAATAATCTCTTTCGATTTTATGCTTCTATTGAACCACTCTAGAGATGGCGTATACTCTATACCCATAATAATTATTATTACTTTTCTAGGTACGCAAGTACGCATACACACTATACCTGCATAGAGTACAGTCCAAATAAAATGGCACATGACTCGTCTCCTTTAAAGTGTAAGGATCAACCCATAAATGTATTTCTAACTTTAATGAAGGAATAGTTCAATATTTATCTGTATGGCGGAGCTGAGAATTTTCGGCGCGTATTTTGAATGACATAAAAGTGTTTTGTGTTATTTATAATTATTATTAAATCACTAGGCGTTAATTATAAGTAGTATGGGTGTTTTGCTGCAAAATATAAATAAAATACATTTTAACACTATTTGAGTTAATGAAAAGAACAGCAAAATTAAAATCACTGTGACAATACTGAAAAGCAACAATATTAGATCCAAGACAAGACATACGTTCTCGACTCGCCCTCTGTTAAGTACAACAGACATACGTTTCGCTATGCAACATGAACAAAGATAACAACATTTTTAAAAATAGTTATGAGTTTGCATGCGCCATTTTATTAGGACTCGAGTATAGATTAAGAACCAGGGCAATAATCTCGTGAGACAACGCCTACTAATCACACCTAAACTGATATTATATTAGAATAATAGTTTTTAAGCTAGAAAGGCACAAAATTTCACTATAAATAATCGAAATCATGAAAAACTTAAGAAATCGTTCTATGTATACAGGGAAAATTCGCGACAGCGCTCTACAGTGAGTTCCTAGGACCAAATTAAGACATTTGTCCCTCTTGAAACCATACTCCAAAATGTACAAAAGTACTTCTGGAAAGTTATATTAGGCTCTCAAAGTTGAAGCTAAAATGTAAAAAAATCACTTTATCTCCAAAACGGGTGAAAATCTTTTATTAATTTTTATACAACCGACCAACAATCAGTTAGTTGTAGAATCAAATTATTTTTCAAATTTTATGGTAATATAATTTCTAGAGGGACAAATGTTCTAACTTAGTTCTGGGAACTCACTGTAGACCGTTGTTGGTGATTTTCCTGGACACCCTGTATAGGTTTAGTAATAGGCTGTTTTTGTTTTAGCAGCTGATCACTGATTGTGTAAACAAAACTTCAAAGAGTTTGTCATTTTAATTTTATCAAATGTTTGTTCTCATGTCGGGTGTGACCTCCTGGTCAAAAAATGAAGTAAAAAATGAGGTATGAAAAACAAAAACTAATCTCCAATGCAGCCAATTGAAGCCTTCTCGGTTTTACGGCAAATTACAAACTGCACAAGAACGAACATTAATTTAATGTGACGTTTGTAAAAATAAGTGAAGACGATTAAGCTTCTTTTAATGAGATTGTCATAACCACTGTTCAAAAATAAGTGAAGTTCCATTAAAGCTTTCAAATAACTTAAAATGAATTTCTATAACTTTTTGTTCTTTCGTAGTACCTACTACTACATCAAAATGTATATTAGGTAACTCCATCACGAGCTACAGAAAAATGCAAAATTTGTATTTGAGATTAGTTGTTTTTGTTGGTTATACCATACAACTTATAAATAATTCTATATATTTTTGAGAAATAAATAAAATTGATCTGCAATAGCTTTTAAAGTGCGAACACGTAAACTGATTTCAGACTTTTTTTAGTACAACAGCCATAAATTTTAGTTGGGATATAAAAGAAATAACGCTGTGAAAATACGACCTAAGAAAACAAAACAAAGTCAACCTGTTGCATCGAATTGTTAATTTGGCCAAAAATTAGCCTTAAAGGTTACAATAAAGTCAGTTAATCGAGCTATACAGGAAAGTGGAATTTAATGCCACACAATTCCTGGTGCTAAATTTGAACAGATATGGACTCGGAGGGTATATAAATTTTTCTCGAGTGCTCGATTTATAACACTAACAAATAATGTCAGTTACTACTAAGTAGGTATACTGGGGGGAGAAACAATATATCGATTCTAATGAATCGATTAAAATTATTCTATTAACTATTAATAATTACTACGCTAATTCATTTAGAAAGAAAGTTTCACTACGTTTTTCTAAAATAAATAATTATCAAAATTGTATCAATCGATTCATTTAGACAAGTGCTCTTCACAAAACGAGTCCATGAGTTTCCTATATGACGATTACGTCTAATTAAAATTAATGATCCCCGAAACAATCAATTGTCGATTCAATTAACTTCAAAATGGATTAAGCACTCCATTAATGTTTTCAAATTATTTGATATTCAAAACAAATTGATTAATAACTGATGTTAAATTCGACACGAAATTTAAATAAAATATCAAACTTCCAGAGCCGGATTAAGAGTGTATGAGGCCTGGCTCTATTGTGTATTTCGTTAAAAATTGTCAATCCGCGAAAGAAGAGCTTAGACTCTAATGAGGCGTTATAAATGAGCATACAAGCCCACAAGCAATCGTAAGGGGTGCACATAAGTTCATTGGAGGCACATTTGAGTATATCGAAGACTTGTCTTCAATAATTCATCTCCCTTCCTCTTGAACTGCGGAAATTTTGTTTACAGTTCTAAAAATTGAGCATTTGGTGTGTAGGAATAATCAATGCCAATATACTGGATGTCTCAAAAGTCCAAGTCTGGGTAAACATCCCAACAAGAAACTATCGGTGGTAAAAGAAAGAAACTTGAAACTTATATTGGATTGAAGAATTCACTTTTTAGTATATTGATTACAAGTTTTCAATTCAGGAGAAACGGGATGACAAGCAGAACTGACATTAAATGAAGCCCATTATTAAATAATTTCAAGATTTTAATAATTAGTTAAACTAATAGCAATATATTGTTTCGAACAATCAAATTGTTCTTCCTCAGAACTTACAGGAAGATCGACTCTAAAGAAGAACAATTTAATTGTTCGAAACAATATATTTAGATAACGATTCAACAAATGAGGGAGAATTTCATTAACTATATTTTTTCAGAATATTCATCAATAGATCCAGCCTTATTATAGAAAAAGGTAGACTAATTGTTTTCTGTAGGTGATGTAAGAAAAAAATTAAAGTCACACAATGTGTAAATCGTATACCTATATCTATATACCTCTCAAGAAGAAAGTTTCGAAATTATAATGGCCTCAAGAAACACCATTGTGTTGTACCTAAAAATAACTTTTCTACCTGGCCCATAACATTGTTATCAAAAACAACCCCATAAAAATCACGTACTACGTTCTACATTTTTCTCAACGTCTATTTCACCATACAAAATCACCGGTATCTGGTAAATACACATCAACCGCAAAACTCAGGTAACCAAAACTTTTTACCTGGGGCCCACAAAGCGTCCATTTTATACGTGCAGTTGAAACTTAAAAGTTGATATGCTCCTATATAACGACAAATTAATTGAACGAAACGTTAAAGTAAGAAGCTTTCTTTCGGAGAGATATAACGATGTTCCCTTTGTATTCAAATAACAAAATAAGTAGTAATAAAACAGATAATAAAATGTCTCACGATTTTGATAAAACCGGCCCGTAACTAAATCAAGTAAGTCTAGTTTAAAACCCCATAATATTAAATAGTCGGTTTAGGGGTTGCTGCACACAAGTTCAAAGTTCATCAACCACTCGTAAAACGTCCCGTGTGGGAATATGCGAGTAATTATATTTAGTCGGTAAATAGTTTTATGTGAGAGGAAACTGACAAGTATCATGTAGACGACTGTAAACGTTCTCATTTATGATAAATGAGAACGTCTACAGTCGTATTTACATGCTACGAACAGAAAAGTTCCTGTAGGTACTCCAATGTAAGGCATAGTCACTCTTGGTTAAAGTCAAAATATTAACTTCAAAAAAGTCACGAGAAGCAGAGATATTATATTAATTAAGTTTAAAGTTAAAAGTTGGCCGTATAGGACATTAGTGTGCCCCAGAAGCATCAAATTACGAGTTACTTTAACAGAATATTCTGTACTGTAGAGTACTTCTGAATTTTGCTATTAATATGGACGGTGTGTGAGCAATCATTTACTAAAACTCGAGGCTCAAGAAGTAGAATCGCCAAGAAACAAAACGCATCACCTAATTTTTACTCAACTTCGTCCACACTTTGTTATCAAACAAATGCGCCAACTAGCCACTTCAGGACTAGATGTTATACAAAATTATTCAGAAAGGAAATTCCTAATTATACATATAATTATTGAATGTTTAGAAATTAGCAAAATTGTAAATGAAAAAATATAAACTTTAAATATGAAAATTACGAAGTAAATAGTGAGTAAATAAATGTTCATATAGGGAGCGAGTTAAACACGAATTTCCATTGGAAGGTAATTTTGCACATGCAACCCTCGACGTCCAATAGGAAAAGACTCCGTATGCAGGTTTAGTGTATGAAGTAACTGTATTGATGCAATGTGTAATGCAAGATCTCATTGCGCAAAGGGTACAAGACTTCCGGTCATGTGCCAAATTCTCATTTGTCGATTATGTACATTATACAAACAACTCTATGTACTTACTTTTACATTAAAAATCGCCTCACGTTACTTTTTTTCGTTTTATTTTAACAGAACACAGATATAGGGACGATAATTCAATTTTTGATTGTAAATAAATCAAAATTTTTTTCCTATACCTACCGTTTCTGAACTCTGCAACAAACCCTAATAATTGAGGGGTTTAACTGTAATCCGTAATGTCACATATCAGATGTGAAATTCAGAAGGGGGAAAGAAGTTATAAAATGCGTTTTTAAATAATGTATACTTTTCTTTTTATGCACCGTAGGGCCTTTTAAGATACTTTTCTAATAAAAATTGCAACAAAAATTCAAGAACTTGCACAAGATCTACATTCGAAGAAATAATTATTGGCTAGTATAGGTTGTTTGGCGAATACGCAACAAGTACGCAATTTTTGCAAGGAAATTTTTACGAATTACAAATAGAGTGTGAAGAATTATTGTGTGTCTGTACTCGACTCGTATTGGTATATTACACCGTTCTGGTGCGCTAGTAGAGAGGTAGGTACTGTAGGTTTCACCTTATTACGGAACGACTTCGTGGCGTTACTTACAGCAAGCCGGTTGAAAAGCGCCATAAATTGAACTTACAAAGCCACCTTAGACATTTGTTCATAATTTTACCTGAAAGAATTAAAGAGAAGAGGTAAAATTTCAAACCAATAATGGGTAAGGTGACTTTGTAAGTTTAATTTATGGCGCTTTTCAACCGGATTACCGTAAGTAATGCCAAGAAGTCGTTCCGGAATCTCCTTCGATTGCATTCTTCTATTGATTATATTGAAACTTTCTGTGAGTGGCGTAAGTCACCAGCACCAAAAGAAGCGTTCCAGGTAAAAGTGTGATTTCGTTGCGACGTCCAGCGGTCGCGGCCGGACGCGACGTCTAGCAGTCGCGGCCGGACGAGACGACGAGACGTCCAGCAGTCACGGCCGGACGCGACGTCCAGCAGTCGAGCACACGGTCGAGCACTGCTACAATGCACTTTAATGTAACTGAAAAGAGAAGCAGTGCTCAACCGTGTGCTCGACTGCTGGACGTCGCGTCCGGCCGCGACCGCTAGACGTCGCAACGAAATCGCACCTTAATAACGACATATCGATCAATTTGAATTATTGTTGTATACGGCGTACAAAAAAGTTAATCAAATTCCAACGATTCCTTTAAATAGAACATTCTGTAAGTATTTTAAGAAGTGTTTAGTTGGACCAAAAAACTGATTTTTTGTTTTGACGAGTATACTTAGTACTTTTCAAAAGGTATCTTGATTTGCTTAATATACTAACACCACGTGGTACATCTAACCTCAGATTTTTATAGATATGTATTACAAATTCATTTTTTTCGACAAGCTAAACTTTTGGTAAAGGATGGCATGTCGTCGTAAAATCAATAGTAAAGTTTTTTCCTCTCTTATCAACTCTGGGGACACAGAATACTGATGGCATATCGTCAAAATGACAAATCCCCAAAAAACTTTTTATTCAATTTTTTTTATCAATGTGCTACTGCCCGTGTCCAAAAATTTTGAAACACCCTGTACATCAATTAACTACAGAGTATTACTTTATTAACATCATAAACTATAAATCTAATACGTTGCAAATTAACCCCAACATACACACACATGTGAAAAAAACTTTAAAGGAGAAAATTTGTTTTCCACCAAACGCCTCGGGAATCGAACCCAAGACCTTGCTATTTCCGGTAGCAGGACTATACCTAATACGGCAGGCAGATAACATAATTTTTCCTAGCAATCCGGCATTGTTAAATGCGTCGAGAAAGCGAAATATTTAAATCAAACTAGTATGCATGCAACAATCATACGTGAATATTTTACAAATATTTAAATTTTTATTTTATTTTATTAATTTACCCTAAAAATTTAAATAT
The DNA here is from genome assembly GCA_950108345.1 of Malthinus flaveolus. Taxonomy (NCBI): domain Eukaryota; kingdom Metazoa; phylum Arthropoda; class Insecta; order Coleoptera; family Cantharidae; genus Malthinus; species Malthinus flaveolus. The sequence goes on from OX467285.1 coordinate 5,977,370, forward strand.
TTGTAAAATCATAAACTATTTTTTCTTAAAATGGTTCATTCCTATTTAATTCTCTGCTAAAGTTATTGAGTCCGCGTGCTTAGCTGAACACTCTGTATACACCATGATTTTGTCTTTATCTATACATACAAATAGGAAATAGGACAAATCCCCATAATCAATTATTTGTATTAAAAAAGAGAGAGAAAGCTCAAAATTGTTTTAATAAACGAAGCTTAGATATAGAGAAATGCTTCAAGGGTCAACCCTATAGGTCCTCTCTTATTACCGATATTCTTACAGGCATTGACTGCCATTTTAAATTTTCTATTCCTTGGAAATAATACGAACCTGTATGGTGTACCTATGGTTATACACACAAATGATGATACAGTTTCAGATAATTAAAGAAATCTAATACCATCTGAGATTTCTTCCCTAAGCAACACCAATCAAGTCTGTGTTAACATTACCAATAGCAAAATTGAAACTGTGCCAATAATTATAACAATTGCAATTGTTTCAGAAATTAAAAAACGATAGAGAATAACTTACGGTAAGTACACAAATAATACTCTGCAGAGAGGCATTGGAAGAAACACCGACAAACTTTGAAAGATAATTGCAAGAACTCTAAAACAAGCAACTTCTTCTAACAAGCCAAGCCCATGGCGGAAGAGTGCCGTTTCCCTGTTCCCATCTTCAGATCGTTAATTAACTACTCTGAGCAGTAACGGATAGTGACTTTATGGGACCCGATGATGCTAATTCCATTTCAGAGACGCATAATAGCATATTATTTTGAGGGCGAGTTGAGGGGGAGAGAAATTTTTTCATTTTTCAAGGTCAACCGGCTTAAAAGGAAGTTCATGAATTTTAATAGCGCTTTATGGTGTTTCCAAAAAAATGTTTTAAAAAAACAAAGTATAGGGAGATTAAATTTTAATTTTTTTCAGATAAACAACACATAGTTTTGGAGAATTATACGGGGCCTCTTTTAACTCGGGGTCTTAGAGTTTTGCTTAATGATAAATTCTGACATATGCCCCGTTTGCTTATTAGGTATCAATTTTAATTGATATACCTAATATTAGTTTACATCTACGTAAATGACAAGCCCCCGCTTGTGATTACCGTTATAGTAAGCTATTTTACGTATTTTCCAATTAAATTGGTAAGAAGAAATTTGTAGTGAACATAATTCTTATCAAATGACCTATGTTGGGACCCTAGGTGAACGCCTAGTACGCCTAAGCCTAAAGGCTAAACTGAAATAATGAATTATACTTATTAGATAAAAAGCAGATTAAAATAATTTGAAACTGCCTTCGGGACCCCCAATAATCGGGTATCGTAAGCATCCCTATCGATACGCCACTGGCCCTGATGATGGTACAGTGATGTGCCAAAACAGATGACAGGGAATTCATTGACAAAATTAGTGTAAGTAGAGTGGCTAATCGCTGTTTTTAAAAACCAGGAATTTTTAGTTAAAAAACTAGCGAAACCGCATTTTTTCTATTTTTCACACACATCATAACCTTCAATTATTAGAAATTAGTTGACAAGTTTGATTTGTAATTACAAAAGTCACAATCACACAGTCATGTCTTGTACACTTAGAAACCACGTCACTCACCGTATTTTTCAAATGTTATACCAATAGATTTTTATTTTTTCCGACTTTTTACAGGAAGAAAAAAAATAAGAAGTTTTCAGCAATAAAATTTATAGATACTTTAAAAACCAAAACGAGATTCTTCAGGAGAAAGGTTTAAGGTATTTCAAATTAATACATGTTTCTCACAAAATATAAAGCGGGAAGCACAGAGCGAGTCTCAAACATCAAATTTACCTATATAATATCAATATAATATAAAGAATAACGTATATTTGAAGTACCGTACGATGGCGAGTATCCTTTCATGTTTTCAGATCAAACAAGTGCTCATCGTACTATGTCGTCTATTTCCAACAAATTCACTGAATAAAAGAAATACTCCAAGTCCTGTTCGATAAATGAGCCGAAATATGAAATAAGGAAAAAGATGAGTGGAAGCATCGTTTAATTAGTGACGTAGGTACTAATTATATTTTTTATACGAAGCGAAAATAAAATAGAAACAATCGAAGAATTTAGAGAAAAATAAAAAATTAACAACTTTTTCGTAACAATTATTACGAAAGGTCGATTTTGAAAATAAAAACGAACCCTTATCAAATTCGAACGTTAAATCAATTTTTGAAAACCATCAGGAAGAGTATGAGGTATTTATTACAATATGACAAATTTGCATAATTTATATGAGTTATTAGATATCAGGTATGGTGTATTAGCGTAAAGTACTGATATATTAGTATATAAGGGGGAATACAAGACCGGTTTTATGTAAGTAGGATGTTGTATCATTGCAAAAATTTACATTAAATTCGCAATGGCGGGCCGAATTTTGCTAAATATCTTTTTAACTTTTAACAAAACTATTTTGTAACAATTTCAGCCTACCGTTAATTTTTTGAACTGCACATTCAAATTCAGGCAATTAAAAAAAATTGGTTTGCATTTCAAAATACTCCCAGCAGAAGAATAATTATTTAAAAAATATTTTGGCGGCGATTTTTGTTTTACAAATTTCTATTTACTTTATGTCGTATTTCCAACTAATTTAACTTGTTTTTTACATTATACTTATGATTTTCATGCTGTTTCTAAGGTGTTCATCCGGTAATATACAGACTGGAAATGGATTATTACCTATTAATACTGTTTTAATTTATTGCCATTTAATGCAGGGTGATGTTATAAGTGTATAATACCGCACAAACTAAAAAAGAAAGAAATAGTTAAATACTAACGAAGTGTCGTGAAAAAAAAATTAGATAGTAAGTTTTGGAATTGAAATGCTATAACATTGGGGCATATAATAGAGAAGTTTGTCATTTTTTTTAAGTCTTCAATAGTCTGGAAGCTGTGCTCTTGTGGAAGCTTTACGTCCCCATGAAAGAAATTCAGTGACGAATCATTCTTCTGAACTATCAAAATTTGCAACAAAAATATTTTTCGAGGAGTCTCAGCAGGCTTTCACGGTGTATACGGCGACAACATGGGCCATTTCAATATTCGTCAGTATACCTATCAAGAAATAATGACCATTGGAGTTTTTGCAAATGTTCTCTACTATACAACACTATACCTAATCACCAAATGATAAATAATTAAATGTAGATAGGTATTAGACAAATTTGTTAACGATTATACAGTGTGCCCCTCGAAACTTGGCATGGCCATCTCACAAAAAAATTTCAACAAATCTTCAAAATATCTCTTTAATATCTGACGTGGCACGAAAACATACATGCAGGGGCGGCTCTAAAAAACTTCAAGAAAAGCTAATTCGTTCAACTTCAACAACAACAACAACAACGTATAATAGTGGTGCAGCTAAAAAGCTAAAAAAATAGGGTAAGGATGCGAGAGTCATCAGGATTAAAGAAAAACGGCATTACTATGTGCTTGATTTTTCCTTATCGACCCCATGTTGGATTTTCTCAAAATCTTATTAGGTTTAAAAATTAAAACTAATGCCAGCTAATTAAACGAGTTCACAAAAAAAGAAATCAACTTCCAACATTATTCTACTTCTATTCTCAACAATATCACAGTCAAACAAATAAATTAAATTACTAATGGTTATGTGTAGTAATTATCAAACACAGAGTTTCTCTCTACTTTGGTACTTTCATGTTTCACAAAAGCCATAATGAAAGCTCACGGTAATGAGTTATTGAGAGATCAAAGAAATTAAAAAATAAGTTCGAGCAAACTTCAATCATTAAAGACTGCGTGATGCAGGTCGCAGGTCTAAGTTATAATAATTAAAACACACCGAGTATCATCGCGAATCGCGAAAGCCAAGTAAATACGACTTTAATTTGCTTTTGTTTTAAAAAAACAACAACTTCAATAGTTTCAACACCTTGTAACAGGCGTTAAAATAAAAAGATTTTACAGAATACCACCCAATATTAGTTTAGAGTTTAGAATTTATTTGCTGTTTTTTTATTGATGAAAGAGACATCAAAAATGGTTTCAGATTCTTCAACTTCGTCGAAATTGTACCACGTTATCAAAAATGCTTTGAATTCTCTTAATTTGTTCTCAAATTCTAAATTTGTTTCTCGAAAAAGTCACAAATTGAGAAAAGTAGAAAGAAATGTAATAAAATACCAAATTGATTGTATTGTGATTTCAACCATTCCGTAAATATTGGATTGGACTTAATAACAAATAACGAACGTTAAAGCATTCTAACGTAAAGAAAAACGTTAAATAAATTAGAAAACGGTGAACAATTCGAAGAAAACTAAAATGAAAAATTGATAGGTAATTTAAACCTGATGGATAAAAAAAATATATTTGTTTTTCTTTGAGATTTTACATCTTTAAGTTTCAGTTTAAAAACTTTAGTTTCTTTAGTTATTTCAATTTTCTTCTAGTTTCCTCCGAGCATTCGAGTAATATAACACCACTTAAGTCACTTTTCCAAAACAAGTCATTCATTACTTGTAATTTATTTTTGAATTTTGATAATAAAATCGAAAATTAACGCGCAACATATCAAAAAAATACATTTGTACGCAGAAAAGTGACGATTTTAAATTAGTTTTTCCAAATTAAGCAACAAATTATAGTATGTACCTATAGGTAATCGATGATGAAGGAAGTTTTTTCGACTCAGTTCAAACACATAACACACATATCCAAACATATTTTCATGTTGGCCTTTTATTTATTTATTCATTATGCATTTAATCAACTTTATAGGTTTGTCAATCATCGTATAAAGAAAAGTCAAATCCTACCCCCTAAATAATGCCAGAAATATTTCGGAAAACATTGGAAAATGTTGCAGTGATAGGCTACCAAGTCTCGTTTGTTTTATTAAAATTTATATCGTTATAGTTCTGCATTACAATGCTATTTGTTCTTATGGAATACGGCACTCTTGAGAAGATCAGCTCGAGGCCAGAACTTCTTAGTTGGCATCTTCCATCTTCATTCTTCATTGTTGATTTCGACGCTCGGTAAATTTGAAAGCAGTTGGTTATAAAGGGTGGGCCAATTAAGAGTCTCGCCATGAGAGTGGTGGATAAAATCTGAACGTAAAAAAATTGTTTCATATTGATATCTAGGTACATTCAAACAAAAATGCATATCGCGTATTACGTGATTTTTTTGGATACGTTAATAAGCAAAAATGACGCATTTGGGCTAAATTAAAACCCAACAAAGATCGTCGAGAGTCGAGAAACCGATACATCCTCAAAGAGTCACTGTTTGGTGTGGTTTTTTGGCAGGAAGAATTATTGAATCGCTTTTTTTCGAAAATGATGCCGGCTATGCTTTAAGTGTGAATGGCGAATGCTATAGAACCATGATAACGCGCTTTTCATGACCCGAATTGGATGATATGGATGTGGATGGTATGTGGTTTCAACAAGACAGTGCCACATGCCACACAACTAATGCAACAATGACTTTATTACACGAGAAGTTTCCGGGACGCATTATTTCGCGAAACAGCGATGTCAATTGGCCACCGAGATCGTGCAATTTGACACCCTTGGACTTCTTTCTTTGAGGCTATCTCAAAAGTAACGTCTATGCCAATAAACCAGCAACAATTAAAGGCCTAAAGAACGAGATAACAAGGCATATTGGTGGGGTAGAGAAGAAATTATGCCAAGATGCCATCTTAAATTTTAAAAACGGGATAATGTAATGCCGTCGAAGTTTTCGTGCACATTTTGCCGGTATTATATTTCATAAATAACTGTTATCGACCAATAAGCATAAGCATGATTCAATAAAGAAATCAAAATCATTCCAACGCAATAATTTTTTATTTGCTAATCACATGGCGAAACCCTTAGCCCATGTATAACTGCAGGCGAGGTCTGATTTATATGAGACATCTCCGTCATCAGTTAGTACTGAAAACAATTGCCAGTGAGGCAGTGAGAAGACGGTACTGTATGTTTCTCGATATTCCGAAATGACTTCTTGGCTTTACTTACCGCAATCCGTGTTTAAAAGGACTATAAATTAAACTTACAAAGCCATCTTAGACATTTGTTCAACATTTTACCTCTTTTCTTTAATTCTTCCAGGTAAAATATCTTCACATGTCTTACTTATATAATATATTTATCTACTATCTCGTGTCCCATCCATGTCACTCCATCTAATCTCGCTAGATTTTCCTTTATTCTTTTAGACAATCTTGGACGACTCAGGACTAGTAGTAGCCCTTCGATTTTAATACAAACAAAATCATTGAAAAAGTAAATAAAGTCAAACAGGAGAATGGTCATTATTATTACATTTTTACCATAAACGCTAGTTGTGAGCGCTCCATTGCGGAATATCTGCCTTGACAAGCTCTTTCCAGGTTGTTTCATCTGTCACAAGTCTCATCCATGTGTACCTGAAGATTCAAGATATTTTCGCCAAGCCGTCCCATCAGCTCACTCTAAAGCCTTTTCTCTATCCCTGGAGAGCCCTAAATCTTCACACTTTGTGGTTTTTCGACACCGTTTTCTTCTCTTTTATTGTTTCAGATTTACTTTAAACTTGCTTTATCAATATGAGACCACGGAACGCTCAAGCACCTCTCAAAACAAGTGGTTTGATCGATTCGACTTCATGTACGAACAAGCTTAATATAGCGTTATAACTGAATAAAATAACCAAATAGAAGGCTCGTCATTCGGTAAGTGACCGATGCCTTGCAAAATTTTATAGAGAAGCGAGCGAGTGAAAAACAAATAAAGCATTAGAATTCCGTATTAAGCGCGTAGCTTCAGATCATAACTTTTTGTGGAGTGTTATAACCGGGATAGGTCTTGCAACCAAACAGAGTTAACAGTGAAAAACTTTCAGTTCAATTCAGTCAAAAAAGCGTATCAATCAAAATGATTGACCGTTTTCTTAGATTTTAAGAAATTGTACAGACGGATTTGTGCTAGAGAGGTATTACAGTGAACTAGAAATATATTGAGGCTATACTGGTATAACTAATAGACTTGTCTCAAGTGCGGATCTTCGCAGGGTGGGCTCTTTGAAATTAATTGAAATTTATTTAAACTGTTCTTCTCTACTATAAAGAGCCAACACAATGGAGACACAATGGCAGAACTGGCTTCCTATAAAATGCACGTAACGATCGCGCACTTTTAAGATACAGTAACAGGAGTATAGAACGCTTTCAAAATGATCCGCGTTCACGACCGCTCTATTTGGCTCCTCCGTCATTCTGACTTTCTTCTTAAAATCCAAAGAAAGCAGGAAGCGAAAACGGTTTGACTCGAGATTAAAGAGACTATACGACAACGCGCTTAAAAACGTCGACGATAGTGAAGATGTTTTATTAAGTGGCCTTGCCCCGTTGTAAAAATGTGGCACAACCCAAACAGCAAAGAGAGCACTCAAAAAGGAATTTACTTTAATTCGGCCAAATTTCGGATTTATCAATAAACTGCTTTATGTGTTCTGCGTTCTTGGTTGATTTGAAGTCGGTTGTCTCGTTTTCTCGTGTTCAGTTTGTGTGGGTTAAATTTATGAAAAAAAAAATAAAAGAAGAACTGTTATTACTATTTATTATTAACCTAACTTATGTGCTGGAGAAATTTGAAGTGCGTCTATAAGTTTTATTCCTGGCTATTTATTTAATGGGCGTATAGACGATCTAGAAGCTGACGCCCGTAGAGAAAAGAAAACTTGAAAAAAAATTATTTTTCTTTTATAGAGTTAAAAATGAAACAGTTAAATTTTTCATTAAAATTATAAATTAAATCCCAAAGCATTTTTAATACAAAAAAATTTCATTAAAAATGCCATTTAATTGGTAATAAAGAAACAGAAAAATGTAAAAACAATTAATTATTAATTATAACCAAAACCGATACATTCAAAAAACATATTTTTTTAATTAAGCGGAATAAATTAATAATTTTAAATATACATTTATTAGACTCACTCGAAAATTTTATACATAGATAAATAAAAGGAGCTCTTTTAAAGTAAAGTTAGGGTAACTTGACGTCATCTCACCCCCCAAAATTTATCCACCTATTTCGTAATGGCTGCCTTTGTAAACCAATGGTTGTTAAGCGCGGGAGAAATTTTAAGGGATGTAGGGGAAAACTAGTCTGAATTAACCCTCGTCGTAGCGTACGCACCCTTAAAATGAAAGTGAAATACTAAACGAAAGAGAAAGTTCTCTTGGGATAAATAATAATATAAGACGACTGTTTCGAGTTCAAAAAGTAATAAATTGATCGATTATTTTTTTTTCGATTTTTGATATTTTTCTTCTTACTCTTCAACTTTTGAAGTTAAATACATATTTATTGTACTTAATAATAATATTTTGTGTGACGTTCTTCAATGAAATTTTCAAAGTGTGTTTGTGTGTTTTGCAATCGATATCAATAATACCTAAATATAATCTGTGAAGTTCTAATTTAAGTGTCTCCTAGGCCATTTTAGAATTCAGACAAACATATAATAATCCATTAAACAGAAAGTACCCAATTAGTTGTAATTATACATCACTGATGATGCATTTTGTTTTTTCTAAAACTTCTAAAATTGTTTTAAAATTGTTTTACTTACGGCCGATTTAGGAGCAATTTCACAATATTTGAGAACAATTAGACACTACACGCGTCTTACGTGACATTCTATTTTTTTTCGATCGAAGAAGTGATTTAGTTTAGCTTTGTGGCGTGGTCCTACATCGAATATCGACTTCTAATCTTTTTTTATTAAACAGTAGGTGTCTATTGTTAAACAAGAGATGAAAATTGATGTATAATGTACCGATAAAATTGATTAAGTTAACGTAATTTCCCTAAACATGTATGCCCTTTAATTAAGTAAAATCGCCATCTTGAACTCATTACTAAACAATACATTATGTATTACAAAAGCTTTCCTACCTTGAGGGTTAGTTATTTCGGTGTATTATATAAGAACTAGGACAACCAAAGTACAATATAATAGCTTCAAATTACTTTCGAGCAAGTTTTTCAAAAGAAAAGATAACTAAAACTTTTGTTTTAAATTTATTAAATATTTGACTCGAATAGCCGCCTCTAAAATATAGTTTTAAATTACATAAATAGAATTTTTCCGATTTAGAAGTTAAAGCAAACTTTAGTCGCTGTCAAAGAGACAAAAACATCGCCGCTTAGAATTTTACAAAGTAAAACAATATTCCGAACTCCCAGTTAAAAACCACCAAGTCCAAATACGGAATGGTGCTTGTAAGTTCGATGCTGGTTGCCTGGTTTATTCTGTCTTCCACACTCACTTCGAAGAAGTCAAATTAACAGCCGTAGAGACCCCAGGGTAACGAGCACGTCATCGGGGGCCTTAAAATTCTGAAGTTCGCCAGATCAGATAGTGGGCAAATTTTGTGACCGATCTGACACATCAAAATGCAATATATTATGCATACTATCATAGAGTGAAGTAATCTTACTCTATGATAATACATAACTTTCATACTTACAATGTTTGAAAGCACCGATGGGCATAAGAGTGGACTTCGTAGCTTTTGTGATGCCTTAGTTATTAATCATTTTCATCTTCATCTTTTCAACATTCCGTGAATAATAAGTAATAACATTACCAACTGACCTTACCTACCCCACGCAGACATTGGTTCTGATTTAAGGGTTAGAAAAACTTTACAAGACTCGTATAGTAACTTTATAATAAGCGAGAAAAATAATTTTCTTCGGCACCAGCGAATCTCACCAAATGGTCCATACACACGAGACACTAAAATGTCGACACTTATGTCTAGATGTCGGAAGCATGAAGATCGATGTCGCTAGATAGGACCTTCGATGTCACGACACTGCCTCGCTATTTAATAGACCGTTGTGTGAACACTGTTCTTTGAACGTGTCGAGGTGTACAGTCACAGAAAAATTTATTAAGCAGTTGTGAGTAGAAATTTTTCATGTACTAAGTACGTGATAATAGCATAAAAATCGAGAGTGCTGTGACGCTGTGACTAGAAAACATTCCATTTGTAATTCGTGAAAATTTCATTGCAGAAATTGTGGCCTTGCGGATAAAGTATTTGCCAAACAACCTATAGTGGCCAATAATTATTTCTCTGACTGTGCCAGAAAGCTGGAAATTTATTCTTAAGACACTTGGTTATTTGAGTTTAATTAATAGACACTATAATCGGTGTGGCTCTTCTTCAGTCCGTTGTTTGGCCTAAAGAAAATACCAAAATATTAATTGAAATGCTGTAAGAAAGTTCTGAGTTATGAGATTCCTCAAGTCAAATCTACCGGCCACGATTGCAAAGTTTGTAGAACATTTGCAGGTAACCCATGTGGAGATTACTAGAAAATTACGCAAGCTGCGAACTGAAATGAATAACGAAGTCAAAAAAATTAAAAAAAGAAAATCTGGTGAGGGAGCGACGATGTGGTTGTCACTTCAAATTGGGTGTTCTTCGATGCCTTCTTATTTATGATGGCCTACCCTTTCATCCAGCTACTTTTTCTTTTACATAATTTGTTTCGATTTTAAAAAATGCAATAAATTATCATCGCTGCCTCCAACCGTCTATTCGTTCTTGACATGGTTGAAATTAAGTTCAGTACATGTACATGAACATAGGTACATGTACATGAACGATACCTAGCACCATACTTTTGACGTAATTGCCGGAGATTTACATAAACTTTAGTTACTGAATGACTCTAATAAGCTAAAGTATGCAATAATTTGCTAAATAGTGTGAACACACCGTAGATAAAATCTAGATACGAGTGTCGACGTTTTAGGGTCTCGTGTGCACGTAGCATAACTCATCTTTTATTTACTCTTAGGTTCTGAAAACTGTAATTTTCTTATTTTCTGTGAGATTAGTGATTAAAATTCCAATATATTCTAAAAACTAAAAGATTGATGATTGAACAAAAGCGTTAAAAATTTTAAAAAGGAAATTACCAAAATAAAAATTTTACTACTGAGGGTAGGTATATTGTATAACGCATGCACAGTGTAAAAAATTTTGTGTGTAGTTAATATTGGTTGTTGGAGCACCGTCCTTTAATAAATTAATTTGAAAGGAACAATATGAAATATGACTACTTTGCGTAATAATTACGATGGAGAAGTTAAAAACTTCATTTTTGTCTTTCTATGATAGACCCTGTCCCTGTAACATCATATGGGTTATTGTTTAGGTATATACCATATCAGGTAGTCACAACCTTTTACAACATCCCTCAACGAAGAAGGAATTCTGTTATGGTCGTTCCATTTGTAAAAATGTGTTTACTATAACCTAAAATAATCTTTACTTCCCTTTACACGTTTACGAAGTTACGAAAACAGCTTAGAAATCAGAAAGTGTTTCGATTTTAGCCTCAATGGTACATATTTAATTTGTTTTGCAAGAAATAATCAGAATGTGTACTCTGCGTATTTGTATAACACGGGTATACCTTAAAATTTACGATTTTGTCCAACAACGGCCTAGTACTAAATTAATTAAATAAATAAATCGCAGCAACATCGCGAATTTCAACAACAAATTTTATATAATTTTATTCAATTCAAATCAAGAGCTTCCATCACAAGATGTCGATACACGCTGAATAATACGATTCTTTTGCTATTATTAGGGTGTAGATACGCCAAAAATAATTAGAAGGTAAACGTATTGACGTATCATCCTGTATATTATACAATATGTTCCCGGATTGGACTACAAAGTGGAAAAAAAATTATTTTGAAAAAATAGCACTCTTAAAATTAAAAAACATTCATTTTTGATTTCTCAAAAAATCCGCCACTCTTTATACAAACTCCTGCTTCATCTATCTCGTGTTTTTCTGACTTCAGAAGATTTTTATCAAAGTACTATTATACCAAAAATTGTTTTTTGATTTCTCAAAAAAAATCCCCTCTATAAAAACCCCAGCTTGCATTAAAACTCTCCTAACACACATTATTTTTTATCCATCTTTTACAGGAAATGAAGTAGGTATACCTAATATACTATTAGTAAATTTGTGTTAAATAATAAAAATCACGCAAGATGGCTATAAACCAGGATGTTTCCTATAAGTGCGTGTGGTGCGTCATAACTTCAAGGGCTGTTACAAGAACTCAAAAAAAGTCGTTTGACACCAATTTTCTTATAGGAAACACCCTGTACACGCTAATATACGATTGTCTCCTTTCATATATAAACAAATGCCACACTAAAGCTCTACACATCTTCTTTGAAGTTAATAAGTTGAAAAATGACTACAAACAGTGAATAAAGACGTTAAAGTTGCCGGGAAAAAAATAATAGAGGGTGTTCCATTTACAATACCAATATGGGGGCTTTCTCCACAAGCCAGTAAGTAGGTAGTTCATAAAAATACTAGTATTTAGAAATGCCATAGTTTAAAAAAGTTTTCTATTAATTATTTCATCTAGTATGTACCTATATCTCTGTTATTACCAAAGATGGTTAAAAACGGCAAACCACCCCTTCTACATTAAATTTATAATATTACAATTCAAATAAATTGTTACTCGGTTAATTACAATCACAAATGAATAGACGGCATAAAACGAATGATTCAAAGCCGCTCTGTGGATGAAAAAGCCAAACAATAGAAACGAAGTGACAACATTGGGCAAGCTTTACCATCCATCAATGATGGACTGAATAAACAAATGATGACGATGATGATTATGAGAGCTTTCTAATGATTCTTTTCTGCCTACTTTCCTTTAACATTCGTTGGTCCAACTGTCATCATCAGGACTCCCAGTTTCTACATTCCTACAACTGCAATAGGAGCTCCTTCAACTCAAAACTGATGTGTCTTAAAGATGGAGTCTGCTATTATTCGGTTATTCCGTTATTTATGATGTCTCTGTTCCCAAATTCCTTCTGGTTGAATCGTTGAAACAATGCCCAGAACCCTTGGCGTTAGCTACAATTTTTTTTAAATGCTTTTAATTCAAAATAACTTCGCTCTATTATAAAAAGAAACAAACATCCTACCACGTGATCTTTTCTAAACGAATTTTGAACTATTTTAGACCAACTTACACACTTCCCTTCTTATCTCAAAGATTTACTTTTAAATATGTTAAAAGCTGATATATGATAATTTTAGGATTAGGGTGAAATTTGACACGCCCCATACTTCCTGCGTTTGTTGTTGAAATTCTTAGAATTATTTTAAGAAAATGTGAAAACAACGTTTTCAAAGCTGAAAGATGTTACACGCGTTTACTACACGACTACACCCATCGAAGCCACTTGCATCTCAATTTCATTAAGAAATTTTAATATTTTTACATCAATTTACGTAAAACGTGAGCCAAAGTATAGGAAAAACACTGTATAAAATGTTTAAATATTCTAATTAAGCTACCAAGTATGCGCCATACTGAATTCCGTTCGAAATGCATAGCTCTGTTTCATACTTCATTGAGTAGCGGTCGGTTGTGACGGCTATAAGGAGGCGTCCCTTTAGGTGGGGGTGCACTTAAAGTGGGGGATTTCGAGGGGAAAATGGAATGTTTGATCAAGGTTAGGTCAAGGAGCTCTTCTACCTCTACAAGAAATTTTTTTAATAATCTTCAATTATTCTAAGAATTTGGTAGTGTTATGGTCTTATGGTAATTTTTTTAACGAAAGTGGCTCAAATTCAGAATTCGCCGGTTGAAAAATCATTTATATCGGTGAAAAGTGAAACGTTAGTGATATAATTCTGTTTAGTTGGTATAGAATAACACTTTTGCCACTAGAAATAATTAAAATAGGCCCTACAATTCGAAATTACGTATAATTAAACCTAAATAAATATAATTAATACAAATATATTCTTATCAGCTGGATCATGAGCTAAGGGATGAAATTTCATTCGCTGGGGAAATCCCCGACTTTCTCCTCATTAATTTATACCCCGTTTCAAACTGATAAGTCGAGAAATTAGATCACAAGAACCAAAGTTTTGAGCACAATGGATTTTCATTATAAATCATTTTAACAAAGTTAGTTTCGGCGTGCGCTAGTTAACTTAATGTATATAGGCCTCGGTATAGGTAATTAAAATAAAATTTTTAAACTGAACAAACTTATAATGACGAATAAAATATAAATAGATAAAATACCTCATTCTCACAATTTTTTAAATGCCTAAATGTGCTGGATGAGAGATGATTTTGCGCATCTTGCAAATGCTGCTCTCCCAAGAATATATATGCTTGGCCTATGGTCTATGGTAGATACCGCATTTAATTTGTGAAGTTGACAAGCGTGATTTGAGTTTCAATCTTGAATACAGTCCTTTAGATGAGGCATAAGACAGTTTCACTTTTTCAGTTCTATGAGTAAGTAATTGATAAGAAACGCCCTAATAATAGGCCATTTCTGCTAGAAGTTTGCGCTGTGCCAAGGAATAAAAGAGCTTTATTTTAGGTATTAACATTGACTATTATACAGGGTGTTTCCTGAGGTAACCGACAAATTCTAGAGGCCATTCTGGACAAAAAAGTTCATATTACTATTATATACTTTAGGTCAATTGCGTTTCGTTTTTGAGATGTCGACAAAAGAAAAAACCACGACCTGCACCATCTTCTGACCTTATATTATCAGGAATACCGATTGTTCTACAATATCGAATTTACAAAAGTGGGCGTAGTTAGCAAACAATTAAGTAAAACGTGAGTTAAGTTTGATTCTTGAATTTGGCTCTACCAATAGTTTAACTCTGATAATTTCATCTCATAGCTCCATTTGCATTAATTGAACTTTTATTGTAGTTATAGTGGAAAGAAGAAGAAAATCGTTGTTAATGACTACTGAAGCGCCCAAACTGATTCCAAAGTAATGTCTTGCCCTTACACTGAGTAAAATACGTTTTTATATCTTTAAAATGGCGGGTTCAATATCTCTTTCGGCTACAATTTTCTTAGCTGTATTTATACAAAAATATCGCTCTTGCGACCTTTCTCTTTTAGATGCACCTTGAACAAAAGCGTGTACGAGGTTTGGGCACCTTTTGAGCTAATACCGAATGAACGACTTTGGCAAAGAGAAAACGCTTGTTTCTGAACTTCCGTTTCAAATCAAAAGAGTTCACGAACAAACAAACAAAAAGCCCTTCGAACTCAATTGGCGAGGCTTCGCAGATTTCCATATTAAATTTTTCAATACCTCATACCTCATCCTCTAGTCTCTCGTCTTTAGTCACTAGAGAATGACATAATAAGTGAATACATGTACTAATTAATTCCTCACGCACTTGTTGGAACAACTCGATAATTTTTTTCACTAATGAACCAATTTGAATGAATACTGATAATCTGCAGATTTTTACATTTTTTTTTAGTTTTAGAAGTTTTAATAATTTTATTTAGGGGCCCGAATTTTATTTTGAACGTGAACCTCTAACAAAAATTGAATAATATTGAATTTGAATTCGTATAAAATAATTTAAATCTAATAAAAGGTACGTTAGCGCCATCTAAAAGCTAGTAACGACAATTAATAGATGATACAGGCACAGTACATAAACATAAATTTATGTACTGTGATACAGGGATGATGTAACTCTGTTATTTAACAAAATTACTAAAACCTTTATTTACTAAAATATATATTAATCTAATAATTATCCCCATAATTATCTTACCAAAAACTGCCAAAACCTTCAACTGTTTTCTTATAAACTGCAAAATTTACTATTTTGTAAAAAATGGCCCCCTTTACAGAGGTTCCTATAAAATTTGTTTGCTTCATTGGGCAGAATTGCTTCACGTGATATTAGATATATCTACGTATACCGATATTGATGCATGAATCAAAAGTTTGGTAACATTATGGTAACATCAACCAATTGCTTTAATAGGAATTCGAAAAAACAAAATTAATTTAAATAATGCCCTTTTTTACCATATATTATCATACAGCATACAGGCAGGGTAGATCGGTAGATAGGTACTACCTACCCAGAAAATAAACTGTTCGTTCAAAGCTTAAAAATTCTCAAAATTTGCAATGGACATCCGATACCCATTAAAAACAGACATTTTTGTGTGAATAATGTGAACTTAAAACGTTACTTGCTCTAAAATAAATGAAACTAAAGAATTATCTTACTCGGTATGAGATGCACCGTCTCGTCACTTCCATCGGAAAAGTGTTGAAAGTCTCCGTTTGTTAATGTACCAGAATCAAACGACTCGTTTAACACTTGCTCCATTATTTTAATGGACACAAATTTCACAATCAATTTAAAAAAAAGTTTATAATTTTTAATTAGGTACAACCCCTAAATTGGAAAAAATAATTATAAGAATTTAGAAAATTTAAATTAATTGTAAATTTATCAACACGCACATAACACGAATTTTACTTTAACAATATCGTCACGTAAACTGCCTCACCACCTGTGAAAATGTTATCAACAATAGTTTATTAGCAAAATTTGAAAATAATAAACGCGCAATGCATGCGCCGTAACAAAAAGTATGTGAGGTTATGTTGTACGAATCGCAAACTTTATTTACGGCGGGAAATTCGAATTCCATGTTTACAAAAACTAGTTTGACAAAAACAAAATTAATATCGATAAATAAGTATCATTTATTATTAAATATACGAGCTACAAAACTGTAATAGTAAACATGCGGTATTTATTAACAATCATTTACAAAAGAAACATCACAAAAATTGTTCAAATACTAAGATTACATAATTACAAAAATCCTTATAATATAGAAGATGTTTATAGAACTATTGAGAAGTCAGTGGTGAAATACCAACTTGTCTGGGATCTCCAGTAGTAGGGGATTCAAGATTATTTAGTAGTTGCGATAACCAATGAGTTGTCGATTTATCCTCTTGAAGACAAGCATTAAAAGTCGTATCTCTCAATTGATCAGGTAAACACTGCCTTAAAGCTTCTCTTGCTCTAGGATTATCGGACAACCGTAAGTAGCAACGAACTACATGTTTCAACAGACGAGCAGAGGGATCTTTTGCTAGCGATAGTACCATCTTGCCCTAAAAAAAAATATTTACAAAATTCCAATAGGTAATAAAGAGCTACTTGACTTACGAGAATCATAGCAACATGACTAAACCTGTCATATGTTTGACATATGTAGTTTAAGCCACTGTCGTCTAGGAGTATTTTTTGTAAAATAAACGTAGCGACAGTTTTGCTTAATTCAGATCCAGATTCCATTATCCTCAGGCAAAGCGGGATGATTTCGGTCGTTAACAAAAATGTTATCACTTCCTGCTCGTCAGTCTGAAAACGAATAAACTTATAATTAACTGTTCTTCACTCGTAACTAGCATTACCTTGACAAGAGCTCCAATTACTCCTAAACTCGTCAAACGCAGGTACTCGAAAGGACGTGTCTTAGATATCGTGTGTAAGAACGGATACAAAAACAATGGTATGTGGGCCACAAGAAAATGAGATCGGGTTTCTGGATGAGATGCTACACATTGAAGTAGGGCTAGTGCATTGCACACTCTGCAATAACAATTCAACAGTTGAGGTTAGAAGTTTCGAGTATGACAAGTAGTTGTCGTAATACCTATTTGATTGATGAGCAGTTAAAGTTGCTGGATTGATAGCGGGATAAATATTGATAATTTCTTGCAGTAAAGCTGCAACTGTTCCAAAACTGTTCCATAACATGGGTGCCAAATCAGGTACGACTTCACGTTTCTTACTAGAAAATTACGAAAAATTGGAATAAAGTCGTTGGTTTGCAAATTGTACTCACCTAAGTTCGAGTAGAGCGTTTTCACGAGTTTCGGGCGACGTTAGTTCCGAAATCCATTGAAAAATTTTTTCTCTATCGACGTTCGGGTTAGCTGGGCTCGGTTGAGTACTCATACTTTTTTTTTATATTTTGGGTTCTACAGGAAAAAATTTGTGAATTATGATTGTTAATTCATTTAACTTATATAATATGAATTATTTTTAAACTTTTTACGACAAATACTTTTTATTTTGACAAAGCAAAAATACACATATGACATAACCTACAAAAATTAAGGTTAAGTATAAATAATAAATACGTAAATTAAAATTAATAGAAAAGGTTGAGGGCAATTACGTAGTATGTTTGTGTTTCGTAAAACTTAAAACATGAGATTCAAAATAAATTCAATAAGTAATATACTTACATGAAGCGACTTACTAGTACTTCCACCAAATTGTTCTAGAATAACTGGACAAATTTTTCACTGTATTTCGTTTACCGTTACATTAAAAATTAAAAAGCTATCGCTGCGACTATGCTACTAGAAATTTGACATCTTTGCTTCTTGTAACTCTTTTTTTGGTAGGGGTAAAATAAGATAACATATATCCTCGTTTCTCCATTCCCTCTATTGCTCCATCGTCAATCCACAATTAATTTCAAAGTGCTAAGTTTGCCCCTGCATAAATTCTTACTTTGATTAATTTTTAGAAATCATAAAAATAACCAGACTAAAATTAAATGCTTGTACAGCTCAAGTTGGTGTGATTGGCATGACCAGTGAGCAGGTTAGTCAAGAGTCAAGAGGAATAGTCTAATTTTGTTAATGCTCTGTACGCCAATATTTGCTGGAAAACGGGCCTTGGACCCTGGAAACTAACCCACAACCGGGATGTATAAAGGTCGCTCTGACTTAATCTAGAATTTTACTGAAGAGGCAGTGACCCGTCAGCAAGCATTAGCAGTATTGTGGCTTTTACTAGGGACGGTTTCTTTATAAAAAGGCGGGATCTTAAGAGCAGGTTAGGTCCACTAAAGGTGCCTTTGAGAACGTCTCACGACTAACGCGTCTGCAATTCTCCAATGACAAGGTACCCTGCCCAGTGCAGTGTCGAGAGTTGCTCACCGAAAGGGCTTGCAGACTTCCAGCTTCCTAGAACTAGCTTCAAGGTTTTCTTATATTTCATAACAGTTCTCAGAGTAGTCTAGCTGTCTGTATAAATATGTTCATTTACCTAAATCGCAAAAATCTCCGCCAGGAAGGCCGATGAGTACAGACCGATTGCAGAACTTTCCGCCCTTGCCTGTGTACCATAAATGCCCGCTCTTGAGGCTAAGGCTGAGCTTGTCCCAGACTAGGCCACTTGTAGTATTTTGCACTCAGAGCTGTTTAAACTCTAATCAACAGTTTGGCCTTAACTTATTCTTATTAATTAAAAAAAACTTGAATATAAAAACTTTAATTTCAATCAACAGCACCAGGTACTAAAGTCTTAATTATGTCTATTATTATGTTCATGTGTAGCACCATTGCACAGAACTAGGAATTGGAAACACAAAACAATGCCAGTTTAGCACAAGAGTGTCATAAAGCTCATCTTCAATAGTTTCACGTCACGATATTGAGAAAATTACTTTTTGACTATACCCATGGTAAGCCGACTGGATTGAAAGGGTAATAAATGAAACTTACAAAGCCATCTTATACATTTATTCAAAATTATACCTTGCAAAGAAGTCAAATTTTGAACAAATGTATAAGGTGACTTTGTAAGTTCAATTCATGACTCCTTTCAAATTGGCTTACCTTAGGTAAAGTCAAGAAGTAATTTCTGAATATCATGAACTTCATTAAACATAATTTAAATTGTGGGCCTAAAGTTGGGAGTCCAGGCAAATGAAAAACCAAACTTTACGCATTCCGTTGGACTGAAGAATCTACCTTTTGGCGCATTAACCATATCAGAATCGCATAACAAACAACTTAAAATTTACAATGAGGTTCTTAACTCAAGTTCCAAATTTCTCATAAGAGCATTTAAGAGTGCACCTCATTATAGGTTTCTATTTGAAATTTTTAATTAGCCATCATGCTATGCGAAGCACCCTAAAAATTAGATTCACAACTCCAATTTGAATGCGGTCTCTTTTTTTAAAACTGCAAGTAGTAGAGCTATTTACCCAGACTGGAACTTATGGGACACCTTGTATTAATATAAAATAACAGCTACTATAAGAAATTTATAAGGATCTGATTATCCTAGTAAAAACTTAAAATAAACAATACAATTGGATTACAAAACAAAACAACTTAAAATTTGAAAAGTAACAACTAACAATTAAAAATTTACTGCTTCATCACAGGCAAATAAAAAAATTTAGATAACGTAGTTTCTTTCAATGGAACCATAGCTTTGGTTTCCCAACGTTTTTCTATAACTTCTCGTTGGACGATAGTACACATTTCTTCGAAATGATAACTAAAAAATAAAGTGAAATTCAAAGTGCAAATGTACAATTATTGACGTGTATTTACTTAGCGTGCCTAATTCTAATGACTTTACATAAAGATTGGATAAACCAAGTTCCATTTTTCTTATCACGAACTGCACTAAATCCAGGTACAGTAGCATAGAATGTTAAAATGTCAGCCATTCTAGGCGTCTTTGAGGGTCCATCTAGTGCAAGCTGCTCTTTATTTAGTTCAGGAAGAACTGGAATTTTCAAAGAATGATTACGTGCATTGCTAATCTACTTCTACTTGCAACAGTTGTTCAAAAAAATCATTAAATCAGCATACCTTCTTGACACTGGCTTCCTTGGCAAGATTGAAGAATTAGAAGTTTTGGTTTCCCTTCTAAATTTCTAGTATTTAAAGTACACATGGTGTTTTGAATACTTTTTATAGATATTGGAATACTATTTGAGCCAAAAATGTGGCCTTAAACAAACAAATAAATTATTTATAAGTATGTATAAGTTTCCAAAAAATGATCATCGTTCCTTTCATAAAAAGGAAGTGACAAGAAGGATTAGGAACTCGAAACTTACAAGTAGGAATAATGGCGTAGGAAAACGGTAAATCTCTTGGAGCCACTCGCAACAACTCCCAACCCAAGGTTCAATAAACATCATACATCAACACTTCAATAAAATTAAATGAAAGACTAGGACCATGCTGCTATGCTTACAGTGGTCAGACGGCTTCATGGTCTTACACTCTAGTTAGTATGTTCAATGGATGCATACTTGATCGCCCCAACATAATAGCCATAGAAATTCTACTGGAGCTTTCCCCAATCACATTTGTTGCAATTGTAATGGGGGGAGACCAATCACTGAAAACGCACTGTTCATGGAAAAGACATGATTAAAACAAAGAAAATAGAAAAATTGACGATCAGAACAGGACCTAGTTCAAATAATAGTAACAAGGTTTCTTAGTTATTACTGAGCCCATTCTTCAAGAAGCGGCTACGCCTACTTTACACACCACTAGCCTGTATACAGCAGAAACTAATGGAAGAAAAGTATAATCAGTGATTGTGTGATTGAAACCACAATCATATAACAGTCAAATAGAGTGACCCAATACTCTAACATTCATTAGACCTACTTGATAGCTCTTTAATAATTTGAAAATAACTACTGAGTAGACTAATGAAGTCAAGTAGTTTTCGCCTTAACATCGCCTAGCTTTTAACAACATAGCGGCTGATAGGATATGAGGTGTGCGGTGCCCAGGCCCCAGGCCTCCGCTATTTAAAAATAATGTTGTTTACTAGCTAGGCGATGGTCTAGGCGAGGTGCGGTGCGCCACTGTGGACATGCACTTAGGGTTGTTTGAGCCGAGATGTAAAACTGTACACTTTATGGTATTAAGTGTTAGAAGCCAGCTTTTTGACCATTGATCCATGATCTTCAGATCATCAGCCAGGTTACTGAAAGTAGTAAAAGACTTTTGAAAAGTTTTGCGTCGTGAGTACAGTGAGCAAGAAGAGGACATGCCTTGGGCAAGATCGCAAACATAAAAAAGAAACAGAATTGGTTCCAAAACGGAACCTTGAAGGACCCCACAGTTACGGATTGACTCTCAGAAAAATTATCGTCGTGTTTTATGCAGAATCTTCTCCTTTTTAAAAAACCAGCAATCCAGATTAAAAGCCTACCACGAATGCCATAGTGTTTGTTCCAACTTAAGCAACAGTCTCTTAATAGGCACGCGATCGAATGCCCTCTTAAAATCTAAATACACCACATCAATGGGTATGCCTTAAACCAGCAGTCTCGTCTATTCGTTGATGTTGGTTAGTAAGTTTGTAACTACGGATCTTCCTGGCAGGAAGCCGTGTTGATTCGAAACGATACTTTAGGTTTCTAGCAAGAACTGTGTAATTTGCTTAACGATTATTATACGTTCCATGCATTTCCCTATAATTGAGGTGAGACTAATCGGTCGATAATTTGCAGGATCCGTCTTGTTTCCCTTTTTACAAATCGGTACTATTGCTGCGAATTTCCAGTCATCCGGTAATGAGGCAGTGGATAAAGACTGTTGAAAAATTTGGGTTATAGGTTCGGCCAGAGTGGATACGGTGTTGTTGATTAAATGAAGAGATATTTCATCTAGATCAGAAGCCGACCTCAGGGTTTAGGTTCACCAACACCCGACATACATCATCTTCGTCGATAATGTATAAATAGTTAATGTATTGATGTACTAATGGGAAATCTCGTAGTGTTTAAATTTAAATCAGCTCTTTCGAAGAATCCACGCAGGAAATCATGTTTCTGATTATAATTTTATTTTAATCAATTGCGCGAATTTTTTGTAATAGTTGATTAAAGTATAAACTTTTCAAGGGCACAATTCAATTCACGATTTTCCATTAATTATATGTGGTGCTGGTTATAAATTAATATTACCCTTTTAAAAATTACCGCAGTTATTAAAACCAAAAAATTATTATCTTTTCTTACAGACAAGCTGCATGTAAAACATTTGTCGCTCACAAGGTAAAAAAGGCATGTAACAAAAGTGTTGTGCTCTGTTTAGAATTGAGGACACCTTGGGCAATGAACAAACACACCACTTTGCCAGAAAAAGGAGCGAAAATACTTAACATGGGGTCCAAATCTGTGTTAGGGCTATAAAAAGATTAGTAGGGCACGCCCTTATTACAGATGGACAAAATAGGTGCTTGCTATAAGCGTTCAACTTGGTGGGAGGATTTTACATTTCGTGTAATTAAAATATCTGCTTATTACCTTCAATTCCATGTGATAAAATACAAATAACTAAACTAGAATGATTTCTAACGGAATTAACAGTCTCTTCAATTGTGGTTTCCATGTCAAAATGGGTTAAGTTATTTTTAATAATCACTTCATACGAAAATGCTCGGAAAGTTTCTTTAAGTGTATCTCTATCACGGTCTGTACCAGTTCTCGTTTCTAATGGTTCAGGTGATTTAGGTAGCATATCCTAAAAGATTAACATGTAAATCGAAAAGCAAGTTCAAAATTACAACTTACCTTATACTTCGTGTCAAATTCACGATAAAAATTTCGTTCGTTAATTATTAAACAAATTCCTGGGTTATTAGGATTAACTTCATAGCTTTCGAAAGTTTTATCCTCTTTGATATTAGAGCTACTGGTAGAACTAATCGAAACTGATCTTTGGTAATTAGCTGAAGTAGGCTCTCTGTCGTCATAAGTACACATTACATTAGAAGGAAGTGTTCGTTTCAATTCATCGGCCTCTTCGTACATTTCCATGACTTTAAACGCTTTAATTATATTTGTTAAATCGTTACTAGAAATGTACTTGAGAGTCATCCAATAAATTATGTACATTTCCAAATGTAACAAGCTGAAACTTTGGAAATGGAGGTGTTTATTCAACATATCTTCTTTTACTATTGATAAAAATTTCATAGTTTGTAGTTTTGAAAAGTTTTCAAAAACGAGATACAATTTCTTCTTGTGCAAATCGACGTAGAACGCCATGTCTTTGTTATGAGGAAAATATGTAAAATATATTTCTTTTTTGTTATACCCTAAAAATTATAATTGAGATAAAGTGAAACTCAGAAACTTTTAGGTACGAACCCAAAATTCTCAAGGCTTGATAATGTTGAATAATCGCCAAGGCTTCTAAAAGTTTGTTCTTGTAGCCAATATCATTTTTGCTACAGTGGCGAATCCATTCTTCTAAAATTTTTATTTTGGAGCCTTCGATAGTCTGTATGCAATGTTGAAAAGCAATTTCCGACAACGAGTCGTCGTATAAAAGATATATCAATGAGATCTGAAAGTATTTAATAAAAACTATGTACTAGTACTACTACTAAGATAAATATTTAAAATTACCTTATCTAGTTGATCCAAATACCGATCAATTTCTGCAATCGTTTCTAATGTAACGCTAGGTTGATTATTTGCGATAGAATGTGCACTACTTTCTACAGCACTGTCCATCGTCATATTTTTACTTGGTCCAGGTTCTAGGTCAAAGAGGAAAATTTTATTAAAACTTGTAAACTTGATTTCTTGTAAATTTAACTTACGATCCCTTACTCCTGGTAAAAAGTTTTTGTCGACTATTTCTTCGTCTGAAAGTTCGTCGTTTGTACTTTGTTTGGTGAAAATCTGTCCCATACTCTTTGAGTTAATAATTCAAAGCTACTTACATTTAAATCGTGTTTATAAAAATATAAAATTACACTTAAGTGATCTAAGTAAAGAGAGATTACGTAGATACTAATAAAATACCGAATACATTTATAACAGCATCAGTCGTTAATGCCCTTAATGCTGAAGCTGCTAAAATACTAAAATTAAACTTAAACCAAAACAACGCATCGCATGAGTCACGTGTATTTATTTGTGCTCTTCAGTTCTCATGTAGGATTCGTAGGATTGGCGGATGATGGACGATATACTGGGTGAGGCAAAAGTCACAAAGCTGTTTTCCAAATTTATATTAGGATTTATATATTTGTATAACTTACTAATTTTATTAGTGTTTTGGAACATTCATCAAATGAACATGGGGGCCGACCTCACATCACATGCCCACTTGCCCACAAACCCAGTGTATGGAGATGTTTGTGATTTGTGTAGTTGACAGTGTCTTGTGAGTATCCCTGCAATTGCTTGTAGATTAGTTCGGGACAGCTGTAGAGAGTATTTTGCCAGTTTTTTTAGAAAGAGCCGTTAAAGCTCTTTTGCTTTGACGGCAACTTAGGTTTCTTGTCCATCTTTCAGTCTGTAATTGATAGGTATTATTTTTAAGGAAGGTATTAACAATAGTTATACGTATAGTATAGTAATAGTTATAATATGCTATATAGCTATAATAGTTAAATATAGTAATAGTTACAACGTTAGAACTAGTTTGATAAATTGGCTTAGGCTCAGGGAAGGTTGTTTGAACCTTTCTTAGCGAGCTTATCTGCTTTATCGTTACCCCCATTTCCTTGATATCCTTTGGCTCAACAAAGTATAACAACATTGTTTTTGGCTTAGGATATCTGATTCAGTAACTTCATGCACTCCAACAGAGACTCAGGGCCTAAAAACGCCACTGCATTATGCATAAACAAAGTTTTGGATTATTTAACGTGAGCAATGTCGAGACTCAAAACTTTCGTTTGATGTGACTGTAGTGAGATGGAATAAAAATTTAACCAATCCAATTAGTAATTTGAAAACCATATCAGGAACCGAGCGTTATGTTATAACTTACAACTATTCGTAATTCGTGACGTGACTTACGCACGACTCTGTATGTTATAAAATAGCTTTAAAAAGTGAGGTTAGGGTGTACTTTGATTTATCAAGTTTTTGCAAAATCGACATAAACTGTGTAAAAACTTTAAAAACTAATTTTGTATTACTTTTCAGAAATAAATTCGTATCAGGACCGAACGCCCCTACCTTCCCTGACTGCAATTTACCATCCAATGACAATAATCTGACGTGTAAATGACACTTCAAACCTAACCAATAATATTATGTGTGTGTGGCAAAACTATTTTAATTTTTTAAATGAATTTATTTAAAAGTATTCACTTGAACAGTTATAAAATATTTATTTAATAGTTTTGAAAATGCACAAAAATTCAAAATTTTTTATATGTGCATCTGGTATTTTTGTGTGCTTCTTTTATTACGGAATACTACAAGAAAAAGTAACGAGAGTTAATTATGTACATGAGACTGAAAACGAAGATGGTACAAAAACTAAGATCGAAGAACGTTACACTTACATTCTTACTTTAGTTTTTACTCAATGTCTAGTTAATTATTTCTTCGCTAAAGCAATGTTATATGCGTCGCCCCATGGCGAAGATAAAACTTCCATATTTTATTATGTGAGCAGTGCTATGACATATTTATTAGCTATGGTTTGTTCGAATATGGCTTTACAATGGGTTTCGTATCCGACCCAGGTTAGTTTTTCTTGTAATTGTAGCATTCAATTTATATTAATCTCTCGTTAGGTTATAGGAAAATCGTGCAAGCCTATTCCAATTATGGTGCTAGGCGTTTTAATCGGAAGAAAGTCTTATCCTTTTAGAAAGTACCTTTTTGTTCTGTTAATAGTCATAGGAGTAGTAGTATTTATGTTTAAAGATAAAGTGGTAGCTAAACAAAATGACAATTTCGGTTTTGGAGAATTTTTATTGATACTCTCTCTTCTCATGGATGGACTGACAGGAGCAGTGCAGGTTTGAAATTTTATTAGCTTATTTTTGTACCATTATCATTTATTTTGTAGGAAAGGATTAAAACAGAATCACAACCGACTGCCCAACAAATGATGCTAGGTTTAAACTCTTGGGCTACTCTATTTTTAGGTGTTGCAACTGTTGTTACTGGCGAATTATTTCAATTTTGCGAATTCGTATCGCGTCATCCAAATGTCGTTACTCACATAGCACTTTTGAGCCTTACAGGAGGCTTAGGACAGCTTTTTATTTATTTAACCGTAAGTTGAATGGTTGACATAAAATAGGCAGCTACCTATTCTAAAACGTGTAGCATAATTATTCGATAATTATTTATACAACGTGCCATTTTACAGGTAAAATTAAGGCATTTTAACTCATCATGCCTTATTCAAAAAGGAACTCCTATGAACATTCTTATATTATTGTGCTTTAAATTTTGAACTACTTGGGCCACAGTGATGAGATTTTGCAAATATGGGGTAATTGTATTTATTTTTCAATAAGGCAACCACAGAGTATGTTTTGGCATTAGTAACAGCCCACTTGAGTCCCATCACCTCCACCCCAAAACAACTCTTTCTGTCAAGCGATTTTTCGCAATTTTTTTTCTCATTGATTATCTTTATAATAATTACAGCTTGTTTGCACAAATCTCATCACTGTTAGCACAAGCAGTTCAAATTTTAAAGCACAATATTGGAAAAATAAAGACTTTGAGGGTCTGTTTTAAGTCTCCACAAGAGTTCACTTTTGGATAAGGCAAGTCTTATTTTGATCTATTGATAATTATACTACACATGTTAGAACCACTCTGTATACAGGGTGACCATGAGCGCATTCAAGGAACAGGAGCGCTTTATTAAAGCGCCCTACGTCCATTGGTTGCAATAAAGCGCTGCAGCGTCACTGCTCTTTTAATGCACCCAATAATACACCACGTTATTATGGGCTACAGAGTTGGGGCAATTTAGTGGAGGCAGTGGAGCCCATATGAGTTTAGTAGAAAACTTCCGTCTTGGAAAAGCAATTCTTTCTGTGGATTCATTAGTAAACTGTAAGATGTACTCCCATCTCCCATAAGTTCAGTTAAAACTTTGAACATGGGATAGGTTAAGCCAGGTCCAGACTGTGTAACCGAACTTCGTGCCAAATCTCGTTGTGGACGTAAATGTTTTCATTAGCATATTAATTCAGTTATTACAAGTGCAGTTATGGAGTGGACCAAAGAAAAATGTCTGGAATTAATTAGTGCACGCTAAATAAAGACATTCTTTGGTACGCCAAACATACACATACACTATATTTTAATAAATTTAACACGTTCGCTACCGCTACAAATTATAAGCTCTCTTCCCGTGAACCGCAACTGTGAACCTATAAGAGTAACGTATAAAAACAATTATTTGGTTTTGTTTACAGTTGGACTTTTTATTATAATTTTTATACTTTATGTCTATTAGGTAATAGTGTTCCTAAATAATGGAAAAAGTATTGTTGGATACTTAATCAAGAAATACGCTATCTAGCAAAAATATACTGACAAAAAGGTACCATCGTCCAGTATAGTGGCGTGGCCCCAACTGTTTAGCTATGCGTAATGTAAACCGACAAAGTTTTCTCTATCACCATTCGTGTACCACATTATATTTAAACGTAAAGAAATAGCTTTGAAAATATGGCCATTA
Source organism: Malthinus flaveolus (assembly GCA_950108345.1). Taxonomy (NCBI): domain Eukaryota; kingdom Metazoa; phylum Arthropoda; class Insecta; order Coleoptera; family Cantharidae; genus Malthinus; species Malthinus flaveolus. The sequence goes on from OX467285.1 coordinate 6,005,617, forward strand.
TACTGGCTGCGGTTCACCACGGCACCAACCAATGGCCAGTATAGTGGCCGCCGGTAGCGAACGTGTTAAAAAACACTAATTAATTAAATGCTCAAAATCACTTGGTGTCGTCAGAGTGAAATTTGTGTATTGCCCACTAATATCTCGCAGCTTGAGGTCGCTAAAAGACTATTTCCCCTGTATTCAACCGGCCTTGAGTACAAATTAGTTTGCCACTATCGTCTGTTTTTTGTTTTTGTTGCAATATTTATAAATAAATGCAGTGGCAGCTAATTGTAATTTCTTGCTGTTCATCGCGAGCGTATTTGAACTATACTATTATACGGATCACAAGAATGCACAAGGTTCGGCTCGCTGGAAAGTGATTGCCTTAGCTCGGCTTGGAGCTCAGTTTGACGTTCGCGTCAAGGGGTCGGTTCTATAGTTTGGACCCTGTTTTAGAGTCTCTATGTGTTATTTTTTGACAGTCTTCTATTGACATGAAGCGCTTCCCGACTCTCTGCATTTTATAGTTCCACCCAACGTTTTTATTGAGAAGGTTTTCGTCATTATGAAGTTTTTGAATGGTTGAATCATAGAAAAAAAATCCCTGAGTTTTTGGGATTAAATTTCCTGAGCCGGAGTCAGATAACCAAGACCCTCAAAAAATAAATGTCAGAAAATTGCAAATTCAATTTTTGTGGAGGGCAGGGGCTCGTTAACATTTATGCAGAAAATGCACATAAAAACTGAGTGTATAATTTTCAATTTTACTGCCAAAAAATGCGTAATTGACTAACTTTGAATAGCTTATAATGAAAAACAAGAAACCGTCGTAGAGGGACACTTTTGATTTAAAATGGAGGCATTCTTAAGCACTTGAACAGTTATATACAATTTTTGTTTTTTTTACATTAAATGGTTATTTATTTGAATTTTTATCAATTAACACTTGCACGTAATTAAATCTATAATGTTAAAGACAGTTTAAAAATAAAGACATTAAATACAAAAAAATTTGAATCGCACCACAAGAAGCTGAGAAACTACCATTTTTGCGTTTGATGTCATTGTGTCTTCAAAAAAAAGCGAGTTAAGAACAAAAAATGAAAGCGATTCAAAATTTTCCCAATTATACATTTCTTAGCGGTAAAAATAACGTTTCATTTGTTTTCTAAATTTACTCTACGATCAATAAAACCAAAGATAATATTATTAAAATCCAGGCTAAAAAGAAGAATTTTCGAAATTTATGAGTGCGTCGTATGGCGATTACTAACGATTTCAAAAAAGAAATTGCAATTTCTTATTAAAAGCGTTTTTGGGATACTTTGACTCCACTGTTAATTTGTAGCTCTTATAGTAACCAAGTTACCCACAGTAGCTTATCACACCGAATAATAATATATATTTTTGTAACAGGTGACGGAGTTTGGCCCCCTGCCTTGTTCGGTGATAACGACAACTAGAAAATTCTTTACTGTTATTGGCTCGATTCTTTTCTTTGGAAATAAATTGACCGGACGACAGTGGATCGGAGCCCTGATCGTTTTCAGTGGACTTTTTTTGGACGCCTTCTTTTCAAAATCACCACCAAAGAAACAAATAAATTAAAAAATATTTTTTTACGTAAATTTTGTTACTAAATAACGAATAAATTTCATTGGAAAATTGGCGTGAAGTATTCAATTCAAAAGCGTGACGTTTCGTAGTTTTTTATTAATAAGTTTACGAACAAGTTTTTTATAAAACTATTGTGTACAACGGATGAGAAAGAATTAAATTAATTCTAAGCCGTAAACACTAAATAACAATCTCATTTGATGAACATTGAGTCAGATTTAATGTAAGGCCTTCAGTGAAAATCCTTAGAAGTTACTATTCGAATGGTGCACAAAATGAACAAAAAATGGTAGTTTTGTATAGCTCTTACAAAGTGCCTGTACAGCTTGTAGGTGAAATTTTGTAACAAAATGCAGATTGTACATGTGACGAGTCAAATTTAACTAAAATTACGGTGACCTACATTTTTTTGGCGGTACTACAATGTTGCACAAAAAATTGGCAACGAACCAAAAAAAATGTAGGACCCCCAAGAACAGCTTACAAAACACTAAACCGGTTAATTATTTTTTTTTGTTATAAAGTCAGTCATTAATAAATGAATTGGTTTCGAACCGTTCCAATTTTTTTTTCCATTAATTCTCTATTGCAAACTCGCGTGTCCACTCACCCGCAGTTAAAATGGCTTGAGTTTCGTTAGTCTTCCACATAACTGCCACATCGTTGGCTAACGGATCGTCCGGATTTGGAGAACTAAGTAAAGCTTGAATAGATAAAAGTACGGTGCGCATCTGTAAAGCGGGACTCCACTGATCTTTTAAAATGTCGAGGCAAATACGTCCTAATTTGTCGATATTTGGATGATAGATTTTAGTTAGAAATCTAACGTTCGGTGGACTTAGTGGATAATTTTCGGGTAGAAATAGTTCTAGCTTAAATAAACCTCCTTCGTAAGGCGAACTTTTAGGACCGGCCATCACAATGTGGAAATAACGACAGTTACCGTCGTCCGGTTGTGCACTGATGCCCGGAGGTGGATCTTTGGCTAAATTTTTAGTTTCTACCAATATTCTGCGTGTTGTTGCACCTGCCATCACATTTACCATAACCTATAATTTTGACGATTACGATAATTACGTTTACCTTCTTTCACTGACTTTTAATCCAGTATTTTGGAACCAACTACCTACGGATGAAATATAATTATAATTAAAATTGCGAAGAAATCGATTGCGAAATTTACCGGTGACTATTACACGACAGATTTCTAGGTTAGAGTTTGTTTGATAATCTTATTGGGGCGTTAGTTTGACGTCATTCAAAGTGCTTCACTTTGAAATCATACCTTGTAACTTGATTTAAATTCACAACAATAAATTCTTATGCATGTTATTTGTATTGCAATGTTGATAAATCGACTCATTGAAGTAGTGAGAATAATAATTGTTATTAATTAAATCCGATCGAATTACTACATAAATTAGTTTGCATGTTGCGTGTTTGCATTTTGAGTTTGCTCAGTTTGGATTTTGGTTTTAATTCACGTTTACTGCAAGGGTCATTTATTAGAAATGTTTTTCGTTTGGGAACGGGATTATAAAACAGGCAAATAACATTTTTTCTGATTCGTTGCTCCCATTTAATGAAATTGGTTACAATCAAAATAGTTTTTGGCGCTTCTGATAGCATCAAAAATTTGGAACGGCAAAGGCTGAAATGCTTTTCCAGTTAAATTACCCAAGTATAAAAGTCCTTACGCACAATTCATTCACAAGACACAAGACCCTTCAGTCTTCAGGATGTCTCGATGCCAGTAGATCTGGTCGTGTGGAGGCCGCTTGCCACAATTTTTTAATGACTTTCTATCTAGGATAGTTGAGCACCACCTAATCGCCTTGATCTGCACTATAATAATCTGGAAGTTGTAAGAGGTCGATATCGTGGAAAGAGCTTACATTATACCGACTTTTTAAGATTTTGAGGAAGAAAGGAGCCATCATCAATGATCAATCTCGTTTACTTGCTCTATACTACCAGATTGGGTCGTGTGTCGAGTCGCACAATCACCAGTCCACATAACACCTACACCAGTCACACTCAATTTATCCAATAGGTAGGTAGTACTCGAACACCCTCTAGGCAGGGCCTGGTGAATTCGATTGTGTGTAGGGGCTTAAATGTAAAAATGGTATACTGGATGAGTATGGTCTTGTCTCTTTTATCTTGTTAACTTTAAATAAAAAATTGTTCTACTTTTTAGGTTCACATTACTGTGAATTTGATTCGAATTATCTAATGGCTACAAGAAGGTGTACAAGAGTGCATGGTCGATCATGAGGCAAAAATATCAATAACTGGGACCATCGTATCCTATAATCTGATAGCCCACCGGTTGAAAGAAAGCATAGTCTGGAATTGGGACGTAATTACAAGAGGGTCTGGATGAACATGGCTTACCTAAAATGTCTATCCAGGCATATAATATATGTCCATTGTGATGGACGTAAGACGTAAGTTTAGTTACTGATGCTTCTACGGAAGTAAGAGGATTATTAAATATAGACAAAAATGTGGATTAATGGAGGCATTTAAAAGAGCCTTGCTGAAAAACATAAAAACAACCAGTTTTGTCATACCAGCAATCGGATTAATTTTCTAATAATTGGAGTTTTCTTAATAACGCAGGCAACCCATCGTACAGCCATCTTATAATTTGAATAGATGGCAGGGTATGTCACATGTTATAATATTTAAAAATTTGGCTTCGATTAGTTTTGATTATTATCACTCGTACACTCGTACAATTATTTACGTTTGCGCTTTACTTACTCTTTCTACTGAGTTAGCTACTCCTTTGACTAATGACGCCCAAAAAAGCAAAAATGTTCATGCCAGGGGCTACTGTTTAGAAAGCAAACAACCGTTTTTTCGAGTGATTTAAAAATTGTTTTTAGGCAAGTTTTCCGATTATTTTGTACTAAACTTGCAAATTATTTAAACTATAATTTATTAATTCCGCAAAACAGTAACATGAATTTAGTCTCTTGCTTTTCTCAGGACAAACCACTGGAGAATTTAAAGAGCTGGGGAATTACAAAAGCGCTGGTTTAATATAGCCAAGATACAACAATAATTATGACCCCAAATTCTCGTGTTGCTTGTTAAATTTGCATAATAAAATTACTATTTGTGGTTAAGTATATAAACTACGATTAGTTCTAATTTGAGAGAGTAATGGTTAAAAGTTTAGGCATGCCTTTGATAAAAAATTTTGAAATTGAAGCTTCTATCAAAGATTTTTATTGGTAAGCTATTAAAATTGATGACAGATCAAGTTATAATAAGTTTACTTACTCTTATTACTACTCTTATGACTTAGGTCCAGCGACAAAGCTAACGGGAACCGGGTATTAGGTTTCAAATTTGAACCAACATGCATGTAACAAAGTTTCTAGACCATTGAGAAGATAAGTTTCTTACTCATTTGTGACAACTGATACAAATCACTTTGGCTTTGTTTATGATTCAACAACCGTTATACTGCTCATAATGCTGAAATTTCGTAGACACAGAGCTACTGAAACAGTATTTATCCTTTGCAAGAGAAAACGCATTCCTCACAGTGTTAAAATAGGAAAAAGTAACAAACGTTGTCACGCGTGTCTCTTCGGGCTCATCAGATTAACAATAATTGTTCGATGTGTGGCCACTACCTCAAAGTCTGCAGTACCTGAAAAAATTATAGAAGATGCCGTTTTATTAAACAAATATAAAAAGAGAGCCAAAGAACGATCATACTCGTTCTATACACAAAACTAGGCGCGCGCCTAGTGCGCCTCGGCCTAAACGCTGCACTGCATCTCCAAAACAAAAGAAGATCGCGAATTATTCCGGTTTTCGCTATTGAGTTCCTCTCAAAAAAAGAGATCGAGGATGCGCCATCCATTTTTCCATATATCTTCTAGTATAATTTCCGATTTGTCCTGTTTGTCCATAAGAACCAAGGTATTTTACCCACTCTGTAGTCTGTACAGTATGTCGCAAAACAGCTATACATAACATCATTTTGGAATTTTAAGTTTTTCTTTAATATTTTCGTCTGCGCGGTTGGTGCCTTATATTTAAACTCGTCCTATACAAGAAAAATACAATTCATTTACCAAATTTAGAGCCGTAAAGCATTTTGCGCTCTAGAGTGGTCGTCTAATCAATTCAGCCTTAAATGGAGCCTGTAAAAAGTTATTCAGACAAAGCAAGATACAAACAGGCCAGCAGAAAGTCCCGATCTGTAGATGGAGAAGCATCAGAGAGTGAGGATCAATTTATTTAGCTATCGAAATTGAGATTTTTCTGTTTTTATTAATTTTTGTCGTGAAGTTTTCTAAGAAGCCCCAAACTGAAATTTTATTTCCAAAGAAAATGATACAGTTTACTTTTTGATTCCAAATTTATACAATTACTTCATGTTTATGGGGACGTTTCTTTTTCTTTATTAGAACTGCTCTGGAGTTACTACTGAGTTACACGCTCTTTTTTAAATTCAAAAGAACCGAAAAGTATACTGTTGTACCGTATGGTACATGGTAAATACAATTTTGGTCAAGTAAAGCAGTAATAAATATTTAATTTTTAATACACAATAAATAAATTAACGCTCAAGTTTTGCGCAACCGCGATTCTATTGGAGAGGTGGAAATTTCGCCGTCTGCCGCGAGTTGCGATAACAGTAGATAACAAATCTTCGTGTTGCGAGTGTGTCGTGTACTCTCTCATTGTGTTTATCATATTCTAAACACTCAAAATTACGAACGTGTCTAAATTAAAAAAAAAAGGTGAATTAATGAAAATGACGTGAAAGTTACTTCGCGAGCTTGTGTAAATTAAAATGAACTCAAATTGGATAGGGTGTGAAGTGATTGCTTCGACGTCTTTTGTTACCGAAAATTTTGGAAATTGAAAATTTTTTTTTGCTAGGTACGTGCTTATTTATTCATTTTTTTTAAATGTTACCTACAGGTACATTTGATTGAAGGGTGGAGAATTTAACTTATTGTTTAAATTTGAATCTTTGTATGGTGCGTAGTGTATTTATTGATCTGACTGAAAATTTTCAGATTATTTTTTTGCAAAATTTAGGTCACTTTTTGAAAAATAACTTTGGGTTTCCAGTTTGGCTTTAAACTACCCATCCGTAACGATTTCTTTGCGTAGTTACTAAAATTTAAGTTTGTTGTGAAATAATAAATTAAATATAGAAATTACAGCCTTGATAACAATTAACGCTTTTAAGAACAAATACAATATTTTATTACTTTTATTAAGCGAGAGCAACACCGTTAACCGTCACTAAAAATAGACAAAGAAAAGTTCTAAAACTTCGATATTAAAATTTTTTAGTTTTTACACTTTAATTATATTTTAGTTTAATTATACTGTACGTTTCAATGAGGTAATACGAAGGTCGATCCGAAAGTACCATTATCCGCACTCCGCACTCTTTCTTTCCTTCCTGGTTGCGAGTTACTTCGTTAAGTATTTACATTATCAAGTATCAACCCTTTCGATTTTATCGTACTTTCATTTAACGACAGTTTTTGTTAATTTAATAATAAACACTTTTAAAAGCGAAAGGGTGCATTTATACAAACCGGTCTGGTTCTGCTCTTGTTATGCACGGTGGACCAGCATTCAAAAAGGAGTTGGACATCGTTTTGGTCTTCGCCGTTTCGCAAATACAATAAATCACCCCTTCCTCGTACAACTTTCGAGCACAAATATCTTGTTTCAATATTAAGTCGATCTCATTTAAATTCGATGGGTCGGAGAAACCCCCATTCTTACTTCAAGATGGTTACCTCGTCGTTACCTGAATAACTTTTAGTTTTCCAGTGAGAAAATTATGGTTCTTCGAGTTAACAGTGTGCCTGTGGTACCCTACCCGTTTATACTTTTTGCCTTGTAAGGGTCTTAACGTATTGTTAATTAATTTGTACTACATCTCTGGATAATAATCAATCTACTTGATGGCCCTTCCAGGGCGCCAGGTTTTTTAAGAGCGATTCAAAAAGAACGCAATATCTGATTTTTCAATAAAATACATCATTTATTTGGAAATTGCAAATATTTTTATTTTAATCTAAAGTAAACATATGGCGGCTATATGTGGAATAAAACATCCATCAAATGGCCTCCACAACTCCGCTGGCACTCATTTGCCCTTTTAGAAAAACTGGAGATTACATTTTCGCATATTTGTCTTTAAATTTTGCCAATTACACGTCGAATTTCTTCCTTCATCTCAGGAATTATGGCTGGTTGGTTGGCATAGACAAACGACTTCACAAACCTCCATAGGAAGAAGTCGCACGACGTTAGATCACACTATCTCGATGGTCGATGGCCAATTCTGGTCATCAGTGCGTGAGATGGCACGGCCGGGGAATCTCTCATGCAACAACTGCATTGTCTCACGCGCAGTGTGACAGGGTCCCTCGTCCTGCTGAAATCACATCTCGTATATATTTATACCGACCAGTACAAGCCACAAAAACTCCGTTATCAGTTTGCAATAACGTTCATCATTCACTCTACCAGCCCAAAATCCGCACCAAACGGTGACTTCGTTGTGGATGCATTGCTTTCTCATGCAAAACGCGGATTCTCCGATCTCCAAAAGCGTCTATTTTGGGTGTTTACGTGCCTATTCATGTGGTAGTGCGTCTCATCAGCTCATCACTAAAGACAATTTTTCGAACATTATCAGCGTCCATTCTTTAGTCTTTGACGAAGGTACGTCGTTGCACATGATTTTGAGTCAATTGAACCTTATATGGATGCAGATGGGGATCTTTCTTTTCAATTCTCTCCAAACTGCCTGTGGAAATGGCCAATTGCTGCGAACGGCGACGAATCGATGTGTCTGAATTCTCACAAACACTTACATTCAATAGATCAGCCTGGCCGAAGGCGATCTGATATTTTCTCATCCACGGCCAGTACCGTTTCATAACTGATAATCGCGAAGCGCCTACTTGACATTTGTTAACTTTTTAGTCCAGCACTGTTCATTAGAACAAAATGTCGCGAATTTCATATACTGCGTTTTTAAAATCACTCTTTAAGGGACAAGAGGGTACCGTTGTTTGTATGATGAAAAACGTAGATGTGGCCCGGCCTTTAGAAACAATTTTGCACTTAAAAAGTATTTTTTCGAAGTGGCAATCAAATCGTATAGGGTCTCGAAGGCCAGTAAGTAAATAAAAAATAGTATTAACTTATATTAAATTTTTGAAAGATAAATATCTCAATGAAACTTCTGCGTCTGGGGATTTGTTGACGAAGACAACACAAAAAGTGTATGGAAGAAGATATAAACTGTCACGTTTTTGAGATCTATTTTAAAATCTTATATAATTCAAGTAGCGTGCATCAAGAGTAAAAAAAAAAAGGTTTAATATTTTGTGCACGAAAGCGTTAAATTAGAGGTATTGAAGAAGAAACTGAAAATTAAATTACTTTTAAATCTTTTGTATACCACGGGTTCTTATGAGAGTTGTCCACCATCATTACAAGTCGTTTTAATGTATCTATAATTGGCGTTTAACGTTAATTACTCACTAAATTATACATTATCGTAATACCACGATTCATATTTTTGCGATCAATGGTACATTGTAGGGGGCTATTCTGAATCCCCATAACCCATAAGATTATTAGGGATGATGTTACGGCTTTTAATTTGTCTCCTGAATTAAAAAATGGTTGAGTAAAGGATGTAAAATAAAAAGTTTTATATTTTTGCGATCAATAGTACACAGTAAGGAATACTCGAGTTTATATGACGAACTAGAAAGAAACGGAAATAAACGCAAACGACATTAGGCCCAAAACTTCTTTATATGGCCGATACTAAGCAAATTCTTTTAGAATTCTTAAATGAAATTTCTACAGTGTGTTCAGAAGAGCGCTTACTCAAACTTCACCTATTTCAATGTACTCTCACGTCTAAACTATTAATATTAGAATAACGTCTTTCCAGACTTTTTTGTAGGAAATTTTCAGCTCTTTAAAAAGCTTCTGTGCGATTTTGTCTTATTTGACTTACTTTTCTGCACACGGGCGGTTTAAAGTCCAAAAACGTAAATTTCAAAATTGAAACAATTTTCTTTCGTGCAAATGTTCAATCAGGTCTGCGGAATTGATTACGTTCATTTGTATATATATTTTTTCATCTTTCGAATTAGTATCATGTTTGAAAGAAAAAGTGATGTGTTTCTAACGAGAGTTTATCGTACCTCTGCACGATAAAAAAAAAGATGTGGAAAATGAGAGAAAAATTGCAAAAGATAATTACTACACATTCAGAGTGTACCTACTGAAGATTTAAAAATCGTCTTAAGGGCTACAAGACCGATAGTAATGTTGTAGATTGCGGATGTACTGAAGGAAGGGCGACCATCGTTATTTCGTAACCTCTCGAAAGGCAATGCACTGCCAAGAGTAAAATTTTTTAATAAAACTTTGCGATTAGGTCGTTCAGAACACACGTTAACTTGTAGGCGCCTTACGAGAAGACGAATAGACTCGGAAAGCCGCAATAAAGGTCAAGGAGGCTGTAAGGAGCAAATTTATACTTTGAGAGGACCTCAAAAGCTTTAGGAACGATAGTGTGTCTAAACTTGAACAATAAATAAATGTGATATGAAATTTAGGATACGTTTCAACTAATTACTACTTTGGTTTCAGTTCGACTAATAATTTATTTCGTAATTAAGTTTGAGTGTGGCTATATACCGAGTACCGAGGGTTGGGTTGTTGTGCTGTTAGAAAATTACAACTTAAGTTGTAATTAAAAGTCGAGTTGAAGTTGCTTAAAAATGTTTTGAGGTAATTAAAAGATTTATATTGGTTTAATTTGTGTCAATTGAATGTGCAAATAGGAAGTAATTGAAATCTAAGTGGATTACATTTTAATTATCAACACTTCATGCATTTAAATTAAAACTTAACCGTAGTAGGCAGAAATCTAAACACTAAAATGATTTATTTTTTCTAAAAGAGAAGTATTTTTTGTAAAAGTAAAAATTTGTAAATGGACGACGACCGAAGTAGTTTAGAAATGAAAGAATTATATTAGGAGTGCGCTAAATATTTGTGCGTTTGGAATTATTTTCTAAATTTTTTTGTGTATGCATTTCTACATACGATAATTGCTCTCTTTGAAAGTAGGTAAGTAAGTCGCTAATTGTAAGCGCTTTCTTTATCGATTAAAAGTGTCTTGTCGGTGAGATCGAAGGTACTTGCGAAGATGCGATGCGTTGCCACTTTTATAATCAAGATTCATGCGTAATCATCACGATAAAATATTCTAACTAAATGTGTCCAAAATTGCAACTGGAGGTTTATCCTCTGAAACGCGATACTATCAGAAGTCAGAAGTATTCTCGGCTTCTACTTCTATAGGCACGATGGAGCTTCAATGTACTGTTTCACTCGCCCAAAAGACTTTGGCGTAGTTTGTACTGTTTTGGCTCTGGCATTTTAAATTCTCTTTTGTAATTCTTCTACCTAAACTACGTGTTTGGGATAGCCCCCCCCCTAATAAGAAAAATTCCAAATTTCCGGCCACATGGGATATCTTTATTGAAGGGCACGTTTTCCAGTAAGTTACCTGAGAGATCTCTGTTTTAAAGCGGGCAGACTAATAAGTAAGTTGAGAGTAACTGGACGAATTTGGAATCCAATTTGGAGGAGACACTTCGGCCCAAGTAAAGTTTCTCAGGACTTGAGAAGATGCCTAATAGAGAGCCCGTAAAGACCAGTTCAGAGCAGTTTTTTTAAAGATTTGAAGAGAAAATATTTTTAAAAAGTGAGACAACGCCTAAAAGATTGTAGGACTAAGCCTATAAAGGTACTGTGAACAAAAATACCAAAAAAAAAATGAAACGAACAAATGCGGACTAGTCTGTAGAACACCAGTTAGAACTTTGTGAGACTGTGATATGTGAGAGTGGCATGTAAAATGTTGTTTTCTAAACAATCCAAAACAAACAGGGTGTTCCGGGAGGAACTTGCCAAACTTTAGGGGTGTATTCCTTAGGCCATTAAGCAAAAAAAGTTATCTCAACATAAGTCCGATTCGGAAAGGTTAGCGTGTTATGGCTTGTTGTAAACAGCAGTTTAACTGTACAAAGTTTTCAAGAGTAGGCTTTGAAAACAGTTACTGAACTATTGGGGGGGGGGGGGGGGGCGGTACACATGAGAAAGTTTTGTTATGCAGAGCAGGTTAATATTAGCTGTGGCACATTAATTCAGACAATTTTTATTGCTGCTGATGAAATTCAGTTTAAACCTCAATCCAGAATCGCGCCCAAAGATCTATTGATGGATGCTTTGTGTGGCTATTTTGAACCTTTCAGTGTCTTATTACTTACTTAAATTTAATTTTTATTAAATAAATAGTTCTACTACTTATATCTGGGCCCGTAACTCTTTAACCTTTCCGAATTGGACCTCTGTCGATATAACTTTTTTTGCTTAAGATGATCTAAGGAATGCGCCCCTGAAGTTTGACAGATTTAGACACCCTGTATAGTAGGTGTAATGGAATTGTATTATAATACTTACAAGACTTCAAAAGACAATCTGGGACAATCCAAAGATTGCTGAAACAATGAAATAAGTTTGTCTCGTAAAAATCTGTAAATGAAAACTTCTAATTAAATGACGGTTTTTAAAATACCGTGTCTCTTCTCCTTCTCCATCACTGATTTCTATTTAAATCAGTAACATTTTCTATGTCTACATTTTAAAATAGTTTAAATAGTTTCCTACAAAAAAGTTTAAATGTATAGCGAATTCCTGATTTGTTTATTCGGTAGTTTATACACAAACCAAATTCATTACTTATCTAAATTAGTTTTCCCACTTTTTATCAATGTGTATTTATTTAAAAATCGAGTATTATTATTGGTACATATTTACATGTACATACATGATACATACAGATAATAAGTTCAAAAAGTACGTACTACTCGAGTTCAAGTACATTTTCCGCAAAATATGCAGGGGATCTCTCAGAAGTGGAGTGAGTCAGAGCTCTATACCTTGTCTAATTTCCTTCCACGACCTTCAAAGGTTTCTAATATACAGGGTGTTCCAGAAACACTATGACATCCTAATAACTACTCCCTATTCAGACCTTAATGTTATTTTTACTTGTTTCTCATCAATTGAGATGACAGAATTGGCTTAGTCATACTTTCATACTAATGTTCTGTGTTAAAATTGTGAGTCAGTGTTGTGGGTAGGAAAAGAGAATTACAAAACGATGTTTAAAAATACCTCATTAACGATACATCGTACTATGGTGGCTGGTTTTTTCAAAATATAAATTATTCTGAAAAATTTTGTCTGCAGAAATATGAAAGGCTACAAAATTGAGCAAGAAACTTGCCTAAATGGATCCCGATCTCTAAAAATAGCACAAACAATTTGCTTTCCAGATCTCACCTAATTTTGGGAATACAGGGTGTTCAATTTTAATTGTCCACAATTCTCCATATCTCGAGAACTATAAAAGCTACGAGGTTGCGTAAAAAGCAATAATTGTTTGTTTTGAGCAGTGGTTCTCGAAATACGTCATGCAGCTTGCTTATTTTTAAGGCCGGTCGTCCATTTATACGACATGTCTGGTATACGACATGTCTGGAAATAACTTGTCTGTCAAGTGTACGAAACTCAATTAATAAACACGGGTTTAAAAATGATACGACATGTCGGATTTTTAAACCGGTGTTTATTAATTGAGATTCGTACACTTGACAGACAAGTTATTTCTTGTTTTCTTGGGCCTGTCATCCATTTAGGCCGGTCGTCCATTTATACGACATGTCGTATCATTTTTTAACCAAGAAAACAAGAAATAACTTGTCTGTCAAGTGTACGAATCTCAATTAATAAACACGGGTTTAAAAATGATACGACATGTCGGATTTTTAAACCGGTGTTTATTAATTGAGATTCGTACACTTGACAGACGTGTCGTAAACAAGTTATATCTTGTTTTCTTGGTTTAAAAATGATACGACATGTCGTATAAATGGATGACCGGCCTTGGTTTAAAAATGATACGACATGTTGCAGACATGTCGTATACGACATGTCGTATAAATGGACGACCGGCCTAATAGAAATACATAGTTTTTGTTTTTTATTTGAAATAGCAAGAGTGGTATGGATGATAACAATAAAAATTTATAATAATTATATCACAAAAATTGAGATTAATTTAATTTCTTTTTTTTTCACGGTGATGTTAATAATGCATGTCGATGTTTTACTAATAGGTAGGCACTAGTTCAAATACTAATCAAGTAAAACTAATTAATGATATTCAATTGTTATCTACGATAGTACTCTTGCTTACAATGAGATTTGAATAAAATTGATAAAAATTGAATTTTTGCGATTATGTTGTGATGTAAAGCTATGACTTATTTATATCGTTGAATTCAGAATCATAATACTCTTTGACTCTTTCAAATAAAAAACAAAAAAATATGTGTCACATTTAAAATAAGAAAGTTTAGAGCCACTGGTCAAAGCAAACAATCCTACTTATTTTATTGATGTCTCGGCTAAGCAGCTTCATAGCTTTTATAGGTCTTGAGATGGCAATGGTAGACAATTAAAATTGAACACCCTGTATATTAAAATTTGTTTTTTTAAATAGAACACTAAAATACTTTTACGGAATTCGATTCCAAATTAATTTTTCTTTGTAATAATTAATAAAGTATCAAAAGTAGCGTTTCTTCTTAACCAGTCACTCTGTATCGAATTATCGATATTTATCGCAATTTATCGTAACATTTGGATATACAGGGTGTTTCGATATTCGCGGATACGAGCAGTAGCACGTTAATCTACATGGAAAACTGAATGAAAAGTTCCTTTGTGAGTTTTTGTTTTGACGAGCACTGCTTCCAAGTCTTCTAAATAAAAAGTTCCTCAGTGATTTTTTGTTTTGACTAGTACTTTTCCAGATATCTTGATTTTAAATTATAGGAACTGTAAGTAGGTCAGAGTACCTAATCATTGGTAAATTAATCTACAAGAAAAATTGAATCAAAAGTTTCTTTGGCGATTTTTTGTTTTGACGAGTACTCTTCCAAGTCTTCTAAGTATAAAGTTCCTCAGTGGTTTTTTGTTTTGACTAGTAGTTGTCCAGGCATCTAGATTTTAAATTATAGGAACTGTAAGTACATAGGTACATCAAAGTACTTAATCATTGGCAAATTCGCGGATACGAGCAGTAGCACGATGTACAAGAAAAACTGAATCAAACGTTCCTCAGTGATTTTTTGTTTTGACGAGTACTTCTTTAGATATCTTGATTTTCAATTATAGGAACTTCAGTAAATTTAAAATGAAGATAAAACTTGGAAAAGTACTCGTCGAAACAAAAAATCTCAAAGAAACTTTTGACTTAGTTTTTCTTGTAGATTCACGTGCTATACCGCCCGCATCCGCGAATATCAAACAACCCTGTAGGTATCAGGCACTACCAACCAGATTATTATAAAACTGAAATACCTACCATTATTAAAGATGCTAGTATACTAGTTGATAAAAATATCGAGTTTCGAAACCCCGGAATTTTGACTTTGACACGAGTGGGACATCTTAAACCCGAATAAAATTTCAATTATTTTATGGTAAGGTTCCTTCTCGATGACTTAAACAAAAATTTTGTTTGATTAATGGGATTGTGTGTAATTAACATTAAAATCGTATTTGGGCATAAAAAAATCATTAGCGGCGTGAAAGTACCAAAGTGACATATATTTTCTACTCTTTTACGTAATTACTGGTTTCTTTGCATGTTTGCTCCTTCGGTATGCATTTTTAATTTTAAATTAATGCGCGAAAAGTTAACGAACCGTACTGTGCAGAACAATTATGTTCAAAATGCATAACGCGAGTGTTTTTAATTTTTAACGTTGTTGTAATAAAATATGCAGGTTTGCAACCAACCTCTGGAATACGTGCAGAAAAAGTGCAAGAATCTAGAATAACTTTGTGAGAGTGCGTTTACTTCGCTTCTTTGTATATGCAGTTTTTCCCAAACGTTTCGCATCAACTTGTAAGGAGAATGAAAGTTGTGAGTTGTGATGGATTGCTTGAATCAAGTCATCAAGTG
Organism: Malthinus flaveolus; assembly: GCA_950108345.1. Classification (NCBI taxonomy): domain Eukaryota; kingdom Metazoa; phylum Arthropoda; class Insecta; order Coleoptera; family Cantharidae; genus Malthinus; species Malthinus flaveolus. Next base: position 6,021,362 of record OX467285.1, read on the forward strand.
ACTTAACTCAACAATCGATTTTAAAAATTTAATAGTAGAATGCCGTTTGGAATTACATTTACTTTATGGAAAAATATGTAGAAACTCTAGGGAAGAATTGAAACTGTCTCAGTTTATCTGCCTGCTTCCGTCTCACCCTCTGACACGTCCATTTTTGATTACCTCTGTATGGCTGTACCTATTTTCCGCTCAGTGTCGTTCAGTCCTTCTGTCCACGTATGCCCATTCTTTGGTCCGTTTGTTGCTCGTGAGCACCAAGACGTAAAATTACACCACGTACAACATCTGCTACTATCGTAATTCGACGTATTTTCTCCACTTAAAAGTGACACGTGCTCAAGTATGTGCATACTTTTTATATGGCTCGATTAAACATATTTATTAATTATTTACAAGCCTTAGGTTGAAAATTACCATAATCAATATTAATTTATCAAGAGATTTTAGTAAGATAGTACCTTCTTTATTAAATAAAAGAGTAGGTTGAAGTTGCAGGAAACAATTTGTACTACACCGAGTGTGCTCCTACGTTTTATTTGTAGAAGTGTCGTTGACTCAGATTATAACATTTTATTTATTGCTCATTCAAAATTGGAAATTATGGTATTGTTCCAAATTATACCTATATCCTTAAGTGTCTTTAAATTTCACTTATAGTAATAGCACCGTAATTAGGTGCTTAAATTGATACGTGATGTCGTGATGTGTGTTGGATAAAATAAATCGAATTGCTTTAATTGTAATTGATTAAATTGTAGGGTTTTTATTAGTAATTATTACTTAAGATTATCTTCAGTGGCGTAACGGGGGCGAAATCTCACATTTGGACCGTAAATTCCCACATGTAAGATGTAAGGGTAGTTGTTACCACACTGGTCTATAGAGTTGCTATTTTTAAATCCCAAAGACAATATTGACACTCGAATAATAATTTATAATTATTGTCTATTACAAGAACTATCTCCGTTTGTAACTATTAGAATCACATTTCATTAGGAGGGTAAATATGAAGAAAAATGGCTATATTAAATTTGGAAAATAGTTTTACTGCAGTACTGTGACAGGCACAGTTTTCTTGACCTAAATAGCAATTTAGTTATCAGGTTAGGATCGGGTTATGATCGCAACGTTTAAGTGGATGAAAAATGGGGCGATTTAATTATACAGTGTGTCGATAAACATTTGTAGAATTAAGAGATTAATAATTAGCGAGCTCGAGTAATTGCTATTGACTGAATTTTGTGCTGACTATTTATAGACTAGCAGTGTCTGATACTTGAAATATAAAATGGCTGATCGTGCTCATTTTGGTTTGAGGAGTAGCTCAGTGTACTCTTACTTGACTCTCAAGTGTCCAGCTCTTATTTGCCGTCGAGTTCTCTTAATTTTATTTATAATCGATAGACTGAAAAGCGCCAACTACGTCTCCAACGTGCGTCGAGGAAATTGCATATCTTAACCACATTCGTCTCTGCTCTCCACTTTGCTCGAATTCGACACTCTTTTTGATGCTCTCTTCATGCTTTGCCGCTTATACCTTATATCGTGGCAAATATAAGGTTCAATCACAACTGTTTGTTGACTGATGGAAATCACGAGGCCCTAGGCTCATCGGGTTTAACCCTTAGCTGCAGACATGGAGTTTAGTTACGTTAGAACAGACATGGAGTCAAAGTGACTCCGTGGCAATTTAATGTGTTTCTTACACTTACAACCAAAAAATATTTTACTTTTTACGGTTAGTCGATAAAGACTGAACTAGGAGAGAGATTATTTATTAAACAAATTTCATCTAAACAAAAGCATAAACATGAAAATTGAATACAAAGATAAAGACGTTCTAAAAGTAAGTAAAAATTTAGAGATGACATTTTTTATTTTTAAAAATTTTTTTATTTATTATGGCCCTAAAACTTGGGACTATGACAAATTTCGAGTACAAAGATAGTTAAACAAGCAGAAAAATGCAACTAATTATTTTATAAATATGTATACAATAACATCTATAAACGTGACTCTAGAACGCGGCGGTAACAGTTTGAAATTTAATATCTTCTCAACGAAATACTACTAAAGTGAAAAATGGAGTCAATTTGCTCCATGTCTGCAGCTAAGGGTTAAAAACTTATCACGACGGCTAACCGATGAACAAGCACGAGTCTGTGGGCGTCTTTGACAAGTCTCCCTTCCTTTTCCATTTTCCTTCAAAATTTTCTAGTTCCAAGGTGGAAAATTAATGAACTCGACGTTATTCAAATAATAAATTGTGTCTTATACAAATTAATGTGTAGGTAATGGTTGAAAATTTTAATTGTATGTCAATATAATTTATTTTCTACTTAAGTCAACATGAAAATATGACGAACACGAACGTAAAGTGCTTGAAATCATTTATACGGTAGAGATAACCGGATGTACAGGATAAAGCTCTTAAGTCAACTGGTAGAAGTTTCTCATTCTCACTCTAGCTTTTCCCCTCGATCAATTCTCAATCAAATTCGTGGTTTGAACTCGAATAAAACGATAAAAGTTCAAAAACGAACTTTTTAAGAGTAATTATGGGATAATTATGCAATTCAACTAATGCATCGTACTGGAAAAGCCGAGTTGAAGTCTTTAAAAATTTCTTCTTTTGTTTACGCAAAAATTTTGCGTTTTTTTCCCTTCTGCTCTCGATAAATGTAAAACGATAGCGGCAGGACGGATAATCTTAGTGAAAAATCGGGAAAACAAATTTTCTTTAAAGACGTGATGGAAGTTAGCTGTCAACAAAGGCTTTTGTTAAATCACTTTATGTAAAACTATTTTCTTTGTGTGAATTTCCATATCTTATCGATTATTGATAAGCTATTTTTGATATTTCTCCACTATGGTTTTAATATAATATTTAAAGCGATCCACTTTTGAAAATTGTGTAACGTTGTACGTAACCTCTATATTATTATGCTTTCTTTGTTTAATATTATTATAGGTAGGTATTATAATTTTAATTTTAAAAAAACCTTCTCATGTTATTAACTTTAATTATTTTTAAATAATTTGTTTCAACTAAAACTAATCATAACGGTTAACTTTTTTTTTCGCAAGCGGCGAGATTATATATATAATGCTAGAAGATAAATTTAGGAAGAGTTTGAAGATGCTAATTACAAATATATAAGAGTTAATTACGGTTTAATAACGCAGGCTTTTTAAAATAAATGTGATCGAGAAAGCTTAGCTGTACAGTTTTTCCACAAAAACAAAGCAGCTGTTGATCATCAGCATACACCTTAGCCTTGCACCTTGAAAGTTTTATACGTTGATAAATTTGAGTTATTTACAAAATGAATAAGAGAGGACCCAGAAATTATCCCTGAGACGCTCTTTAATCGCCGGTTTTGATTTGGTAAACGTTTCCAAAAGTTTTGACAATAGTATTAGGGACCTGGCGAGTTTAGGGAAAAATCTACGTACTGGAGTAAAAACGGTAGCACACAGGGTGAATTATTTTTAATTTTCTCTATTTTCCCTAAATCGTTTACCTGAAGAAAAAAACGTAAAAAATAGAATTTGTAGGAAATTTAATTTTCTTTATTTTTGTATAAATCAAGTTTTTTCACAAAGTGCGTAGTTTTCAAGTTATAAGCAAAAAACTTAAAAGAAGCCAAAATTCAGCCTTCTTGAGCACCTCCGCATATTATCGTCTCTCGCACGCTCTGCAAAGTGCGCAAATCAAATTTAATAGGCGGTTACCACCACGAAACCGGCACTTAAAACGGCCTAAAAGATTTTTCATGTAAGTACCCTGGTATGATTCAGTTTTACCTCCTCAAAACCATCCTTCATACTTCAACGCGCTCTAGCACCTAAACTGTTCGTTTTACGAAAAAACTCTAAGAAGCATAATTGGTAGGAAATCGAATGTGCTTTATTTTTGATTAGAAGCACTATTTACTAAAAGTGCATAGTTTTCGAGTTATACAAGATAAAGAAATAAGAAACGTTTTTTCAAATTTTTGTAAAAGTTTAACGCACTCTAGAGCCTAAACCGTTTGTCTTAAGAAAAAACCTTTTGGAAATAATTTGTTGAAAATTTTATCTAGTTTACTTTTGCATAGATGCACTTTTCTCAAGAAGGGTACAGTTTTCAAGTTATAAGCTAAAAACTGACAAAGTCCAAAAACTCACTCTTCTCGAGCCGCCCCCAAGTTAATGCTGCCACTTTTAAGAGGCAGGCGGTCGATTTTATTACTCACTTGCAATGTTCTTTCAGCTTACAGCTTTCAGCCTACATCGGTCAAAATCAAAAATTTTGTATTTTTGTATTTCGGCATTCTGCCTCTCGGGCACGCTATGTCCGATATATCCAAAACTTCAACGCCCTCTACCACCTCAACTCTTTGGTTGACCAAAAGAATTTAAGAGGCATAAATTGTAGAAAATTGAGTGCACCTTATTTTTGTATAATAACACTTTTCTCCAAAAGTGCGTAGTTTCGAGTTATGAACAAAAAAAGTTTGGCCTATTTGTGAAGTTTTTTTAACTTTAGCGCGCGCCAGCGCCTAAATCGTTTACCTTAGGGAAAAAACTTAAGAGATATAATTTGTAGAAAATTTAATGTTTGTTATTTTCATGTAGAAGAACTTTTCTCATAAAGTGCGTAGTGTACAAGTTATAAGCGAAAAACCAAAAAAAGAGCCAAAATACACCCTTCTCGAGCCTCTCCCCTCGATCGTCGAAACGCATCCTTATTTTTATGACAATGACAACTATCTAAAATGCAATGATGCGGTTTTATAATATATTTTGTAAATAAATCTTCTATAATACGTCATCTTATCAGCACAATAATAGGGAAGCAATAAAATTCATCAGTCGATAAATATTGATAAACGAAAAAGTAAATAATAAAACAGTTGGGTTTTTAATACTTACAGATTATTTGCATACCATCGGGAAAAAAATTTATAGTAATACTTATAGTTTATTGCTTAGTATAACTTTAGATATTTTTTCTCTATAAAATTATAACTTTATTGCGTGCTAAGACTTCATTTCAATAACTTTCATACTAGTATTGCGTAAAAATATATTGGGACAATAATCCATTTAAATAGATTCTAGATTATTAATTGAATTTTCCGAACTTTCATTTGTTGAAGTCGAATCGAAAAAGAAAGTATTTTTTGGGGGGTAGTAATAAATAAAATATTACGTTTTAAGGTACGTTCAGAACCATTGACATTTTGACTTTTTAGTTAGAAACGGTGTCTCATTCTTTTCAAAATACCCATGTATACTAATTTTTGTGCTACCAGCCCATTAATCAGCGTTTTAATATAAAAAAATCGATTAAACAGTAAACGTATTAATATTCAGTTAACTTAACCATGTACTTCCTCATTCTAATACGACTTGAGAATTTAAACGCGCCAATTCTAAAATGGTTTTAATACGTGCTCATACGCAATTTAAAAAAAAATTTTTATCCAAATTTACAAACCCAAAATCACGTCTACCTTGACCCCCTAAGGTTGCCTTTTATAAACGAACGTGAAATTTAACTAAATAAAAATTTAATTTATTGTGTGCAATTTATATTGATTCTATGTAAATTTGGAATTAACTAATTTTTTTATTCAAATTTCCTTTTTTGGATATAGTAAATAATTCGAGCGAATAAAAAATTTTCATACGCGAGCGTTTTTAGGAAATTGATATTTTCGATGCGATTGATTATGGTTTAAATAATTAAACAATTAGGTTATCAAAGGGAAAGTCGAATATACGTAAAAATAGTGAAAACTAGGTTAAGGTTATACGTAATATTTTAATTAATTTGCGCAAATTTTGAAGACTTAATTAATTTTTTTGGTAGATACGATTAAAAAATTAATTGTTATTTTTTTTCTTTCGGCTTAAAATAGAAATTACGCGAAATAAGGATTAATTGGTAATTGGGTAGACGGAATTAATTTTCTAGTAAATGCGATAAAGTAATTATACGGAAATTGACGAAGGAATTAGTTTTGTGATAAAATTGATTATGATTACTAATAAAAAAAATTATTTTACATTTTAATCGCGTACACACATCTTGGTTAATTACTTAAATATTTACAATATTATACAGGACCCCTAAATTATAACGACAAAACAAAAGTAGTTAATTTGCGTTTGGTATTTATTAATTTCCTCAATGTTATGGATGCAGGGTGTTTCGAAATTCGCGGATATGGGCAGTAGCACGTTGATCTACAAAAAACTGAATTAAAAGTTCCTTTGCGATTTTATTTTGACGAAATGCCATCAGTATACTGTGTGTCCGGAGATATAGTTGACAAAAGAAGAAAGAACTATTATTGATTTTACGACGAGAAGTCATTTTGGAAGTTTTCATAAGTTTCACACGCGCTAGTGCCTAAATTGTTCACCTGAAGAAAAAAACTTAAAAGATAGAATTTCTTGGAAATTTAATTAACTTTATTTTTGTATAAAGCAACTTTTTTCATAGAGTGCTTAGTTTTTAAGTTATAAGCGAATAGCTGGCATGATTCAAATTTTACATCCCCAAAACCATCCTTCATACTTCAGCGCGCTCTGGCACCTAAACTGTTCATTTGACGAAAAAATCTAAGAGACATAATTTGTTGGAAATTCACTGTACCTTATTTCTGTATAAAACACTATTTACTAAAAGTGCGTAGTTTTTGAGTTATAAGCGATAAACAAAAAACACGTTTTTAAGGAGTTTTTGTAAAAGTTTATCGCGCTCTAGCGCTTTAGCCGGTTGTCTTACAAAAAAAATCTTTCAGATATACTTGAAAAGAAATTTTATTTGGTTTACTTTTACATAAATGCACTTCTCTCAAAAAGGGTGCGGTTTTGAAGTTAGTACCGAAAAACTGAAAAAGAGCAAAAACGCACCTTTCTCGAGCCGCCTCTAAGTTAATGCTGCTATTACCACCTCAACTGTTTATTTAACGAAAAAAATTAAAGATGCATAATTTGTTGGAAATTGTACGTACCTTATTTTCGTATAGAAACACTTTTCTCCAAAAGTGCGTAGTTTTCGAGTTATGAGCGATAGAACAATCTTTTAGCCGATTTTGGAAATCTTTTGAACTTGAATCCGCTCTACCACCTCAACTGTTTATTTGACGAAAAAAATTGAAGATGCGTAATTTGTAGGAAATTGTACGTACTTTATTTTTGTATAGAAACACTTTTCTCTAAAAATGCATAGTTTTCGAGTTATGAGCGACAGAACAATTTTTGGGCATATTTTGGAAATCTTTTTAACTTTAATACGCTCTACGACCTCAACTGTTTGTTTGAAGATAATAATTGAAGAGGCATAATTTGTAGGAAATTGTATGTACCTTATGTTCGTATAGAAACACTTTTCTCCAAAAGTGCGTAGTTTTCGAGTTATGAGCGATAAAATATTTTTAGCCAATTTTGGGAAGTTTTTGTAACTTTAACGCGCGCTAGCGCCTAAATCGTTCACCCGAGGAAAAAAACTTATGAGATATTATTTGTAGAAATTTTAATGCACTTTATTTTTGTGTAAAAGGACTTTTCTCATAAAGTGCGTATTTTTGAGTTATAAGCGCAAAACCTAAAAAAATCCACCCTTCTCGAGCCTCCTTTCAAATTTTTAGCATCTGAAATTCTGTGGGGTTTCACAAATATTTTGGTACAAGAGGGGAGTTATTTACACTTCACTATAATAATAAACATTAATGTTTTGAACCTGTAATCGTTTTAATGCAGTCCCATATAACAAATGAATAAACGTCCTTGTTAAAGCCAGATTAGATAGGAGAGATATTAGAATAATAGTCCATTAATATCACAAGAAATTGGGTTGCATGACTTTATTTTGTAAGTGCTTACCTTCGTCATTCAGCACATTTTTGAATTAAACACTGTACTACTCGTATTTACTTAACATCGTTATCTATCGTATACAGTCCATCATTTTGTTCATACCTTTGGACCAAAAAGTTTAAAATTGACGAGTTTTATTTTTATTGAAAGCAAGGCTCTCAACATTGCACATGCACAGTTAGTAACTTTTACATTTGTTTTCGAGTGGTTAATTAGGCATATTTAGTAGTAGCTTAATTTCTAAAAAGTTTGTATATTTTAAGCAGATGGTGGAGTAGTATAGAATTATTTATTAATTAAAAACTATCTAAATTAAATTGTGGCGGTTTTCTAAATTATTTGATTGCATGTTGGACCTAACACTTGTGCGAATTCACCCTTATACGAAATGTACAATTTTATTATCGTGTGCTCTAATCGCAGGCAGACACAAACGCAAATCAATATAATATTGCATAGTAATTACTTCCTTTTGATCGATTTCGATTCTCTGTGTTTTGTGTAATTCGGCGATGACGAATAAAAATTTATTTTCTCTTATAAATCGGCTTACGAATTTGAATACTTTAGGATCTTTTTGAAACCAATTAGGTTTGAAACGGCATTCATTAACCCTTTACGACGGACACGAATTTGAGTTAATTGCTATAATTTTCTTTTAGATTACCGTTATTTATATTAAAATTTTTATTAAGTGGCTGTTTGCATTTTTACAATTTTGCAGCTACCTACTTGGGGGGTAAAATAGCGATTCTCAAAGGTGAACTGACAGCAGATAATATTTCAACAAATTAATTTCTGGCTACCGTCGTGGTAAGACGAGAAATTGCCATTTCTTAATTATTATTTTAATTGCATAGCAAATCCACAGGAATGAGAAAGAAGTTTTGGGCGGAAGACTGTTCACTGTGGCCTCAAAAGACTTCTTCGGCTTATTTTTACTTTTTTGTTAACTTCGTCTACTTTGGAAAAGCAATATGATCAAAAATAATTTTTTACTTTTTAAAAATTCTATTTCTATTTCCGGGCCCCCTAAATCCAAAAATGTAACCAAATTTAAATGATTGAAAAAGTCTGTCTGTGTGTAACGCTATAAAACAAAAACTGCTATAGCGATTTTGAAGAAATTTGGTTTCGGCCAATTTCATAGACAAAACGAAATCGATACAGAGTGATCCAAAATAAAGGGGTTATTTTGGTCGCATTTCGGAAAATCTTGACCCCTAGTATTTATACTCGGGTATAAGTTAGTACACATCAACCCTAATTAAAAAAATATTTCTTCAAATTTAAAATGGCGGCCAGTATAACGATTGGCCCATTTTCTAGTTTTTTTATTATAACTTTGGAAATAGTAATTATTATAAAAATGTAAAAACAGGAATATATAGACGAAATATAGGGCTTTAGTTTTGATATGGTCAATTTTAAAAATAATTCCAAAATTGCCTACTTTTAAAGGACCAAAATCGATTGACATTTAAAAACTGATTTTCTCAAAATTGGCTACGGCCGTTTTGTCTATATTTTGATATGATGTAAATATCGAAGTTCTTAATTTATCACCCTAGTTTCATTCTCAACAATGCGCTAGTTTCGAAGCTATGATTTTTTGAAGATCAAAATTTCAAAAATTTGTAACTCCTTTTGTAATTAAAATTTCTAATTAAAAGTTGGTATAAATGTATGCTATAAATTTCGACTATTTGCTGAAATTTTGCTTTAAAAACACTTCCGGTTAAACCGGAAATTAACCAAGCAAAAGGAGTTTTTGAAAACACCGTGTATATTTTATGATTTTTTAAAATATCATTAGATTATCTGTCAAATGATACCAAACATGTTAAACTTCCGGTTTCCGGTTTAACCGGAAATGGTGATAGCTTTTCTATTTTAAATACAATACCCTGTATATTTTAAATAGTTTGGAATATCGTAAAATTACCTATCCAGTGGTATCAAATATTTATTATTTTGACTGCCGGTTCCACCGAAAATGAGATTCTGAGCATACCACTGTTAGGCACTATTTCTACGTACGTACGTGGTACGAAAACATCCTGTTATGGGCATATCTATAACTAAACTCAACAGATTGAAAAACCATTGTTTGTCAATCTGCCTGTTTCTGCTGTTTAAAATCACAGTATTACGAGCATTTTGAAGAACAACTTCAAATGCGCTCTAAACTTAAGTGTCGCGAGAGAGCTAAACTGCGTGGCTTGGGGGTGGAAAGCTATACATAAAATTCCAATTAAGTTCTTAAAGTTTTACCTGTATTTATAATACCAAAAAGTGAGTTTAAAAAAGGGGTTGTTGTGTACATTGCGCGCAATTTTGATGAGGGTAAATTGTAAATTCTCGAGCCTATACTTAAAATTAAATCGATGTTTTGATGCTTTCACGTGAATAACCCAACTTTCTAAACCGAATTTCCCGATATCAAATATTAGTCACCCCTTTATTCATAATTTAAAGTACCCCAAAATGACTAATTTTGGTTTGTTTGAGTGAGTGGCTCTCATATTGGAAGTTTCTATCAAATTGGGTTAGTGGAAATGTAAATTATGCATTTTTCATCGAAATTTTCCGATTTTAATTGAAAATCGAGCCCACTAAAAGACGAATTAGTTTAAATGTAAAAAAAACACCTTGTATTTATTTATTTAATTGAAATCTGTTTTGTAATTATACCTTAGAAGGTATTAATTTGTAATTTAATTACTTTGTGTTTAATTAGTTGTATTACTGTTACGTCTTACGTCTTACGAGTTACAAGTTAGTCATATTATAATAAATTATTCCTCTTTATTTTCAGAATCCGTCGAAACCTCATTTTTCTAACGAAACCGACGGAGTCGACGTCAAAATTGTGCTCATATCAACTGCTCAGGATGGGTGCCCAAAACAACTTCGTTTTTTGCATTTGTTTAATGTAGTGCAAAAAGGTAAAAATAATATTAATAACAATAACGCTTCAAGGTTGTTACAATTGATTATTTAAAAAAAAATAAGGTTCATCGATTACAAATAAATGATGTATAGTAATTAGTAATAGTATACAAACCGCAATTGCGAACGTGATGTTGTATGTACATGTTTTGAGAATACTATCTTCGATAGTGGAAATGCGATTAAAAAACAAAAGAAAGTCACGATTTTCTATGTAAATTAACTGTAGACTCTTTTGATGATGAGTTCAACGTAAATATTTTTTACGGACGAAAGTGTATGCAAATTGAAGTAGTTGGTTTGAACTAACAACTTAATGAGGCTCGTGATTCGTGATGTAGTCAAAAATTAGTGTTTTGGGGAATTTTAGGAGTGGGGGCAGACTATTACACTATTATCACTCGTCTTAGCTAGAGGGTTGAACAATAATGGAGGGCGAAAAATTGCAAAACTCACTTTGGTTTTGAGAAATTGAGGAAAATTAATAAATGAAAACTTCTGAAACTGTTGGCCTGGACATCTGGACAAGAATAGAAACGCAAGCTCAAACTTACAGGCAATTTTCGCTTTTTGCTTTAGTGTGACAATGGGAACTATAAAATAAGTGGAAGAGTTATAAGCTAGTTTGAGGGGATCAGTAACGGACTCAGTAAGTGTGCGTGTGCGTAGCCTAGTATACGCCAGGGTACTCTCAATTTTCACTTCTACGAACTTCTTTATGCAACTGCCAGCTTGTTCGTAACCTAGCTCTTCATGTTCTTACCTCATTCAGCTTCTTCCACTTATTTTACAGTTCCGCGAGGGTGGCCCTAGTCGTCTGACGTCTAACGTCTAACGTCTGAAAAGTCGAGCTGGAATTTTTGATAAATCTTGGCGTTTTATCCCATCTGCCCCCATAAGTATCGGCTGTTGTAATCATCCAAAAATTGCACCTCGACTTTTTTACGGATCCTGGCCATTCATCCCACACAGGCACCAAATAAATGGAAGTGTCTGTTGTCTAGCCCAGCTTCTAAACTGATTGGGTCTTTCTCGTTTATATTTCATATCCAGGAGTTTCTCAAGTTCATCTGCATCGAACGTACTAATATGTTGCCGGTTTGTCGTGTGCATCAATAATGGTGGTCCAAGCTTAAAGGTGGCTTAGTTTGTCCAATTCTGGTATATTCCAGATGTCAAATAATTTTCGTAGCACAGATCTGGGAGATTCTTCCAGTTTCTTCTAGCTGTCTGTAGTTGGTGTTTCTATGGAGGACAAAATTTAACAGATGGAATTCAAATTGAGCAACCCATTCCTGAACGATTTGGTGACGTGTTTTCCACGTGGGAATCGATTGCCTTTGTGTGACTCACCTAAAGATGTCGCACGTTCTTTGTATTTTTTAGACGTATTAAGCAGGCGAGGAATTCTTATAATGTGGCTGTGTAATAAATAACTGAAGAAAATAGACGTGCCATGCTCGCTCATTTACGAACATCTCTAATCATTCATTGTACAATCTTACTTTTTGAAGTTGCAACTATTGTTTGAATCTGAAGTTTATACCTCTGGAGTCCAATTGAAAAGTACAACTTTTCACCACTTTAGTTAACTGCAGAGCTGTAAATTTGTTTAATGTCGTAAGTATATCATAGTTTTTGAAAAGAAATTAAAAAGAGAGGGGCACCTAATACTCTCATTTTGTCACTTGTCCAACTGTCAAAAGTTTTATTTTTAGTTGCTTCCATGATTGTTCAATTCTGAGGTTGGTTCTTCGGCGTAGTCTTCAAACATTTTCTTGGATTACCGTGGCTAACGTGTCATGGTTGTTTTATCTATATAATTATTCACAGGAGTATTATACAGGGTGATTCGAAAATATTGCGAGAAACTTTTGGGAGCGATTCCTAATTCAAAATTAATTTATATAAATGACACTGGCTCCTTTAGGTGTTACATCTGACATCTCTCTGCAGGAAGCAGTAAAACTAAGTTTTTATTTTTCATTTTCAACAATTTTGTTGTATCTTTCATTCACTCATTAGCATTTTATTTGTTAGAATCCATTACTTTCAATTAAATTTATTTTCCAGCATTTTCTTAATAAATTTGGCGTGTCAAATTTATTTTTCGCTCAGAAACTGTCGCTTTTGCGGGAAAAATTAAGGAATGAAAAAAGTTTCCAAACAAATCAGCCTTTCAAAGAAAAATTGTTAAACTGCAAAACTTCAACCCTCCTTAAAGTTCTGATAAGAAAACCAAGGGGATGATTGAAAATATTACTAAAAACCTTTTAATAAGTAAAAAGCATTTACTGAACGCCATTGTCCTGCCTTTATCCGATTTTAAGAAATAAAATAGAAATTTAATTTTACCGTTCCCCTCCCCGCTCCCTGAAGTAGAACAAAACTTTAAAAAAAGTTTGTATGTGCCAGTTTTAATGACTCACGGTAAGAATCGATTCAAAAGTCGATTTGTTAATCTAATGATCTCTTGGAAAACGCTTGTTATGCTATTCTTGAGAAAGATGCAGTTAACGTGGTTTACTGGCGAGCGGTCTGGCGGATTCATAAGTACGTAGGTGGGTCCGAATCAACCGGTGTATGCTATTAGTGACGTATTTTTTACGTATAATAAACGTAGCTGTCTTTATTGGGTTGTCTGTAAATCGAATGAACAAATGTCTCACATCTGCACATCAGACTAAGTTGGTGTTCCGATACGTTGCTTCGCCCATCTAACATTGCCAAGAACATATCAATTATTTATAAGATTACTGTTGTGCCAGTATAGTACTCATTTAAAAAAAAATTGTAAATTAATACCAAATTGATGTCAACGTATTTTCCAATGGTTCCCCTGTCGTGTTAAAATAGTTGAAGGTAACTAATAATTGAGGATGTGACTAAAAAACATAGAATTACAAAATCTACAATTTTTTTTCTCTTCAATTCAATCGATACGTTTTTGTATTTACTGTATATTTTTTCCAACACCCATACAAAGCCATAAGCTCCATATGAGAGACCAACGAGTCGATGAACTTGCACCACCAAGTTAAAACTTCTACCTTTTTGTCGTGTTCTTGTTATTCAGTTCGCACACATTTAAATTGATGCCGCTTGCAACTTGCATTTTTGTTTCGTTTAATTTCTTTTCTTTTATTTTTGCCAAAATTTAAATTGAATTTGATGTTGGTTTACTGCAACGAATTATCAACTGTAATGAACTTAAATGAATGAACATGCTTACAAATACTGTTTTAACTTAAGTCTTGATTAACGTTACATACGAAAATTTGCATTTATCTCAACCTCTAATTTAATAGTTGTTTTGCATTTAACGTACTTACAAGAGGGCTAAATTAGGGCACTTTATCCAGTTAATTATAACAGTAATAGCGTAATAGTAAGTACGTAAGTACTACAACGTATACGGTATATACAGGGTGTCCAGTGGCTGAGGAATAATAGCGCACATTAAAAAATTATTATCTTCGAGACTGTCAGTCCAAAAGACAAACTTGTGTATATTGGTGAAATCAGAATTTTATAATCTATCCAAATCTGAAAAAACAATATGGGTTTGCAATTAAAAAAAAGTTTGATGACGTCACTGCTCGCGTAGGGTAGGTGGTAGAAAAATGAAAATAATCGGAAAATGTTGGATTTGAATTCAATCAATTTGACCTGTCAAATAGTTTTTTAATATTTTTCCGGAGAAAAGAAATATTTCCATTATTCCTCAGCCACTGGACACCCTGTATACGGTAGACTTCTTTGGGAGACTTCCCTCCATCGTTCGTATTTTAATGAAAAGCAAACAACCAAAACCAGGGTCTCTGAGAGTCATTTTTAAAGTCATTTTCTTGGTTAGGGACGTGTAACGCTACGCACAATACGGGAAAAATACAAAAATTAAAATTAAATTTGGGTAAAAATGTAATTGAGTCAATTACATAGTTATGACTAAACCAATATAGCAATTACATCGTAAATAATGAAGATTGCTGTTTATTACTATTTTTATTACTATGCAATGATTATACTTATTTATAGTTTTATTTGAATTAGTAATTAATTGCAAAACTATCGTAATTTGATAAGAAATTATAAAATTAATTATCAACTTCTTACAAATAACATTATTGTTTTATAATTTGAACATCAATAATTACATAGTAGATATATTATATCATGCCAAATAATTAATTTGTTGAAAATTATTGTTGGTGTTTCACTCACATCCTGTTAAGGCCTAATACATTCTATTCGTATAAAAACTTACCTTTATAACATAAAGGTTAGTAACATTAGACATCTCATTATTTTGCTACTTACATTACGGAACCTGTCTTACGAGTTCATAGTAAAGTTTAAATACTTTTAAGAGTTTTTCTTGCGAAAATCATATTTATCGTTTGGTTCACGTTGTGAATTTGTGATGTAATGGTGCGAGAAGTATAATTTCCGCTTGAAAACAACACCCAGATAAGGAGCCATCGAAGGAAAACGATAACGAGCCGCCATGCTTTAAGATGGAGGCTAGAAAACGTTTTTGCTTTACACCTCACCTCGCTCGCCTCCCACCCGTCCAAACTATCGTTTGTAGGAATATTTTTTATATAATAGATCTCGTTCGCAAATTAAATTACTTTTCGAAATTTGCATTTAAAAGAAGATGAGCAAACCGATTATTAATTTGGGTTTCAATTATACTATGCATGTTAACAAGGTTGGATGTATCGATCAATAATTTGTGGTAATTTGTCTAAAATTAATTAATGGTTTACATGTAAAAAAGCAGTGTAGAAGTAATTTATATATTTTCTCATGTGGTGACTTGTATAACGATGCTCTTCCTATATACTTTGTCTTTTTTTATTATTTTGTTTGCTACTTTTACGAACTGGAAAAATATAAGTAAGATGAGGTAACAAACGAGGTTTTGGGGGAAAATTATGGAGAAATGATGATTTCTATACGCTTAAAGGCGATGAGTCATATCTGACTTTATTTGGTCCCAAACTGTGACTAATATACTAAGTTTAACTACACCCCTTTTGCTTAATTTTGGAGATGGGTGAATTGTACCATATTGTGCGCAAGCTGTTTTCACCTCGAAACAAAAATTGTATGTATATTACTCAATTTTCTACAAATTTACTTAGGTAGGGTAGGTGCAAAGGTAAAGTTGAAAATGGGACCCAAAAATAGTAAACATTGAAACGGTTACCAGCTGAAACGGTTATTACTTCACTTTTATAGCGCCATTTTCTGTGCCCATAACCCCTAGACCAATTAAATGATAGTTTGACGGGGCAAAAAATACAGAAGTGTTTTCCCTCTTGTTCTTTACGTTTTTTGTGGTGCTGAATCCGAATTTTAACTTGGTCACCCCGTACTCGTTCTGAAAAACTCAAAGGAATGCTATTATTTTCAGTTTTTTGCTTATAGTTTCAAAACTACGCATTTTTTGAGAAAAGTGTTTCTTTACAAAAATAAAGTACATGCAATTTCCTACAAATTATGTCTTTTAGGTTTTTTTCTTAAAATCAACGATTTAGGCACTAGAGTGCGTTAAAGTTTGCCAAAAATTTCAAAATTGGGCAAAAAATCGTTATTTAGTTTCTCGCTTATAACTCAAAAACTACACACTTTTTGAGTAAAGTTCTTTTATACAAAAATGAAATATTTTCAGTTTCCTACAAATTAGGTTTCTTTGATTTTTTCTTAAAACTAACGATTTAGGCGCTAGAGTGCGTTAAAGTTTGCCAAAAATTCCAAAATTGGGCAAAAAATTGTTATTTAGTTTCTCGCTTATAACTCGAAAACTACACACTTTTTGAGTAAAGTTCTTTTATACAAAAATGAAATATTTTCAGTTTCCTACAAATTAGGTTTCTTTGATTTTTTCTTAAAACTAACGATTTAGGCGCTAGAGTGCGTTAAAGTTTGCCAAAAATTCCAAAATTGGGCAAAAAATTGTTATTTAGTTTCTCGCTTATAACTCGAAAACTACACACTTTTGAAGTAAAGTCTTTGTGTACAAAAGAAAGTACATTCAATGTCCTACAAGTTATGTCTTTCAAGCTTTTGTCGTCAGATGCACGGTTAAGGCGCTAGAGCGCATTGAAGTTTAGTATATATCGGACGTAGCGGCTAAACCAAGAAAAACTCTCGTTTTTCGTCGTTAGCTCTATTTTTACAATATTTTTATTTAAATCAAGTCAATTAGTTAATAATTAAGTAAATTAATTCTATGCCACTTTTCTCTTTCGCTTTCGAGTTTTAAGTGCATGACTTGATAAAAAAACAGGTTTTAGGTAGATTTTGGAATTTTAGTTATACCTTAACGCGCTCTAGCGCCCAAACCATTCACTTGACAAAAATTTAATGAAGTGTATTGTATTTTGACAACACTTTCATCAAAAAGTGCGTAGTTTTCGAGTTATAAGCGAAAAGCTGAGAAGAGAGCATGTTAACCTCAACACTCAGCAACAACTACTGTAGAATTTCTTAAAAGTGCCAATAATTTTTGTTGGAAATCATTCTTTTAACTTCAAATAGTCATTTTTAGGTAATTGGTTCTTATTCAAGTCTTCGTATTAGATGAAAGAAACGATGTACCACGTCGACTTATAATGGTACAACACTCTAGCCTTTAGCCTCTAGCGCTCTAGCCCCAATAAGTCAATTACAGTATAAGTGGATTTACTTCTTCCTAATTTTAAGTTTTCATTTCAAATAATTTTAACTTCAAAGTTGATTATTTCTTATGGCCCGGCCCACAAAAGAATAATTTGAAATAATATGTCACAACACTTTATATTTTATACATTTTTCTTTTCGTTTATAATGTCATCAGTTTAGATTTTAGATCGTCCGATAAGATACGATCGTTTTATGTATTTTAGAACGTGTTAGCAGGTGCCTAATTTTAAATTCAAATTATTTATATAAACACATCAGTGAAATGTAAATTATTTAATTCTTCTACGGACCGTTGTAAAAGCTCATCGAGTCAGCAGCGTAGTTGTTAGATCAGTAGACCAATTTAGGGATTATGATGGGGGCTTGATAAGAAGTGATAAGTGACTTCTTTTGCAAAAGAAGTTAGGAGGGCTGCTCTAGAATCTAGAAACTTAACTATAAGTATCTAGGTTTCTCATTCGAATCGACGTACTCTATAGATCTGTCTCTTCACCTCGACCGCCAGGAAAAATTTAGAAGTTGATAAGATCGTAAACTCTGCTAATGGACTTAGAGTGATACGTGTAGGGTTCGGATTCTGCACCTACCGTATAAAATTAGCATTTCTATTTATTTTGGTGGTCTACACCAAGCCCTCGAAATTGAGGTCACGGATGCGCAACACCAATGCTGGCCACATTATCTCCAGTATAATGACGCTCTCACTTCAGTGTTTACCGATTGACTGATGTCAATGATGGATATGGCTTTATAAAGATATTCACTGTAGAGCTGTGCAGTTTCCAATCTTCAGGGCGATACAAGGAAGTTGCTTATTCTACTTTCAGAATCCAAATCGGAATTTTAAGAGCTCTTCCAAACTTCTCCGAGTCACGATAAAGTGGAATGGCCAAGTTACTAAGTTACACCAATTTTTGAAGTGTTTCATAGGGCTCCAGATATAATTATGAAATTCGTTAGGTGTACGCCGGTTGGAGAGCGTACGCCACTGAGCGAACCCATTAGTAAAATTTATGAGCATTAAAATTTATTTGGACGTAAAAATTTCTCCATAACTGTAACTTATTTTTAATGTGATTTACTATAAATTAATAAATAGTTGATAACGATAATTTTGATGCAATTCATGGTCAATGAACCCATTCCAATTAATTTGAAATGAACATTTTATTAAAAATTTCCCCGATGTACGACATACAACATAAATTACTAATTTTTTTCAGATAAACATTTAATAGCATTATTAACATTAAATCGCATTTTCATTGGAAACAATTTCTTTTGATGTTCTTCCTCATTCGTTTCATTCTTTGACTTTTCAAAAAATAACAAAACTTTTAGACCGACGTGGAAAAATTTGTTAAAACGTTGTAATCAATTATTTTTGCCCGATTCGCACTTTTAAGAAAAGCAAAGTCTGGAAACTTTACCAACTTTCTTTTTTTGCCGCACAGATTGGCCCGAGATTTATATTTTTTGGGAAGTAATTTTAACTTTTTTTGTTCCCTCTTTTTTAGTCAAGTTGAGGTATGTTATTTTGCACGGGCTATCTTTACTTGACCTAAAATTAAAAATAGAATTTAAGAGTGAATTAGCATTAAACAAAGCTTGCTTGCTTATGAAACAAGTTTCCGTTTGGATTTCTTATATAATAATAATAATAATTAATCGGCGCTTTTGCTCCCGATCGTCTATATAAAACATTCCAACTGCTTGCGGCAGTCTTGAGCCCAAATTTGAATCGAATTAATGCGGAATTCTTGATAGGTACATCCATTACACCGTCGTTGCCTTAAGCTCATCAATACATAACTACCAGATATCAAGATGTTTTGACTTTGACGTCAAAAGTATGTGTGAATTGCCCTTGCTCTTGTCTGAGCACGCACTTATCAAGTCATGAAAAGGGTCAAAATTAAAATCCACTTTATGTAACGACAACAAATCATTATTTATTTATAACGTTTGAAACGTTTGTTATAGTAAATTATTTGTATCACTTCCGATTTTACCAGAAATTCCATAAACTTTAGTTTTTCGAATGGAACGTATATACGTATATTTTCGTTTTTTTTTAAATTTGGGAAGTTATTGTGAATCATTTTGTGATTTTGAGAGAAGCATTTCTCAAAAAACATATCAAGTCGTTTAACGATCACATTAATGGTCGTAATAAGAGTACGAAATTAACCGTAGGATAAATTCGTGTGTGCAAACTACTGCAAAAATGCTTTTTAATTGCAATCTCTCGTCATAAAACGGCGTTCCAAATGCCAAAAATATTCACACACAAATGCTTTGGTAAATTAAGCGTCCTTTATAATTAAAGGGGCAGGTGTAGTAGATACACAATGAGCGTTTCGTGGGGCTTAAAAAACACCGTTACAAATATACACAAAAACAATTTTTCTACTATAACACAGCTGGAATTTAATTACTACAACGAACAATTTAATTCATTTGGGTGATTCAAATCCTAAAACTTTTATGTAGAAAAATGTGAAAAACACCTTTTTAATCTCCTCCAGCTTAGGAGATAATATCAGGTGTTCTTTTCTTTTAACGTTTTAATTATTATTAATTGCGTAGACGAATATCACTTTTGGATTGTAACAAAGAATATTTCCAATAAAAATTGCAAAAACTTGAAAATGGCGTACTCAAGATGGCTGTACTCTGTCCTGTACGTTAAGGAAATCATATAATATACTACCACGAAACAAAGAGTTTTCTTCGCAGATTAGTATTGCGAGACGCTTTTGTTATATGACCAAAGAATGTGGTATATGAATGAAGAACTTAAATTTATAACTTAAGTTTATGTGCATAATAAGTAGTTAACTTCTATTTGTTTTATTTTATATTTTATTCTAAAACAACAAAGCACTTAGAGAAATCGATATCATTTCCATAAGAACTGTTTACACAAACATTAATTAAAGCCATCATCTACGTCTACATTAATACTGTGTTTTAATCAACGGAATTGCAAACAAAAGGATAAATGAAAATTGATTTTTTTTGTTAGTCAATTCTCGATAATTGTAATTAGGAAACTATTGTCTATGGAATTTTGTGTTTCTTACTAACTGATTATTCTTAATAACTCTGTTATTTAACGAAAGTTGGAAAAACTTTACTTAACCAAAGTGTTGATAATTGCCTTGCCTACAACTTTTATTGGACTCATTTATCATTTATTTCAACGTTTTGTCTTAAATTAAAAAATTATTTTTGACGGTTTCAAGAACGAACTCTGCTGAGCTAGAGATCCCGTAACTCTGTTAGTTAACACAATTTGGGAAAACTTTATTTACATAAAATGTAGATAATTGCCTCTTCTACAACTTTTATTTGACTCATTTATCATTTACTTCAACTGTTTTGTCTCAAATTAAAAAATTATTTTTGACGGTTTCAAGAACGAACTCTGCTGTGCTAGAGATCCCGTAACTCTATTAGTTAACACAATTTGAGAAAACTTTATTTACATAAAATGTAGATAATTGCCTCGTCTACAACTTTTATTTGACTCATTTACTTCAACTGTTTTGCCTTAAATTCAAAAATTATTTTTGACGGTTTCAAGAACGAACTCTGCTGTGCTAGAGATCCCGTAACTCTATTAGTTAACACAATTTGAGAAAACTTTATTTACATAAAATGTAGATAATTGCCTCGTCTACAACTTTTATTTGACTCATTTATCATTTACTTCAACTGTTTTGTCTTAAATTAAAAAATTATTTTTGACGGTTTCAAGAACGAACTCTGCTGTGCTAGAGATCCCGTAACTCTATTAGTTAACACAATTTGAGAAAACTTTATTTACATACAATGTAGATAATTGCCTCGTCTACAACTTTTATTTGACTCATTTACTTCAACTGTTTTGTCTTAAATTAAAAAATTATTTTTGACGGTTTCAAGAACGAACTCTGCTATGCTAGAGATCCCGTAACTCTGTTATTTAACAAAATTTGGGAAAACTTTATTTACATAAAATGTAGATAATTGCCTCGTCTACAACTTTTATTTGACTCATTTATCATTTACTTCAACTGTTTTGTCTTAAATTAAAAAATTATTTTTGACGGTTTCAAGAACGAAGTCTGCTGTGCTAGAGATCCCGTAACTCTGTTAGTTAACACAATTTGAGAAAACTTTATTTACATCAAATGTAGATAATTGCCTCGTCTACAACTTTTATTTGACTCATTTATCATTTACTTCAACTGTTTTGTCTTAAATTAAAAAATTATTTTTGACGGTTTCAAGAACGAACTCTGCTATGCTAGAGATCCCGTAACTCTGTTATTTAACAAAATTTGGGAAAACTTTATTTACATAAAATGTAGATAATTGCCTCTTTTACAACTTTTATTTGACTCATTTACTTCAACTGTTTTGTCTTAAATTAAAAAATGATTTTTGACGGTTTCAAGAACGAACTCTGCTATGCTAGAGATCCCGTAACTCTGTTATTTAACAAAATTTGGGAAAACTTTATTTACATAAAATGTAGATAATTGCCTCTTCTACAACTTTTATTTCACTAATTTTTCATTTACTTCTACTATTATTTCTAAAATTAAAAAATGATTTTTGACGGTTTCAAGAACGAAGTCTGCTGTGCTAGAGATCCCGTAACTCTGTTAGTTAACACAATTTGAGAAAACTTTATTTACATAAAATGTAGATAATTGCCTCGTCTACAACTTTTATTTGACTCATTTATCATTTACTTCAACTGTTTTGTCTTAAATTAAAAAATTATTTTTGACGGTTTCAAGAACGAACTCTGCTATGCTAGAGATCCCGTAACTCTGTTATTTAACAAAATTTGGGAAAACTTTATTTACATAAAATGTAGATAATTGCCTCTTCTACAACTTTTATTTCACTAATTTTTCATTTACTTCTACTATTATTTCTAAAATTAAAAAATGATTTTTGACGGTTTCAAGAACGAACTCTGCTGTGCTAGAGATCCCGTAACTCTGTTAGTTAACAAACTTTGGGAAAACTTTGTTTACATAAAATGTAGATAATTGTCTCGTCTACAACTTTTATTTGACTCATTTATCATTTACTTCAACTGTTTTGTCTTAAATTAAAAAATTATTTTTGACGGTTTCAAGAACGAACTCTGCTATGCTAGAGATCCCGTAACTCTGTTATTTAACAAAATTTGGGAAAACTTTATTTACATAAAATGTAGATAATTGCCCCGCCTACAACTATTATTTGAATAATTTTTCACTTTTTTCAACTGTTTTTTCTACAATTAAAAAACTATTTTTGACGGTTGCTAAAAACCTCTGCTGTGTTAGACATCCTATAACTCATAACTCATAACTCTGTTATATTTAACAAAATTTGGGAAAATTAATAACGCCAAAGCTACAAGTTTTATTTGAACAATTTTTCATTTATTTCAACTTCAACTGTTTTTTTCTAAAATTAATGAATTATTCTTGAGGGTTAAAAAGAACGAACTTTGCGGTAATATGAGATTCTATAACTCCGCTATTTAACAAAAGTTGGGGAAACTTTAATTACATAAATTGTTTATAATTTCCCTGACTACAACTTTTATTTGAATAATTTTTTATTTGCTTTAACTTCAACTGTTTTTTCTAAAATTAATGTTATTCTCGAGGGTTGAAAGAACGAACTTTGTGTTATTAGAGATTCGATAACTCCGTTATTTATTAAAATTTGGCAAAACTATTTACATAAAATATTGATGATTGCTCTGCCTACAATTTTTATTTGAATGATTTTTAATTAATTTCAACTGTTTTTGGTAAAATTAAAAAAGAACGAAGTTGTTAGACATTCCGTAACTCTGTTATTCAATAAAATTTGGAAAAACTTTATTTACATAAAATATTGATAATTTTCCTGCCTACGACTTTTGTTTGAACAATTTTTTATTTACTTCTACTGTTTTTTTGTAAAATAAAAATTTTTTTTGACGGTTGTGAGGATTCCATAACTCAAAAACTTTATGTACATAAAATACTGATAATGCCCCGACTAACAACTTTTATTGGAACAATTTTTTATTTACGTCAACTGTTTTTCTAAAATTTAGCAATGTTACATTTTGTAAGAGTCCTCTCATCGATTTTTTATCACTGGATTAATTTATACTTGAAGTATGTAGTACCTATATTTTAAATAATTTTGTAGTATGTATATCGTTTATTATACAATACATATTGACTCTCAGACCAAATTCTATTTATTTTGTCTAGTATGTCAAGCAATCAATCGTTAATCAGTGCAATCGGGCACTGTAAGTGTGTATCTTCGTATGTATGCGTACTCATTGGTGCAGAATAACAGTTTTTTTGCATTAACAAACTAATAATTGTTTAATAAATTATATAATGCGTGCCTATTGAAGCATAATCGATTAGTAACGCAAACTTGGTATAACCTTGCTAGAGTAAATTTAAACAATAATCCACCGTCTCGTTTAAAACGTGGGCCAATTTAAATATTTATGTATTCGTGAGCCCCAAGAGTATATTTTCTATTTCTTGACCTATTTTTGATCGGTTTTGTATACGGGGCGATCAAAATTAATCTTTTTACAAGACAACTAATCTATAAAGGTTTTAATCTTACAAATTGTGAATTTAATACGCCCTGATGGGCTTGACTATTTAATACCCTTTAAGCACTCGTCTTTATGTGATTAATTAGTTGGTGCAGTGGTTCTCAAACTGTCAGACTTCGGGGGGTCGACGCGGGGCCAAAAGTATCGAAGATGCTGATCCAGTTTTCCTTTTGGAAAGGCATCTCGTGTATGATGGCATGATATGTAAACACACATCATGTATAGGGAGACGTGGGTGTAGGGGGTGTAAAAAGTTTGAGAACCACCTAACTAGTGGATTTTAAGGAAATTAAACTAGTTTTACCAACAAAGATACACGGGTGAACGCATACTACTCAGTTTTATTAAACTAATTATTTTTAAAATAAGTTAATTTAATTAAAAAGATATTAATTTACTATGGATCAGCATGTTTAATTGTTCATTATTTAAATTACCCATAATTTTGTCATCTTTCACACTTGGGCTAATTTCAATTTCATTTACCTTGAAAAGTAATGAAGCAAAATAACGATAGTAATAATAATTTATAATAACGTGTAAGCATTTATTAAGTACCCACGTCAGGTGCAACCCATCGGAGAAAACTAGAAGAGACATTTCTCATAGTGAAAAGTGTCAGGAACAAAACCAACATTTTGACTAAAATAAATGTGTTGAATGAGTAGTAAAGAAAATAGCTTTTAGAGACTAAAGAGAGTGGCCTAACTCGAAAAAGACAAAAATATTTTAAAATAGCCAAAGCCACAACTAATTAATCGGTGTCGAAAGAAAAATTTTGGACCGGTCCAAAAATTAATTAAAATGTTTTAAGCGCACAAAAGTTATTTAAAAATTGTCGAAAATCTCTCAAGTACCTACCTTTAGAAGTTAGGCAAATGAATATGCTTTCATTAAATTTTTTTTTGTAACTTGATGAATATTAAAATCCTCAGGAGTTTATAATTTAAATTATTTCTCTTCCAAGTTAAAGCTTACGTAAACGTAATTACTACTGAACACTTAGAAGTTGCTATTAATATTCATATATTTTTAATTGTCGTGATATACGAGGAACCATCACAAAGTTCTTCCAGCCAAATGGTTTGACTAGAGGTTGTGTGGTGGCGCTACCCAATAAAGACAGTTACGCATATTATACGTATAAAATGTTCAGATATTTAACGTTATCCTACACCGTACTGGAGAGCTTATCCACCATTTTAGACTCGCCCTGTATATGCTATGAGTGTAGTCCTAGTCACAATAATTGAAGGATATTAAAAAAAAGCCTAATTTTAGGGCGATTTTCAACAAAGGATAACTCGGAGAAAAATGGTCGTACAGAAAATTTAAAAAAAGGAAATTGTAGCCTCAAGTGTCTAGTTTGCAGATCTGGACTATAAATTATTCTAACCTAGGCGGTTTTTACGCAATTATCCGAAAACCAACTAAAAATAATGTTTCCAAATTTTTTCTCGTCTTTGAAATGGTGTGTGGACTTCGAAAAATTTTTTTTCATCTTACGATCATAAAACTCGTTTAGACAATTTAATCAGCTTGAATTTGACCTCATAATGAGCTGCTTCCGATTTTTTGCCGCGAAGTAATCGTCGATCAAAGCAAAAAAGGCCATTTTAACTTTAACAATCGATTACTCGGAAACTAATGATCGTACAGAAAAAGGAAGGTAGGGTTTTGGAAACTGCAAAATATTCTCTATAAGACACAATTGGTAACGATTAATAAAAATAATTTTTGAAGCGTTGATAATGACTTAAAAAAAGTTCAAAATTTGGGAATTTAAGGATATTTGGAAAATTTGGTATAACTTTAGATATAGTGGATGAACAAAGGATATCGTCGGTAATTTTTAACCTCAAAGTGTCTCTAAAAAACCTTCAAAGTTGCAAAGCTCTACGACTTTTTTTCTAAGCGTCCCGAGGGTTTAAATTTATTGTATCGGCCTAAAATCACCGTAACAAGCAATTTTCGATTTTATGCAGTTTTTCGACTTCAATATAGTTTTTTTGGGGACAATCCATATTTTATTGCTCAAAAACATGACTCGTTGGGCAAAATTAAAAAAAACACATTTTTTCTAAAACAAATTTTCTTTCAAAATTTATTTTTTTCAAAATTATTTTTTTTGAAATATTTTTGTCGCCTAATTGTCTAAACGACTTTTATTATCGCAAGATGAAAAAATTTTTTTTGAAGTCCACACACCATTTCAAACACGAGAAAAAATTTGGAAACATTATTTTTAGTTGGTTTTCGGATCATTGCGTAAAAACCGCCTAGGCTAGAATAATTTACAGTCCAGATCTGTAAACTAGACACTTGAGGCTACAATTTCCTTTTTTTAAATTTTCTGTACGACCATTTTTCTCCGAGTTATCCTTTATTGAAAATCGCCCTAAAATTTGGCTGTTTTTTAATATCCTTTAATTATTGTGACTAGTGTATTAACGAGGTATTGTAAACGTATATTATGCGTACTTGAAATCTATTTATTTCAAGTATATTTACACGTTAAATATACGTATATTTTTGAAATTTAATTAGTTTTTTATTTGTTTCAGAATATGGCAAGTGGAGCACAGCCAGACTCCTTGGTGCCACCTAAAATTAATTCGACTTTCGGGGGTCTACCAGGATTAAAAATTCCTGATGACCCCAAAGTCGAACACTGTAACCATGTCGATACCAGCTATGATCTCACTGCAGCCACAATATGTACTATTTATATTATTTTTGGTATTTTATACACATTTTTAGGTAAGTACGACGCAAAACTGCCTTTAACAATTGTAGTTAGTTAGCTACTGATGCAAAAATTCCCTTTGCTTGTTATATAAAAGCCATGCAATTCAGATAAGTGCAATAGTTAAGAATTGTAATTTCCGCTTGTATTTTTTTGTACAAAAACTACTATTTCAGAAATAATTTCCATTTTCCTTAATTGAAATGCGCAAATCTGAAAATTTAATGTAAGTGGCGAATTAAAAATAAATGCGAAATAAAGTGGAAATTTTAGAAAAGTTTTTCTCAAATGTGGCCAATGAACACATTTCCTACCCCTAACGGTGCATAAACCGGGCCTTTGAGGCCCAGAAAGGCTTAAATTACCCAAAATACTTTCAACAGACACTTCCTGGCGGGTAGGCAACCCATTATACACGTTAATTCGCTATTTTAATTCATTCGGCCTACGATTAATCCTAATGGTGAAATAAAATTGTAATAACAGTAGAAATAGATTAAGCAAACCTAATTTAACAGTTTCACGAAAGAAAATTGAGAAAAAATTCGTTTAACAATTTATAAAAATTAACAAATGTTTGAGCGGTTTGATATTCACAGTTTTCGACCTTAAACTGCTTGTGTATTGAAAAGTAAGCCAAATAAGGCAAAATTGTATATACCTTTTTTTATAGAGCGGAAAATTTCCTACAAAAAAGTTCTAGGCGACCCTCTTCTAATATGAATAGTTTAGATGGGAGTGATCTAAATGCGCACTCCAAAATGCTTATCGTGAGATGCACAAACATGTAGACTTACGTAGTCTGCGCCGACTTAATTTATACGAGCCCAAAAAATGTGTTTTTAACACGTTAACTATATGTTATATGTTATACGCAAAGAAGCTTAGGTAGTTTCATTCGTTAAAAAATCTTACGCTCGCTTACGACCACCTGAGCTCCCCATCTTGTTTCACCTTCATTCGTTTGTTAGCCTTTTCGTGCCTCATGGACTCGGTTAAAACTTAAATTATTTATTGGTTTTCTATACCAATAAATCTTCACCTATTCACCTTAAACTATATCACGTCGATTTAATCCCGAGACCGTAAACACAGTTTGATATGCATATTCTTCATGTCGCGACAATAAAATTTTTTGTGAATCCACTTAATGCCTCAGCTCCATGAGTCGTTTTACATTTGAATGGGCCTTAAGTGATTTATTCTCGTAATAGTACAAGACGAGCAACATCACCATGCAGCCAGATAACATCAACTATTCGGTTATCATCCATCAGTGTCGGTAAAATTTTTGCTGACAAATACATCAGCCACTCATCAATGTCGGGATTTTTTTCTCGAGCAAAAAGTCCTTCTCTCCGATGTGACGAGTAATAAGAAAGTATCTTATCTCAGTTTATAAATGTTTTTCAATTACCGCAGTTGCATCGAGACGCGCAACAATAAGGGTACGAATTGAAAATGAAAATGAAAGTGTTGTAGAATTTGAGACGTTGCTCGTTACGTTCGCCCATCTGATTTTCAATTAAAGTGGTGTCTTACTTTGTTTAATTGCTTATTAAAAATGAAAAACTTTTTATTATTTTTCAGTCTTTCCTTTGCTATTTATGTATTTCTTGTAAATCCCTACAAGCCCTTCCAAATTATTTTTAATCCACTACTGATGGCTCTCATCGCCGTATATTAGGTTTACAAAATTTGATTCCAAAATTAATTTCCTAGACAGCCTAAAGGAGTCAAAAGTAGTTCACGAATAAGTTTTAAAATTAAATAAAAGAAATTGAATTTTAAAAGCGCCGTGTTCGAACAATAAATCCTCGAGATGCTTTTTCGAACGAAAGTTGTTTAAAAATTTGAAATGATGAAAATATTGAAAGTTAGACATTTAATTTCGATTAGAAAGTTTTCATTGAAAAAGGACAGGAAAATGTGACTTTCGTTGACGAAAACCGAAGAACATGTTGATCAATGGAGGTAAAGTAATGCCGCTCCGTAAAGTTGTCGGTAACTTTACCACCAGCAGAGAGGTACAATAATGAATAATCTCTTTCTATTCTATTCTTCTATTGATTGTATTGAACCTCTCTGCTGGTGGCGTAAGTCAAAAAGAACTTTACGGAGCGTACCAGGTATACTGACGATCAGGTTAGGTTAAGACTGGAAGGCAGTCAGACTGACAGTTGGGCAGACAGTACAGGTAGACAGGCAGACAGGCAGGCAGGCAAACAGACAGACATGCAGACAGTCAGGCAGACAGACAGTCGGATAGACAGACAGACTGATAGTCAGATAGACAGGTAGTCTGGTAGATCTTGGACTGCAGACACATAGACAGAATGACGTATAGATATATGAATTATGAGCAAATAGACATCATACGTCATCGTGGACGCCTTGCACTACGTGTGTTACCTTTACCTTAAACGCAGAGGACTTGAATTTTAAACTAATCGTTTGTAGGAAGTGAACGTTAAACTTGCGGCGATGGTAAATGAACTCAAGAGAATTGTCTGGGAAAGGCGCCGTTTGAGTTCTCCCTAGTTCCGGCGCCGTTTGCGTTCTCCCTAGTTCCGGCGCCGCTGCATACGTGAATGGTAATGCGAAAAGATAGGGGGTGCGACTAACCACGCCAGAATTTTGAGCGAACATAAACAATTCAAAAAGTAATTGCTAGACGTAAAACAACCCACGTTCCAGACATTCAGTCTACCAAAACTTCGAGCTAAAATTGAGGCGGGGAAAGCTAATTTGATTCACGTGCGAGGCCTCGTCTAGCTACATAATTTGGAAAATTTTCATCTCTGAAATTTGTTGATCGAGAAAATACGTAAATGAATTTGAAATCAACGTAACACGATTAAAGATCAACTCCCGGGCGTAGGTTGGCTGCATCATGAGAGGATGCACAAAGTAATCGATCACAACTCTATTGCGTCTCTCGTCGCGACGCCGACGCTCGAAACATGTGGCACGACGCATTAAAAAAGAGCTTGCACCTTTGTTTAAATTACAATCTAATTTAATACTTCAAAATTACCCAACTGAGAGAAATTTAAAAATAAAGCGACGGTGTAAAAAATTTCGTTGGACTTTTATTTGTATTTCTTGTTAGAAAAAAATTTGTGTAAAATATGATCAGCGAACTGTAAATTCATCCCTTGTTTAATAATTCAGGTCAGTTGCAAGTTAGTTAGGTGATATGATTAATTTAAACAAAGAAATTGTTTTTTCAAACGGAAATGTTACACATCAATCAGTATCTATTTTTTTAATAAAAATAAAAATAACTAATATTATGGTTGATCATTATTTATATCGTAATGTTTAAACAAAAATTACTTTTTTATTACGTTGCATTACGCCATATTCCATAGTTAAATTTAATGCGACGTACTTTGCTGTAATCCCAAAGGATATTATAGGATCATCTTGAGAGACTTTTAAGATTTATTTTATTTTGCAAAATTGGAATGAGATGACATGTTCAAAAGTTATTCAGAACAGAAAAATGTACAATAAAAGTGCACAGTGAACGTTGTATTATTATTATTATTGCTATCGTTAGAGGAGCCAAGGGAGGACAGTCCTCACTTGACGTATTGAATTGTTCGGTATCGATGCTCTCCACAGTCTACAGACCAGTCCGCTCAAATAGTTTGGCGAGGGACAAATTACAAAAGTTTCTTCCCCAATCGTTCTTTTAGTTTTTTGGGATGGTAAAATCGTAAAATGCGAATTTCAACTTTGGCACCTAGTTAAGGTGATGCTCTCTAAAGAAACTGCGTAAACCTGGCAAAAAGTGCTATTTGTTTCAATTTCTCGGTTATAACTTGAAAACTACGCACTTTTTCTGAAAATTGTTTTTATACAAAAACAAGCTCCATTAACTTTCCAACAAATGATGTATTTTCGATTTTTTTCATCAGACGCACGGTTTAGCCGCTAAAGAGCGTTAAAGTTTAACAAAAATTCCAAAATTAGTCAAAAAACTGTTATCTTAGTTTTTTCGAAAAGCGTGCGTATGGAATTAATTTAAATATTAATTAATTTAATTGTTGTTGATAAGGGTATTGTAAAAATAGAGTTCATCTGGTCACCACATCACTACGACAAATGAGCGATTTGTTCTTGGTTTAACCGCTACGTCCGATATAGTACACTAAACTTCAACGCGGTTTAGAGCATAAACCGTTCGCCAGACAAAGAAACTTTTATTTTATTTTTGTAGAATGTACTCTATTTTTGTACAGATTAACTTTTCTCCAAAAGTGCGTAGTTTTCGAGTTGTAAGCGAAAAACGAAAAGTACAGTTTTATGACCGATTTTGCAATTTTTGTTAAACTTTAACGCGCTCTAGCGGCTAAACTGTTTGTCTTAAGAAAAAAACAAAGATACGTAATTTGTAGAAGGTTTTATGTGCTCTATTTTTGTATAGATAAACTGTTCTCAAAAAGTGCGTAGTTTTCGAGTTGTAAGCGAAAAACTAAAAGTACAGTTTTATGACCAATTTTGCAATTTTTGTTAAACTTTAACGCGCTCTAGCGTAGAAACCGTTTGTTTTAAGAAAAAACCCAAAGATACATAATTTGTAGAATGCTTTATGTACTTTAGTTTTGTAAAAAATGGTTGTTCTCCAAAAGTACGTAATTTTCGAGTTATAAGCGAAAAACTAAAAACACAGTTTCGAGACCGATTTTGAAATTTTTGACAAACTTTAACGGGTCTAGCGTCTAAACCGTGGGTTTTAAGAAAAAACCCAAGGATACATAATTTGTAGAATGCGTTATGTACTTTATTTTTGTATAAAACGGCTTTTTACAAAAACGCGTAGTTTTTGAGTTATAAGCGAAAAACTAAAAACACAGTTTTGAGACCGGTTTTGCAATTTTTGTCAAACTTTAACGCGCTCTAGCGCCTAAACTGTTCGTTTTAGGAAAAAAACTTAAATTACATAATTTGTAGAAAATTGCATGTACTTTTATTTTTGTATAAAAGAACTTTTCTCAAAAGTGCGTAGTTTTATAGTAAGATAGCAAGAAACTGGTGAAAGAGCGAGGTGGCAAAGTTAAAATTCGGATTCAGCACCCCAATAACATAAAGAATGATATTATATTTTTTCCAGGATGTGGCGCTTTTTTTACTCCATTGACTGGATTAATACCTTTACAAGACATTAAGAACGTAGTTGATAGTAATAAAATCCTTAGTAATTATTGTCGACAATAAGCAGAACTACCAGAGCATGCCACTTGTAAAAGTGGTGAACTTTGTAATAGCGTCCATTTGGCTTTGCTTTTTTATTCATCGCGTGGTGCCAATTTGAGAAAGAGCCACGTTTTTATATACCTTGCAATTAAAATTAATAGATATTGTTTCCTCAAAATCGTTTACAACAAATCGAGAGGGAATCTGTGTGATTCGTAAAGTTTTTTCCTTCCAACTTCCAATCATTTAAGCCAAAAATATCAAATCTTAACATCCATTTTGTGACACCTCATTGGAAAGCTCTTCAAAAATGCACTTCATTACGTGCTACCAAAGAAAATTAACAAAAAAGTTAATTCTAAACTTCAGAGGGGTGAAAACAAACAATAAATTTGGATATTTTAGAGTTAGCATTATAATCGGGGAAGCACCGATAGCAATACCCAATACTTTACCACCAATTTATACAAAAGTAAATGCTCGGCACCCGCTTAATCCTCCCCACATAAGTTCTAATTACTTTTGTCTTAATAAAATTTTTAATTACAGGATATAGATGTTTCAAGACGGTAATGTTTCTCACGGGATTTATCTTCGCATCGTGTATAGTTTATCTGATTTGTCTACAAGGAGAATTAATGCCGCCGTACGGCAATGCGGGTAAAATTAACTTTTAATCAAAAAGTTACACAATATTTTTGTTTTAATTCCTTCCAGGTGTGTCTTTGCTCGCAGGAGTTCTATTTGGTTTAATTACAATGCTCGTGCAATACGTCGGTTTGTTTATGAGCGGTCTCCACACGGGATTATTGCTGGGTTTAGGTGCACTCTTAGCTGCCGATCACGTCTTGGAAACATCCCCTACAGGTTCGGTTTGGCTATGTGTTGGTGTTTTATTAGCATCTGCGCTTTTATTTGCCGTCCTTAATTTATATTTTAGAAAAGGTACGTTTGCAATTCAAACGAGAATTAAGCTTTTACACCCTTTTTTTAATTTTTTTGTTAGGTCTTACAATATTAGGAACTGCGGTTTATGGTGGTGCAATTATTTCGATATCAACCGATTATTTTATCGAGAGGTTGGCTTTGGTGACGTGGGTTTGGCATCGGGTATCGCTTCGGCCCGCCGTTCCTGCACCTTGTTGGTTTTCCTGGATAGTACTTGCTTCTTGGCCGTCCCTAGTTATGGTAGGGTTGATGATACAATGCGCCGTTACAGGACGAGGCACACATCACGCCGATGGTAAGTCAATAAAACAATAAGTTGCCTACTTAATAGTTTATTACATGCTGGTTACCCGAATGCTAAGCCTCTTGCGGCCTTTGGTGTTTATATTTATACGAGTATATCTAATTTACTTGCACTAACAGTAACTAGTTTATTTACACTAACACTATTTATTGTAATTTATTGTACGTTAAGAGAGAGTATAAGGTTTTAAGATAGAACTGTATACAGTGTTTGCAGGTCGTAAGAAACCTAGAACAGTGAGCGTTCACAGGGGCCAAACAAGAGCCGACAAAGCAGAATTAAGACAGAAAAAGTACAGGTACCTTTACCAAGTTCGAACTGCTCACGGCGATGTCATTAGTCAGGTGAGTCAAAAAAAATTAACAAAGTGTGGAGGCACGATGAGAGAATTTGTACTCATTGGAATTTATTTCTAGAACTTCGTTCAAGCACTTCAGAAGAAAGAACCAGGAGGTGCTCCAGGAGAGTGTAGTACACTTCAGTCAGATGCTACACATCTCACAATACTTCCAGACGCACAATTAGCTGCCCTGACAGAAAGTGAAGACGATAGTCAAACAGAAATTCCAACGCAACGATAGATAGTGATCGAGCCAACGATCATTTGGAGTGACAATTTGTTTTGTATGATTTACGTGACAATAATATTTAATCAACATTTTAAATGTTGAAAGTGTTGTGATTTTTACATTTAATAAGTGCTACCAAGTAGCACTAAACTATGTGATTTTGTGTAAAATTTAAAAACAAATTATTTAATTTGTAAATTATAAATATTTTGTTATTGGAAAAAGTAATGGTTGAAATTATCGACGTTCACCAAGCATATTGTAAAACGAAGATGAATTTTTCATCTGAAAACAGCTCAAAACTGCCCCCCAACAATAATTAATGTACCTATTAACAGTGCTCTTGTAGGCACTAACATTTTGACGTTTTTACATAAATTGAAATAGAAAGACGAAAGTTGATAATTTCAACTCAAATTTGCATACTCGATGTAAATGTCCTGTTAACAAAACAAAAGTATATCAAAAAAAATTTAGATTTAGGGAAGCTTTTGACAAATGTGTACAAATTATAAATTTTATAGAGCATGAAGTGACAAATTTAGTCTTTTTGATAATAAGAGAAAGAAATAGATGTGAATGAGTTTTAATTTAGATCTTGATTAATGCTCATTTATCTCATTTTTGTATTTAAAAAATGACGGTGTGAGTGTGATAAAAAATGTGCTAATAAAATCGATGGTTTAGAGAAAAGCATTCCTGTTGGGTTCCTTGTCATATCAATTATTTATTTTTGTAAAAAAAAATGTTAAGACTATAGTAATGAAAAATATACTTATAGTTTGTTTTCGTTTTATTTTTTTTTTTCGTAAATTTGGGGCTGTGCAAAAATATTTATTATTTTAATTATTAAATATTTAGTTAAGTACCTATGTTTAAACTGTTACATTCGGCGTAGGAATCGCCTCAGGAACCACATGATGGCATTAGAGTCTATCGGACGAGTTTGACTTTTTTGACCCCCCTCGATATTACTGATAATTCGAATTCCTAAATTAATATTAAAGCCACTTTTGCTAAAACTGACAAATAAATAACTTTTTGAAATGGTGACAATTGATTCAATTCAAAGTGCTTACTAAAC
The DNA here is from genome assembly GCA_950108345.1 of Malthinus flaveolus. NCBI lineage: Eukaryota > Metazoa > Arthropoda > Insecta > Coleoptera > Cantharidae > Malthinus > Malthinus flaveolus. The sequence continues at coordinate 6,056,369 of OX467285.1, forward strand.
TCTTCTTCTAACGTAGTTTAGGGGAGCTAACATTTCCTGAAGCGATTCTCTACACCGGCTCTGTATAATTATGTATTCTTTTAGAGCTCTTTTAAATTGCTTAAGAAGGCACTTTGCTCACAATACACATTAAAACATTCTTTTGTTTAACAAAAAAGAAAAGTTTTTCGGGCTCGAACTACTTCAGAAGGACTTGAGTGTTCTCAAGATAACAGAGTCTCGGATCAAAAGAATCACATTTAGCTCGTGCTATTTTAGAATGCGACTTTTCGGAAGCTATTCTTAGAAGTTTAACAGAGTTCTAGAAAAATTACTGTTTGCGAGCATTAGATGCATTTTTTCAATTTATAAAACTTATAAAGTTAAGGAGTACAGGGTGGTATTAGAAGAGAAAATGTCGAAAACAAGATTGTCGAATCATAAAGAGAACTCCAAAATTAATAAAACTGCCGTGCTTCAAATTATTTTTAAGTGTAAATATTGATTATTAGATCCTTATAACTGTACTGCCATAATAGTCAACTTAGTTTTTTTTAATGAGCCGTTAAAAGATTGCGAATTACAATGGGTCTTATTGAGCACTCTCACTACCTCTATTCAATTCAATGTTACGATTTTAGGAGTTTAGCATTTTGGCTCCATATAAGGTTATGTATGGTGTATTTAAAATACTGATAAGTGCAAAAATAGTATTTCATGGCTTACCGAAGGAGGTATTTCAAACAACGATAAAAATGCAGCATTTCTAATACTGCCAAGAACATTTTTAATACTGGCAAGAGTATTTCAAAACTGTTAACAGTATTTCAAACATTTGAATGGATTTAAGTACTGCTAAGGTACTTAAAATCGCATTGCTATCTGCTTTTCAATACTGCTCATTGGATTTCAAATACTATTGGTATTACAAAACTGCTAACAGTATTTTCATATACTCTAACGGTATTTAGATGCTACTTAATAATAAGAGCCACATTTGATCATGATCATATCACGTATCAACAAGACATTACTGCTGACAACTTCAAGTTGGCTCATCAAATTGTTCCAAATCTGAAAGCCTTATAAGAAGACCAAATCTAGTTTACGATTCGCATTCCATTAGGTTTATTTTGAGGCAGACATTGACCGTTAGTAACATTCTTAATTATTATGGGTAGAAAAAATTATTAAATTGTTTGTAACGTATTTTTTTATAAGTAGATTATAAAAGTGGTAAGAAATCGGGCCTGTTGTATCTCAAATGGACTTGTATTTTGAATACTTATCGCTATTTGGAATACTTAATTATTTCAAGTATTGTATCTTAAATATTGGTACCTACTTAAAATTCTTTATTTTGAATATTCAACTGTATTACTGAAATACATCTAAATACTAACCACGTAATACAAATAGAGGTATTACGTAATACCGCTGTTAGTATTATATGAAATACAGCTCTTACGATTTCTTAGTATGAGGTATCCATTGCAGATACTTTTTTGTGCAATCCACAGTTATAGAATCCAACTTTATTATTGTACTCAACCCATTTGTGTATAATTAATGTAATTTATCTATTACACTGCCTTGTATATTTAACTAAGTACATAATCGTCAAAATCGAATGATTAAGAAAAATTGTCGTGTGGTTTTAAATATTGCTCGTTCGATTCCATCGAATTACCAATTTGTTAAAGTGTTTTGATAAAAAGTTGTAATTAATACCTAATAGTTTATAAACAATTTTGTCAGCAATACAATAAAGTTAACCACTTTTAGTTTTGCCGGAAATGAGGGATGTCAATCGTTTGAAAAAAGTCACAGCACGTATCTCGGACAAAAGTTTATTTTTGATATTAAAAAAAAATTATTCGAAAGCTTTAGGATGATGCTTTTGGTGTAAATAGGTATTAAATTTAAAGCAAATTAGAGATGTGCAAAATTATACAGGGTGTTGTGCTTGTTTCTGAATAAACTAAAAGTGACAGGGTAAGCTCGTGGTATCAAAATATGCTCTAAAGTGGTTTTTGTGTTCTAGGGTGAGGGTTGGAAACGCTCTTTTTGTAGCACGGACGTGAAAGTGTTGCCCAAGGGCAGCAGGAAAGCGCGTTTCAACCCGAATTGGATAGAAAAGCTTTTCTACCACCTCATCAGGAATCTTGCTCACATACGAAAACAAAAGTAAATAATTAAAAATTGTTGTCATCTGCAAAATACCCATTCTCAGAGGCACAATGAGCCTGGACAAAAAGCTATTCTCGTACTACTTCGAGTATTTGTCCAGTTTTCAGTTTTAGTGTCTGGAAATCTTCATTATCTTCACTTTTCTCTTTGAATGAATGGGAACAACTGATATCTAGTAGCTCGGTATACTTATTCTTTTGCTTGCTTGGTAAGTATCAGTCTTTGATACTTACCGACATCACCCCAATTTTTCATCATCAGAGAACCATTTTTTTCTCTTCTGAGGGTTCCTTAGAAAAGCCCCATGCACTTACCTTCTTAAAGAATACCTGCTTTCCTGCTTAGATGGATTCTTGGTTTATCTTCATCTAACCAGGGCCTGCTGGGTCTTCTGGTCCCCGATGAAGTTTTTTATGCTGTGGTGTACATGGTACTTCGTTCATGTAGTCAGCGATTAAGCAATTTACTAATTCTTTTGATAAGGTGGTAAAAAATATTTTTTATTGTTATAAGTCTTAACACTTCCTTCTTTTCAGTTTTATCACTGCCGATAGATTTAACTTACGGTAATTTGATGGTAGCACACGAATAATTGTATTAAAACTTATCTTATTCTTTTTTTGTACTTATTTATTACAACTAATGACTAAATTTATATTTAATTTGAAAAAAGAGGGGCCGGATTGAAAGGGAAGTGCCTTGGAATGTATAAATCTAGCTACTAAAAAAAGAGTCGACGAAGAAAACTTCCATATTTTGAAAATGAAATAAATTTTAGATTGGTTACAATTTATTAATTTAATTAATGTATATTTGTGTATAAATTGTGATAAATGATGTAATTATAATTATTTGTTAATCAAAAGAGTGATAATAATACTTGATCAGTATTATTAATTTGATTTAGAGTTTAATTAGTTGTTTTATTTAAAAAAGGATAAAATCAAAATTTAATGAGAATGTAATTAAAATTTTGTAGTGATTAGCTGTGTAAATATTAATATTCAAACTCGCGCGACTTTAATTTAAAATCCTCACGCCTCATAAACGACAAGGGTTTTTAATGACCAGTAAGTGCAGTCGCCGATGGATAATGCGACCGAATATCCTGAGCACGCGTGCGATCGATTTCGAGGGTTTTTCTCTTCACCATAATTTCTCTTTCGAGATTACCTCGAATCTTAATCAAATTTTCTTGACTCTGCTCGGCTTGCTTCAGTTGACTCGCTAACGCACTAACATTTTCGCCGATCGACTTAACTTCTTCTATCAAACCAAAATGAGCCTCGTCCCTGCAATTTTCAACTCGAGGACGTAAAAGTCTATTGTCTAAACGAGTTTGAGCCTTCTTCATGGGCAAGTCCATCCTTCTAATAGCTTCCCTTATGTCGCGAATTATATTCTCTACGTCGGCCAAACGTTGCAAAATCTACAAAAATTTGCTCTTAATTATTTTGAGCACTATTTTACGATTCCTACCTTTTTCAAATCGTTTTCGAGTTGAATTCTCATTTGTTCCGTGCACGCTACGCGCCGCGATAGAGCTAAATCGACCCGATCTGCTTGCGAGCGCAAATCTCGAGCTGCGTTAATCAAAATTGCGTCCAAAGTTCCCCTTAAAATAACCGAACGTTGCCTGGTTGCTTCCCCTTCTTGTAAAGTTTCTCGAGTAAAATGCTCCCAATGTTCAGCCGAGGATTGCCTATAATAGGAACGAGTTTTTTAAACGCGCAAATTCACTACAACTTACTCCACTTACTCGTCCGGCAACCTTGTAGCACCAGGTCTGAATAGCAAAATAGTTGACTGATTATTCAAAGCAACGTTAATCGCCTCGAGTTCGTGAGCGTAGTTTTTATCGCTCCAATCGTACTCTAAACGAGCTTTTGCAGTTTTATTCTCAATCATTTGGGCTTCCACGTCCTTTAATGTGCGAGCAAACGTCTCTCTAATTTCGGCCGTAAGTGCCACTTCCTTAATTAATTCTTCTTCCACTTCGTCTCGCGTTAACTCCGAATCCATCCTACTAGTTCTCCTGTCCAAACACTCTCCGGCTTAAATTCGACATTTTTGAAACTGTCCAACTTTAATAGCGTATCAAAAAAATTACCTATAGACTCTGGCAATTGTAAAACAGCAGCTGCCGTTTTAAGACGCCTTCGTTGCTCTTCGAGCGTATTTACTTCTTCGCTCGCTGCACCAATAGCAGATTCCAACTCGCATTTCCACCTGCGCAAATCTTGCTCGCGTTGTGACAACCTCTTAGTACTATCTTCTTGATTTTTATCGACGTCGGCTCTAGTTTGTTCTAAGCAACGACGGCCATTCCAATCGACTCTTAAAAAACACTTTTTCAAAATTTGTTTAACGATATTGTGGTTTGCTTTTACAAATTTGCTTTATATTCCCCTTCTGATGTTTGATCGACGATCTCTTTATTGTGTCTTCTCCATTCACCTTCGCTGAAACGAGTAATTGAATATTTGTCGACTATAGGCCTGGTTCCAGTTGTTCCTGCCATCGGACTCCAGTCAACTCGCCCCGTTGCCCAAGGTCCTATAGGTCCCATTTGTTGTTCTCCACGTTCGTCAGGAAAATCATCTTGCGGTTGTGGTAAGTAGCACGGCGCGCGTTCTTTTGAAATCGGAGTGGGTGGTACTGGTGGCCCTGAGTGCGGTGATTGTTCTTGAGCTCGACTTGCCATACCGTGCGCGGTTGACTTTTTTAAAATTCCTTTTGTTGGTTTTTTATTTCCACAATCTTCTATCGAATAAGGTGAAACTGGACACGGTTCGACTAGAGCTTCAGGAGCAGTTGGCATTTGGCAGCTGCATGGTTCATCGCTACTTTGAACTGGAACCTGAAATTGAACTTTTTCGGCGCCTTTTTTATCGCACTTCTTCCCTTCTCCACCTTTTTGTAGAGGAGATGTATGAAGGTCCGGGACTAAATTAGTTTTGGGTATGCCGAGGTTCTGGTCGTGTAAATTTGTATGATCTTGGTAAGCAAGTTCTGGTTTTGGAACTGTGTTTTTGTCAAGATAATCTCCAGCCTCTTCAGCCTGAAGTTGATCTGAATTATAAGTTGTTTAGGTTGATTATTTAAGGTACCTTATCGAATACTGCCAGATTGGGGCACGCTCTACACGACTTTGAAGGATATTCAGACATTGTATGTGAGGTTTAGTCTCCACTGTTTGATCAATAGTTATTTAAAAGTTGAGGGGAAACGCTGCTTTGTCACGAAGACGTTTAACTAAAAAATAATAGTAATTTATTTAAATTGTAAGTGGAAAAAACTATAGTTACTATTTTGTTGCCCATTTTGGGCAATATGGCCACTCGATAAACATAAGGTACCTACAGTAGAATTAGCTAGAGGTTTGTAAATGATTGCCTACGAAACGAATGAACATGTGCCAAATTTTCTTTTTAAAAGTTAACAAAATTGGATAGATTGACTCTGGACGGGTTAATTAACAATATAGAAATAATAAATAAAATTTTTATTCAAAAATTTAAATTTTTTAATTAAATCATATAGGCCCTATATTATAGGGCATATAGGGTGTACCCGTGTACACTTTCAATTATTGTTTGTTTACAACCCCTTAAAACTAGGCAACTTAATATACACATACACAATCTCTCTATGCAAAGAAGCTCGAGGTTTTTAGGATAACAAGTTCTATAAACATTTTTTATTAAAAAACTATTCAAATGATCATAAATAGTATAAGAATATAAGTTTATTTCAAATCTCTAAACCAGTTATTTTTTAAAAATTCAATCGAAGCAGGATCATTGAACTAACCTCTAGATGTCTACCTACCCAAAATTGAATCTTAGTATTGTTTAAAATTAATCGAGTAATTATAAAATGTATTTAATTTAAAATCAATTTCATGTATTTTCCACAGTGAAAAATTCAATACGGACGTTTGATTTTTGCAACATGGCCTTAATGAAGTTGACATGCGTATTTTGAAAGTTGCGCCAGAAACAAAATAAACGTCTCGTGCGCTCTCTTGCGGCATCTTCTTATCTGGTACGGTAGACATTATTATTTTAGTGAAGCTACTCGAAGAGATATTCATATTAGTGGCAAATACGTTATTATCATTTACTTTTAGTGTTTCATTATAGGCCTTAACCTATAAACTAGTAATGTAAGTACTTTTTGAACCATAAATTTACGTATTTATACATTTTCTAGACTTGGCGTCATAACGCCGCGCGTAAATTTCACTAATGACCTTAAAATACGTGTCGCCGCATTTTGCTTAATTTATTATAATCGCGTAATATTTTCTGTGTTTAACCGTTAATTTTAACGTAATAAGTCACTCGTGCCCATTTTGTAAAATTTTTGTGGTTAAAAACGACGGCGTCATGTAACACGTTTTTATCTAATTCGTCTTCAAGGATATCCCCTTATCTGCTTAGAAATATTTGAATGTTTATTTTATTGTTTTTAGTTACAAATGTCTTATAGTATGAGTACTCGTGTTTTTGTGGGCGGATTGACCTATCGAGTTCGTGAACGTGACATCGAAAAGTTCTTCAGGAAGTATGGTAGGATTAAGGAAATTGCGATGAAAAATGGGTTTGCATTCGTCGTAAGTCTTTTATCGTCTTGTGCGTTTTGTTCGTTTGTACACGTTGGGTGTGTTTTTTTAGGAATTTGACGACTATAGGGATGCCGATGATGCCATTTATGAACTTAATGGCAAGGATTTGCTTGGTGAAAGGTAATTGGGTAGTTTTGCGCTTGAAATAAATTGTTAACGTGGTTTTGTTTAGAGTTTCTGTTGAAAGAGCTCGCGGCACGCCAAGAGGATCAGATCAATGGCGTGGTAATGGAAGAGGTTATGGCTCTTCTCGCGGTAGAAGTCGTGATACGTAAGTGTTTTATCGGTTCTAACTTCAAATCTTGTTGGAATTTTGTTTTTGATGACTTACAATTGAAAATTGTGTATCTTTGTATGCAGTGTGTTATTAATTTATCTTTTTACAGTCGTGAATCCGATATGCGTTCTCATGATAGGTAATTATTGTTTTTAGTTCATCGTTTTAAACATTTTTGTGTATTTAGTACAAAGTTTTAAGGGACTACCACGTAAATTGTACTTTTAATAAGTGTAAATTGTTTAAAATCGCACGTACCTTTGAGAATAGCTTTAGTGTTGTTTAAAAAGAATTTGATTTTCAAATAATTTTAAGGAAGTTCAAGAAATAAGTTGGAAATTTGAGCAAAATACACAAATATTGTAACAGAAGTGTGCAACTACGATATTAATTGCGATTTTTTTTGAGCTGTGCACTTCTGTTGATTAGCCTTGGACGAATATTGACTCTCTTTTTTATTTATGTAAAGGTATGGACCACCAACACGCACCGAATATCGTCTAATTGTGGAAAACTTATCAAGTCGCGTTAGTTGGCAGGTGAGTGACGAAAAAAAAATTTTTCGACTTAAAATAAATAAAAATTGCATGATTTATAATACAGTGTTTTTGGGCTTGGGTTTCCACTTCCTTGTCTCAGATCCCTTTGTTGTCAATCTTGGAGGTGCACACACGGATCCAAAAAAAGGCACATTTTGGATCTGGGGTTGCTATCTATCCATTGGCCGACTTCGGTAGTTTCTGATCGATCAATCAATCCGTAACGTTGACCTGGTTATAAATTCAACCATACAAAGGGCAGTCCAATTCGTATTATTCAAACACAGTAAAAGAATGGTCGAAAAGAATCGACTTGGGTTCATCAGTGCAACTACGCATAGGGTTTCAATTTGAGCAAATACTGAGCCGACATTATAGGTTAGGTTTATTCGCAATGCGAAGCTAAAAATCTCTAAAAAAAGGAAGAACAAAACTAATCGAAGAATCAACAGGAAATGAATAAAAAAGTGAACAAACGGAGTTGTGAAAAGATGTGTTAAAGAAAAAAAGTGTTCATTTTATTGGTATGAATATGTATAATAAAATGAATGTCTAGGCTCAATCAATGCTAACTCAGTCAATGCGATTCGCCCATTCGTTCAAGTGGCAGTCATGTGTTTATCCGCCATCCCATTGGGTACCATTTTGATTGCTCGTACACGCTGTGGCTCAGGTAATGCCCTAGCATGACGTGCAATATTGTAAAACTTACTCTTAGTTACGTTTTGTTTTAAATATTGTCTCATTTCTCTTACTTATTATGTTGGCACTTTTGTTTTGTTTTTTATTATTCACTTTTTTGTTTTTATTTAAAATGTGTGTGAATTTTACCATTTAAACATGATGGGTAAGAGATGTGGACTTTTAATAATAAAAACCTAAAAAATTCAACTAATTTTAAGGACGAAATGCAATTTTTTTGTTACAATTTCTTTTAATGCAAGAATATACAGAGGTTACCAAAGAACTATTTTTGAGGGAATACAAAACAAGACGATTTTGGTTACCATTTTTCAAATTTGGGCTCATTTAGATACAAACATTCGGGCCTTGTTATAGATGGGGCAATGGTTTGGATTGCAGTATCTGACGTACTTAGTGTTAGGAAAAATGAATTTTTTCTGGAGTCAGCAAGTCATCATTCCGGTCCAGTATAATTATGAAAATTCAGTCTCAAATAACAAATGGTGATTAATTCCAAGGCTTAAACGTAGCAAGGAGTGATAGTTATGGTTTAGAAACTCAACCCTTATAATAACCAGAGAAAAGAGCCTCAACGTTAAACAAGATTTCCACTTCTACTAACAATCTCAAGAGCACAACCGAAGAACTTACAACACGGAAACTTTTTGAACACATTTTAGGCAGGTTTCCGATTTTTAAATTAGAATAGATATAACGTTTTGATTAGTTTGGTCGTTTCAATTTTGATGAGAAGAGAAAACTTCGTACATCAACCAGGAACCCTTACATCAGGAAGACAACTCCGGAACTTTGAGATTTACAGCTTCACCAATGTTCAGAAGTAGTGTCTTACAAACACTCACGTTTTGAAGCTTCATCAGAATTTGAAATATTCAGTTTGGTTTTCATTCATTTAAACAACATATGCCCGGCTCATTCAACTCACCGTTCGATCTGTAGAGGTCAGGATTCTACTTCAGGAAGTTGCCTATGCTGAAGAAATTCTACCAAAATAGTTTTATAAGAGATCAAAGAGGTCCCAATAACAACGTTTTGATTGGCGGTCTTATTTCGAGGACAACTTAGGACATGATGCTTTAAGGTTGTGAAGGACGCCCAGGAACTGCTGGAGAACTAAAAAATTCTTTCAAATCACAGTGAGCTGAAAAATTGGGGACCAAGATTTTTGTAATTCCACCACATGAATGGTCTAAATGCTGAAGAAATTTTACCAAAGCTAATGATGGTCGTTGACTTAATGAAATAAATTCAGATTCGATTTTACCCAAAAGACTCAGGACGGCACTCCCAAAATTAATACGCACTTTCATCAAGATTATGCCTTTAAAAATTTTCCCGAGTTGTGAAAAACTGAAAGGAGCCATTGGGAATACTTCATTATAGTAATTTTGAACCGTCACGAGCCGAAAAATTAGAAAATTCCCGACTACATCCGTGCGCTTCTTATCTTTAAGGGTTAAATGTATTTTTTTGGGTGGAAAGACTCGTATGGCGTAACAGTTGATCCTACATTTAAGGTAACGTTTTTATTTAAGATGAAAAAATCGCTTCTGTTCTATTTATTGAGAAGCTTATGTAAATCCCAACAATTTTTTTGCGTGAGAGCTATTGGGAAAACTGTCACGCCACCTCCGATTTTTTAAACTTCACTTTTCTTTTTAAGACATCACCTTTTTTTTAAGACGGCACCTTTTCGTCCTTTTAAAATAAAACATAAAAGCCGAAACCAAACGTAACTAAGTTTGAGAAATAAAATGTACTGACTTAGTTTTCTAATAAAATATTTTTAACATTCTGTTTTTAAGTTGGGAAATTTGTCATTTTCCGGTGCAGGTAAATTTCCTTTTTTTTGTTTTTAATTTTTATTAAACGACTTTTTAATTTGTTTTATAACTTTCAATTTATTCAATGTAGGACTTGAAGGACTACATGCGTCAGGCGGGCGAAGTAACGTATGCAGATGCACATAAGCAACGACGTAACGAAGGGTAAGACATTACTTGATTGTTTGAAACATTGGGCTAAACTTGCGGTTTTCAGTGTCGTAGAATTTGCTTCTTACTCCGATTTGAAAAATGCCATCGAGAAATTGGACGACGCCGAGTTAAATGGGCGCCGAATTCGTCTGGTGGAAGATGGACGCCGGGGTGGTGGCAGTGGCGGCGGAGGAGGCGGTCGTCGTTCGCGTTCTTCCAGCAGTCGTAGTCGCTCTCGATCACGATCTCGTCGTCGTTCACCGTCTCGTTCACGTTCAAGGTAAAGTTCTCAAAAATTCGCATTTTGCGTGGCGGATTCAACTGGATTTTATGTAGGTCTCGCAGCCGTAGTCATTCTAGAAGTCGCTCTCATCACTCGAGTCGCGGCCGTTCTAAGAGCAAGTCGGCCGCTCACTCAAAATCGCGATCAAGGTCCAAGTAAGTCCCCTTTTATTATAAATTTAAAATTGTGAAACCGCCAAATTTATTACAAAATTCGAACAAGATGTTTTTTAAATGTGTCTCTTAAGTTCTTTTTTTGATAAATGAAAAATTTTAGTTTTAAGTCACGATCTCGTTCAAGGTCTGAAACAAAGCGTTCCAAGTCTCGTTCTCCATCAAAAACTAAAAAACAATCCAAGTGAGTATTTTAAATAATATTAAATTATCTAGATTTATTTTAATGATTTTCTTCCGCCAGAGATCGTTCTCGTTCACGGTCCATCAGTAAGGATCGCAGCAAGTCGATCAGTCGTTCGCCAGTAAAAGATAATATGTCAGACAAAAACGATTAATGCGTTTATTCAGTAATTTTTTTTTAAGTTCTTAATATAATCTACTAAAGTGGAAATGAAAGTTGGCTTGAATTTAATGAAGTCTAATTTTTATTTTGATAGTTTTCTCTTAGGGGTAGAAAATGTTATAAAGTTTAAAAAAAGTATTGTGTACCTAATTTCTTTTCTAATACATACATGTAACTTTGATTTTCTAGTTTTTTAAGTATTTGATGGACGTTTCTTTTCTGTGCGTTACTTTTCATTGTAACATTTTATATGCATATTAAAACTCAATTACCACTTGTATTTCATTTTTTTTACAGAAGGCACCAATCCTATTCCTCAAATGTATACTCCACTCCAGATCTTTTTGGATTACAACAGGTGTAGTGTTGTTAGGGTGTCAGATTTTACCCTGTATGTGTGACATTCGCATTTTGAGAATTTTAGTTCTGCATTTTAGATCACAAATCGTGTCCTTGTTCCAAAGTTTTTAAGTACTACTTTTTCTCGCCTGAAAAGTCATTTTGTGACCTAATAAAACTAAATATTGTGCCATATGTACCCAAAATGTAGGGTGATTCGAAAGTATACGGACGTGATTCTTTTTGGCAAAATAAGTAAAAAAATTCTACGCCTTACGGTCTGAAAATGTCTGGTGGTTGAGATAGCTCCTAACAAAGATTTTATTTGCTAGAATTCAATGAAATAAATGTGTTCTAGTACACATTTAGGAAAGAACTCTGATTCAGAGACACTTTAATGCATTCTCAAATTTTTAAAACTTGTAACTTTATTTGAGGGTATTTTTGTATTTTCAACATTTGTTTGGGCAAGTTATCGATATTCACTAATTAAAGACAACTAGATTGTGAAATCGACCCTTGAAGCATAAATTAGTAAGAGGTGAGCCCAACCGCACCACATGTTTTTCCAGTGAATTCTATTGGGCAATATTTCCTTATTACATGTCCACTGTAATCAGATCACACGAAGTTTTTCAATCATTTTTTACTGACTAATACATTTCTGATTTTTTGTTTTGTAGTCTTGGGTTTTTGGGAAATTAGTATTTATGTTAACCATAGACGATACGGTTTACTGGAAGACTAAACCTATGCTTTCGATGCAGGCATACACGTTTACGTTTTCTCACAGGAGTTTGGTTTTGGTCAATCTTGTGTTAGGTACCTATATAGTATTTTATAACTTATAAAAATAAACGTTCAAAGTGGGTAAAGCAATAGTTAAGAAATTGACAAGAGCATTATCATATCAATTACGATTAGAGTCTGATGATTGATGATTATAGAAATTATTTGCTTATGGATGAAGATTCGTAAGGTACCTGTACCAAATAAGGCCATGTACTTAATAAGGCCAGTACGCTATTACAGCCAAGTTTAAAATCATATGTTGAGTTTGTGAGTGTTAGATCGAAGGACATCTGTCGTACAATGTTTAAGAATATTTTTAAGTTTGTATGATAATGGCTAGATGGCAAGGCATCTAAACGCATTATCGGTACTTTCCCCTTATAACATTGCAAGTTCTAGTTGGTGGTGTTGTACGTTGTTATAAAAAAATTTTAAATTTCGTTTTATTGCCAAAAGGTGTACTAAATATCTATTAATTCATGACGTAAGTAAACAATAATTTAACCCGTAAAAATTTTTATAAGAATTTTTTTTTGTCAAAATCGCATTGTTCTTAATAAAGCCACAAAACCAAACCATAGTAAATCATAAGTGTCTCGGTGTTGTTATGACATTTATTGGTGGAATTTATATTTTTATGTTTAAAGAAGTTTATATTTCATTTTTTTCTATTAAATTTCAGGTTTACTATGCATTTTGGTACTTATTTCACTGTTGGCCTTATTATGGACACACTGTTCCCAATAAGGCCAGTACCTGTGACCTCACTGTTTTTTTTATAACTTCTATATGAGTAACATAAAAAAAATAAAATTGTAAGTATACGGACTCAAAGCCCTAGTAACAAATTACGCTAACTCCTGAATCACTTGGTTATCAAATCTTAGAGTAAATAATAATTAAACCCTTAACGTGGCCTTATTTGGTGCAGGTATCTTATATGGAGTTGCTAGGACTTGTTTCTTCAAAAATTTAAATCGCTCCTCATGAGTGACTAAGTAGTACTTTAAGATATTTAGCAACTGGAAAAAACTGTGATAATCCACTAACGATTCAGTTTGCCTTCCGTTAAACCGCATCGTCTATGGCCAACTTTACAGAGAAATAATCCTGTGATCCTGTGATGATCACGTGCTCAGCTTCGAGCAACCAAAATTTTGGGCTAAAATTGCAATTGGAACCAGAAATTGAAATTAAATTTTGATTTTTAATATGTATCTACTTTTTAAAATTGTTTATCTTACATAAATATTATTTATATTTCAAGGTTCAAAATGCATTATGAAAGCAACTTATTCTCGTGCACCTGTTTGCAGCTTTTCAATTTTGATAAAACAGTCGTTCGTTGATTTCTAGCTTTGTCTTGTGATTAGATTATATTTCACTTTTCTATGCTATCAGCTATCGTAATACAAAACACACCGCTCACCGTCTTTAACGTTTTATGTTTTATTCATTATTAGATTATTAGTATTCGTTTAACCATTTTGAAGCAAACACAGCAATTTTCTTGTTTTTAACTCTCGAAATATTTTCAGCCAATCGGTCATCTAAGTAATTGGTGTTGTGAAATGCTTGAAAATCGCGTTGTTACTAGAGTGTAGGTAGTTTTAAATTATTGGATGATTTAAATGGAGAAAAATTTCAGCTCGTTTTAATTTAGTGTTTTTCAAGATGTAAACAGAATAAGTTAAAGAGCGGAGAGCTTTTTTTTAGAGACAATAAGAAGTAGAAGAGTAGAAACTAACTGAGGGTAAGTTGCAAATTTTTTATGTCTCGTAAATAAGTCTCAAGCTTTCAACTATTCTGTATGTTAAAGTTCAGGGCCGGCACTATGCACTAAGCAGCCCGCAGGGTGTACGGGCGCCGTGCCTGAGGGGCGTGGACACGTATTAATAACTTAAAAATATTATTGTTGTTGCTTATTTCAATAGCGATTGTGAATAGAGCTGTTAATAAAGATGGCTTTAAATTAGACACTTGACCATGTCAATCTACGTTCGAGTTGCAGTGGATGTAAACTCTAAACAAATACATGTGGGTTGTACTTGATATGGGCTAGCACATCGAAGAGCTAGTAGTAGTAGTTGAACAGGGACGAAGCTTGTTATAAATAAACGAACTCTTTGTAGTAGTTTCTATACCGTGCGGCAAAATATACCCAGCTATAGAATGTTGTTATAATTTTGTTATTTCCTTGACAATTGTCAAAGGTGAAGTTTTTTATCAAAGTAGAAAGATACAGAATTTTGTTATGGAGCGTTATTCGTCTCAAGAACGCGCAGAAATTGTTTAATTGTATTTTCAAAACTTTTCTTCGATAGTTTCAACTCGACGCGCTTTAATGGAGAACGGTATCGAACAATGATACGTGAATTTTTGCAACCTCAGTTAGAAGAGCTTGGCATGGAAAACTTGTGGTTTCAGTAGGATGGTGCTACATGCCACACAGCGCGTGAAACGGTCGCTCTTCTTACAAACGTTTTTCCTGCTCGGCTGCTTTCAAAAAATGGAGATATTGAGTGGCTGCCTCATTCCCCAGATTTGACGGCACCAGATTTTTTCTTGTGGGGTTATTTGTTTATATTTATAATAATCGCCCACAAACGTTAGAAGACTTGAAAGTCAAATATTCGTGAAGAAATTGCCCGAATTTCAGCTGAAATATTGAGCAAAGCAATGCTACATGCTCAAAAAGAGTTGGTCATTGTCTGGCGTGTCATGGCGGTCATTTACTCGATGTTGTTTTTCATACATAATTTTACATGTGTTAATAAATGGTTTTCATAAAAAAAATTATTATTTTTTGCGCCGAATTTATTTTATTTAGAAAAAACTTCGCTGGGTATATTTTGCCGCACCCTTTAGTATGTTCTGTGGTAGAGCGTTCACTATAATCGCCATAAAAGCAAAATACCTGGTTCGATTTTCAGCAGCTTCATTTATTGCTGCATCTGTTACTTTAACCTCTAACTCCTTATATCGCGGGATTAAAAAACCACGTGATCAGTCATATAATTATCCAATTATCAAAAATAATAATTTTGACTCATTGCAAGGAAGGGGGCACTTGATTTGAATTTGCAGGTAAGCGCTAAGAACCCTAGCGCCGGCCCTGAATAAGTTGATTAATTTTGAGTTTGAAGAATATCGCGTGTCAACGACTTCAAACTTTAAAATTCAATTTGTAGAGCTTTCGATTTCTACTCTCTTTAATAAGGGGTAGTAAATTTAATTTAAAGCTCTGATTTTGCCGACGACGTTCGAAAAGAGGTAGTAAAAATTATGTGTAAGGAATTTCAAAGTTTACCAAAGTACCTAATATTGTCATTGTCACTTACTTTTACAACAATAAAAAATATAGCCTGATTTAAATAAGATTAATTTTTTGAAAGCGAATTTGTAAGCTTTCAAAACGATTTTGCAATTTCAATACTGCGGTAGGTTTGGGGTCGATCTGGCAAATTGGGGGGCGGCAAGTTCATGGACGTCAATGGCTAAAGCTGTCTGAGCCGAAGCTGAAGATAGTTTGGTTCTTTGATAAATTAATAAGTTTGTCGCGAAAGAAGAAAAAATTCCAGTTGTACAACTGTTGGTTCAAGTCTCCTATTGATGAGTTTGTAAATGTTTTTAAACGCCTCTAGGAGACGTTCGTAATAATATGTACTTTCTTTACCCGGGTTTGATAAGACAAACGTGAAAATTCGAATTAGGTTAATTGAGTATTTTGAATTTTAATTTTATTTATTTATGAAAAAAATATGCAGGTTAAATTATAACGTGACTACGCGACCCACGCATTTGTCGATTTCAATTAAAGTGGATACTTTAATCTTCTCCTTCGAGGGGTTTCAACACTCATGAATACGAACCGTTTTTAACTATTATAAAATAATTTATTAGTTTACTTCGTCGTAAACAAGGCAAACTAATTATTCAAGTACACGTGCCCGACATTACTATTTGTGTTGGCCCAACTTGGAAATCTTAAATAGAAGAGATTTGTAATTTGAGTTAGTTGCTAATATGGGGGTGTAATACAGGGCGAGTCATTAAGAATGTCTCGGGCAAATTGATTCCTACGAAATGATGCGATTTTAGTGTACCTATTTTGTAGTATTTTAGTGTCAAATATTGTAGAAAAAACAGAAAATCTTGGCAACGCGAAGCTGTTTCACAGAGGTATAATACCGAGTGTAAACATTCAAAGCCGAGCATAGGGAAATAACATTGTAAATCACACAATTCAAAAAATATGAGCTGCTATTATGTCGAGCCAAATTTTAATTTTAAAATATTTGATGATTACTTTCTCTTAATTAAAAAACTGTTAATTAAGAAGTATTTCGCATTAGGAGGGTAAGAAAATAATTCTCATTCGGTAGATAAGATACTAATACCGTTCTTCAAGAAACTGGCGAGCAGCGAACTGCAAATAAGTGATCTACCCTATGTTTCGCTTTGAATGTTTACACACTGTATATCCAGTTATCAGTACTACTGCTCAAAATTATACTGTGTGTTCTAGTAATACAAGTTGAAACCCTGTAGAACTGAAAATATTTATTGTAGAGGCCTGAGTGGTCTTGTTTCTATACGATTTTGATAAATAGATAAATGCCGTTTCTTTAATTATTAATTATCCACAAGCGAGACGGAGAAAAAGTAAAACTAGGTAATTCAGAATTAAATATAATAAAAAGAGAGTTACGATATAATAAGGGATGTTGAACTCATTTTAGTTTTAAAAATTATTTTGTGTAATAACCTTTAAATGAGAAAACGTGGCTAGACAAATTAGGTCAATTTCGTACCAGGAAGAGCTTTGTGTAAATGCAAATAAGATTCTTCGCAAATGTATAACTCGGGGTTTATTAAATTAATAATTTAGTTAATTTATGAAGTTTGCAAAAATTACATGTCTCAAATTTTATTTTATTTTTACTCTGCGGATTTAATGGACGTGCAGCGGGAACAAGCTTTACTTTTTGATTAACTTTTTTGCTCTATTGTCGTACTATTAATATTTTTTTACCGTTTTGGGACATTTTCACACAATTTATTAATATCACTTTGGATCTATTCATTATTTTATCTGCTTTATTTGAAAAAGTAACCAAATTTATCAGAGAGAAGCAACTCAACATGAAATTGGCTGTTCTTTTCTGATTTTTTTAAAGTGTTCTCTTAACGAAATAAGATTTTTTTAAAATTTTTATTGAATTTTTCACTTGGGAAGACACTTCTGTGTTTATTTCCTTCGCTTTGCCAGGCAAGCCAACTTGATTCACCGTATAGGGAGGAAAATATGAAGTGTTTTGAGCTTCTGGAGTGTTTTCTTAAAATCGTGGAATGATATTTCTGTCGAACGAGAGGGTTGTCAACCTCTGCCCTAAATGTCGACTCAATTCGTTGTTTAAACTTTGAAGAAGAACTGAAGAGCGTTAATAAACGTTTCCAATTATAAACTTTTCAATCGGACGTAGTTTGGCAAACTTTTAAGTCTAGAAAGATAAGAGTAAGTTCGTATTGAGCTATATACTTTCGTTTCTTAAATTTTTTGGTCGAGTTTATACTATACTACTAGGATGCGCGTTATAAATTTTATGCCGTCTGGATAAGTTTTTCATTGAAAACCGGAAACGATTACTTTCAGTAACATTTTCAAACTTTTTTCTTAGTTTGTATGAAATGGTTTTATGAGTTCTCAGCCAGATCGAGAATAGCTTCCATATTGAAATTAATAAGGGTGAGACAGTGTCGTTAACCTTGTTCATGACTTGCTCATGATGATAGAAGGAACATTTTTTGGTCATTAATTTGTTTGGGTTGTAGATTAAGCAAGTATTAAGCTTAGCGTGCCCTTCGAGGTACGATCAAATCCGTATATAACGGTAATTATTAACAAACAGAATATTCAACTCTATAGAGCCAACTGTCATTTTATAAATTTTTGTGTGTTGGCAGATTTTCAGGTATACTTTTTCTTTGTAAATATTCAACAACATTGCGAACGTAAATGGCGAGGTTTTCATTCACTTTTTCAAAACCTCTTAGCTGAAGTATTTGCTAGATTGCTCTAGAATTATTTATTTATTTTTTTAAATGTGTATTTTACGTCCGCATCAACTACTGTGGTTATTAGCAGACGGGACCTACAGCTTTAGGTGGCTTCCAAACCACCAGGACCAGGGCATTTGACACATGGAGACACTCCAGTGGTGTCAGTCGGTTATGCTCTAGAATTATTGTTTCTCATCCTATTTTGTTTCATCCCTGTATATTATCATGGCTTAATCATGACTTTTATTTGTTTTCTCTCTCTTTCGTCTTTGATTGACGCTTGTCAAGCCATCCCTTGATGTTTCTTCCCTACAACAGGCACGTAACTAAGGAATGGGGGGGGGTGCCCCCTAAAAATCCGCCTGGCCTCGGACTGACTTCCCCACTACAAAACTATAATGATTACATTATTAGATGGCTAAGATTTATCAAATTGAAAAGGGAATTTTGAGTTTGGTTATCTATAATAATTAACTCTTAACTCCTCGCTATCATATGACGCAAAGCCATAGCTCCGTAGTCTGATCTTTTAAAAGACAGTAAGAGAAGCAGAACTCAGTGTGGACTCTCCCAATACCACAAAACTGGGCATCTGATTATAATGCGTTGTGAAGATTCATCCCTTTCTCCGCATAGTCTGCAGTCTCTACATGTAAAGTTCTCTTGGGCACCTATAGTGCCTATTGTATGAAGGATTTTGAGGCGAGGTTCTCCCTATGGATCTCACATTGCGGGAAAATTTGCGGGAGGCAGCTCTATCTGTGTATTACTTTACAGTACAGTGACCACTAATCCGGCAAATTGGTAGAGAAGCAGTAACTATTTTTTTAATGGTGTACCAATGGCGTTCTCTTGACCTCTGAAAATTTTTGGGAAGGTTTTAAACCCCGTGGATCTCGCCCTCCTCGACTACGGGGCTACGGCCTTAATATGACGTGATAAGGTTATATAAACCGCGTTTCTATGAAAATTTGATCGATGTTAAAATCTACTGACATAAGTATATTTTTTTAGCCCACTCAGTTTTCGGCAAGCCCTTCTGATGCCCCCCTACCCCAAAAAGGATTTAGCTACGTGCCTCTTACAGCTCTACTTGTTGTATCTATCCTTTCTCTAGCCGACTATCAGTACCTTTGGGATACTCTTTAGAAACAAATTTTAATACCCAGAGTGTTTTGTCCAAACGCGGCAATTTAAAGTAGACGTACCTATAGTCGGCGCCAGATTAACTTGGGTATGACTCATTGCAGTATGTGCTAAGAAATACCACTTTAAATTATTTTGTCTTTGTCTACGTACATTGTAAAGTGAAATAGAAGATAAATAGTATGTCTGCTTTAGTTAATATATAGGAACCATACAAGAACGTATGTCGTAGTGTTTTTGTTTATTTGACGTTTGACGTTTCAGGTTTCACGTGTTTTTTGAGGTTATATTTCTATATTTTATAATAAATCAGTTTTTTTAAACTATAAGATTTTTTTACGTTATTAAGAGGTAAGTAAATAACAACTTTATAATAAAAAAACATTCTTTATTATAAAGAATATGAAAAATTAAAAAAAAATTATAAATTATAAATTTAAAAAGAAATTGTCGTTCAAAATTCCCGGCTATTATAGCGCTCTCTACGGTCAAATCTCGAATTATTAATTCTGATCTAATATCAGAAATACGTTCACTAGGATTGTTGCATACCCTTTATAGAAATGAGTCATACCCAAGTGAATCTGGCGCCGACTATACCTTAAAGGGGGTCTCACCTAAAAATAACATTTTTCACGGATATATGTAAAGAAAATATCTAAGAACAGTTCTTAAAACCGCACATCTAAAATCCAAATATTAATAGAGATATAGGCGTTAGAAGTTTTCTGAAGCTGCCTGTGACGTCATACCGACATCGGCCGTCAGCGTACCTAGTCGTATTTGGTCGTATTCACAATTGTATTCAATTGTAATGTTATTTTACACCTAAGGTAACTAGAAAAATAAATAATGAAATAGAAATCAACAAACAGTCTTGCGCTACTAATGTGTTGTGAATACGACCAAATACGACTAGGTACGCTGACGGCCGATGTCGGTATGACGTCACTGTAGACTTAAAAATGTTATATTTTCAAAACGGTGTGTCTCAGTGATGTGCGATTTTGAAATTTGTTCTTAGAATTTTTCGTACTATAACTTTTATTTTTAGGTGAAACCCCCTTTAAGTGGATAATTTTTCAATTGTTATTGTTGGGCTAAAAAATGTTAATTAGAGTAAAAATTTTAATTTACAATTTTCTTTTATCAAAGCTTTTGGCTACTAACAACAACTAATCGATCAACTTGACCACTTGTTGATTTCGGAATTGAAAAAAGTTATTTTTTATGATTGTAATCTTTAGTATGACTGCTACGAGTATAAACGACAAAAAAGTGACGGAATAAATCTACTAACTAAAGGGTCTGGAGCCATTTACACTGATTTTGTCGACTGGGTCGCTGAGCTGTTTCATTTACCGATTTACACTTTCACAGAGTACGTAAAAACCGAATCTATTCAATACGGAATAAATCCCGTGCCTTTTTTCTATTTATTTCTTTTACGTTTTCATGCCCAGACTGAACGTTTGGCGCTCTACGCAATCATCCTTTGTTCCTTTCAAAGTTCTCTTCTTTTTGTAAGTTATTTCGTTATGATGCATTTGAGTTATTCGGTGTATTGATGTGTATACTTTTGTGTAGTTAACAAAGAGGCAGCAAAGTGACTCACGTTGCAGAGTTTATAAGAAAACGACAACGTATAAATCAATTGGAATAGAAACAATAAAGTGAGGGCACGTGATCAAACGCGATGGACTCGATATATCAACAATTGGTTGGCACCATTGAATTGTAAATTAAATTATATTGGTAATTAAATTTATCGTAACTTTAAGCTTAAGAATTCTTTGATTTTCTAATATAATTTCGAAGTTACACTTTATTGAAAAAAGA
The DNA here is from genome assembly GCA_950108345.1 of Malthinus flaveolus. Lineage (NCBI taxonomy): Eukaryota > Metazoa > Arthropoda > Insecta > Coleoptera > Cantharidae > Malthinus > Malthinus flaveolus. Next base: position 6,077,646 of record OX467285.1, read on the forward strand.
GTAAAACGAGAAGCTTTTCTTTTTGCAGCTTCGAAACGTTTAATTTGGGTCGTTTGTAATTGGGGTAAAATAGTGACTGGCATTAGATTAATAATTACATTTCTATATAGTAATAGAAATTTGGAAAATGGATAGACTTATAATAACTTTTTGTACTTGCGAGTTCGTAAATTGGAAAAAAAATTGATTGGTTCAGAAGCGTTGTGGTAATTTATTGTAAGAGTTAATTTCACAATCATTTTTGGAGTTCTAGATTTGTTATTTGCTCAAATTGGCTTCTTTCAAGAGCGGCTCAATTGGAGGAACGAATTGTACCTACATAAATATTAGGTAAAAATATTAGGTAAAAAGTTTGAGCTCAGAATAAGCGTAAAGGAGCGTCCAAAATAATTGTTTTTAAAAATAAATGTTCCCACACACTTGTAAACTTTCGTGGCGCAAGTTTTCATTGCGCAATTACTATAAAGTGGACATGGCTTAACTACAGATTTTGAATTGGTAAAATAATATCACGATGACGTGGCTTGATAACATGTTGATTTTTATCGGCATACACATGTTCATTGTGGATGTTGGTGGCACCCCTCCTTGTAAATCATGCCTCACTAGGCCATCATGGAAGAGAATTTTCTTATGAAAATTAATATTTTCAGCTCTTCTTTCTCGAAAAACCAAGACGCTCAACTGGATCACTTGGTAATAGTTCTTGAACTCCTTGAACGTGATACAGATAAAGATCTTGTTCTTTAAGAATCGATGAACAGCGTCTTTTGAAACATCTACGTTTAGTGCTTAGCATCGAGTACTTACTTCAGGATCATCTTTAACTGCCTCAGGAACTTATTTCTCTAAATGAGGGGTTGCACGAACACGCCCAAGATTAACAGTCACTGTGGGGCAAGTATTGGCTAACCAAGAGTTGGCTCACGGCTCCCATGGATCAGGATAATTTGAAACGGCTGTTTTCTCTTACAGATGCTGCTGATAGTAGATTAAGGGCTACTAGAGATGGATTGCATTGTTCGCATTGTTCGTCAAGAACAGAAAGCTTATTTCAGCTAGCGATTTGCTGCAAATCTTAATTTTCCATGGACTCATTTTCTTCGATTGAGAAATAATTCGAATTCAAGTGACCTTCCTATACACCTTTCGGGCGTAGACAAGATTAACAAACATTTCATTGATTCTGTCCCTGTAATGGCTCAAAGCGGCACCAAACTGAAGCATTTCTACGAAAATAACATTGCAGGCTCCGTCATATCAGAGTTAAGTTTTCACACGGTATCTGCCGATGGCGTTCTAAAAATATTTCTTTAAAAAAATCTAAAGCAGAGGGGTTTGATGGCATTGTAAGACCTATAGTTAACTTTTGTTCGGTAACCTACTAAACTGGCAGACTTGCGACCAATTAGCATTCTATCGGCTTTATCCAAGGTTGTAGAAATATAGCAACAGCTCAGAGACCATTTAAATTTGAATAAAATCATACCAACTATTCAATCAGGTTTTAGGCCCGGTCATGGCTGTAGCACTGCTCTGTTGGATGTCACAGATGACATAATAGCGTCCACAGATAGCGGACTGCTCGACTGCTGACTCATTTGGTTCTGCTGGATTACTCTAGGGCAGTTGACACGATCGATCACGGTATACTCACGGCAATGTTGCATTTATAGGGACCTCGGCCCTAAACAAAAAAGAAATTACGTTGGTCTGTCTCTCGCAGCTACAAATTTCGAACTATTTATCTAATAGAACTCTAGCAGTTTACTTATCGGGAAACAGATCAGAATTTCTTGCGTGTACCGCAATGCTCCATTTTGGGGCAACTTCTATTTACAGTCTATATCTCGAGGTTTCCCTTGTCGGAATAAGATCATCCTTGTGTATTACTTCTATACAGCATGGTCTGCATAAAAACGTGTCAAAGTCTAAAGCTATACTGTTTGACAGGAGAAATGATAGATGTAGGGCAGCTACGCGGATAAATGTTATTGTTGATGGTGAGCCGATTACCCTTGAGGAGTCTGGGCCTGCTTGTTGATTCTGGCATGCGTTATAAACAACATATTACGAATTATCTTCGCTTTGCGTAAGCAAATTTGAAACTTATTTTTCAGAACAGGCATTTTATGGAGGACTGTTCTTTGTAATTCGCTTGTTTGCATGTGCATTTGCTTGTGCATTTTTAGATGCACCTAACTTTGAATTTCGTTTCGTTGAAATATAGTGTCTTTCTCATATGTACCGTTTGTTTTACTTCGTTGAGAATTTTTACACGTGCGGCGACGAAATGGGAGAAGATTTAAAAATGTTATTCAAAATACCAACCTTAATAGTAATAAGACACGAATTTTTAATACTTTAGCTGTATCATTAAACTCGGTTTGGTGCTCAGTGCTCGCGTTTGGAATTATCTTTTGTCGTGTGGGCCACTCTGCAAGAAGTTTTAAGTTTAATTTCCGCTACTTCATCCATGTTAGATGTCAAAAGGCGTACAGAACTAAATGTTGAACGACGTTGTGACAATCTTTTTTTCTACATTGAAAGTCATACTTGACTGTGACTCAATAAATAGATACCTATTGGCTTATGCTTTTCAAATATACAGGGTGATATTTATAATAAAGGGAAAAACTAAGAAAATAAGAGAAATAATATAATTTTTTTAAATTTATTTATTAAGATATAATGGATTTCGATACACAAATCTCCCAATAACAACACTTAAACGTGGAGTTATGATTTTTGTTTCTGAAAACCGTACATTATCACAGCCGTTATAATAGCACACATATTCTTTTCATAGCTTCTTAACACTACAAAAATTTTTGGGCAATCATTTAAAACTTACGCATTATCGTATAGGTATACAAACATTTAAAGGAGCATGTAAAAACAAGTAATTCACATTTAATTTTTGATACTCACAATAAATTAAAAGACATCGATTTTTTACGTAAAATAAATGGTATCAAAAAACTAGCGCCGCTATAATTGAATTATTAAAATATACATTTATTTAAATAGTATATGGCACAAATTTTTGGTCGTATAATATAACATTATTTACATTCATTTTTTTTTGCTACTTAACAATAATTAACAATCATTAATGTTTAGAAAATTTCAAAAATTTATTTATAAAAGTTGGGGAAAAAGGGTCTCATCGATAATTTTACACAAATAACTTATCTAAAGGAATTAGCCTAACAATTTGTAACGCGATTTTTATTCAGTTACATATTTTTATTCGTTTCTTTACAAAATCGTTTTATCCCAACCAAAATATCCTTTTTTAAATCGTATACATCTCCAAGTTTCTCATACAACTGAGAAATCAAAACCCACTTTAATCGATTTAAATTATCAATCGACGACTTTTTTTTTCAATTGAAAATACAAGATTTTCTAAATAGCAAATCGAGAAAACAAAGAACTGTTCCACGTGGTTCTTCAGTATCAATTAGTCACAACGAAGCAGTAGCTGTAAAGTTATGTCGTCTCTTGAGCACTCCCGATTTGTACAGATCTGACTTTTGACAAACCACCACCGTTCCTCCTTGATTCGCATTTGGAATAACCTTTCCGTTATTGTTGCCAATTAGAGTTCCAAACATTTTTGAAACGGAAAATTTTCGCGTCTTTTGACTGCTTTGAGCTGTCTTACAATCGACTAAGAGTTGATCGAACGACGAATAAATTGACGAACTATTTTCAGCTACCGAAACTTCGTTAAATTGACATCCGTGTTGTACCGCTACTGTTCTACCTTCGATTTCTTCTACCTGCAATTTAAAATAAATATTATAAACAATGCTCTTTAAAAGTAAAAAGGTTTTTCTTTCAGAAAATTGATTTTCCGTTGTAACTATTTTTATTCCTACATCCTAAATATTTAAAAATGTGTAATTTAACTTAATTGTCTTTATCCTTCAACTTGAAAATGCGAAATACGTTTCATTAATCCTTATTTATTTACGGAGCAAGGCTTTTATCAATGAGAAGAATCAGGATTGAAATTACCTTTTCTTAAAAACTGATTTGTCGTAATTTATGTTAGAACGTAATGTTGTTCTTAAACGTATTCAACGTCGTGAAAAATAATTGCAGGATAAAAATAACGTATAAATCAAAGTTAATACAGATAATTTATTACTTAGTAAGGTTTATCAACAACATTTTTATTGTAATACAGTAAAAACAAAAGAGTTATACTCGAATTTTGTTTGTCGAACATACTATGTCTAGACCGTGATGCTCACCCAATCCCATCTTTGGGTCAGTTTATCGCTCTAACTTTGGATCCGATACAAAAGTTAATTATATGAAAGTAATAGATAATTTATTGATAAACTATTATTATTAACAATATTTTGTTCTATCTATAAAAATAAGGGAGTTACAAATTTTCTTTTCAAAAAGAGTGCTCTTTAACTAAATAACTGTCTTTGCGGAAACATCCCATTTTTGAAGTCGTGTGCCGGGCTTACGTTACAACCGATTCAAAAATCGTTTGCACGAAAGTTATAGATAATTTAATAGCGAACAATTATTGTTAAGCTTATTTTTACGTATCTGGAAAAATAGGACAACTATGAAGTTTTGTTCAGAAATAAAACTTCGTGAGCGGTCCCATCTTTGGGACGGGCTTAAAATTGAATTATTACATTACCAAGAAGTATTGCGTGATTGATTTCATCAGAAACTGTTAGCGATGTTTCAATCAAAATCTTGAAAATTTAATTGGCACAAAAAGCTAATAAAGTTTCTTTGAAATAAAGCGTAGTAGCTAATGCACCGTGTACGCTGCGTATATAATACTGTTGTTTACTGTTTACATGTAAGATTTTGAAATTTTTCTCATTAATTTTAATGAAAATTATCTTCCTCAAGGTTAAAGCTGTTTGGAGAAAACTCCAATAATTTACTAGTTTACAATAGTCGTGTACCGATTAAATTTTCAATTTGTTCCGGAGTCGCTTTAAATTTATTTTTAAATATTAGGTTTTTGAACTTTCATTTATGTAATCGAGATTGCAAAAGAATACAAAATACTTTCGCTATAATAAATAAGAATTAATGCGTTTATAAGCTCTAATGGCCTTTGAGTTAAGTTTGTTTTAACAAAATTTCCCATTTTAAATTTAACATTGAAACGTAACGACTTAACAAAAGTTTTAAATGAACAAAACGTGGAAATTTTTTTTAGTTTCCCATTACGCGTTTATAAAAACCTTGTACTAATTTTTTGATAATACTCAAAACTTGACGCGAATTGGCTCACATGAAAATTTTTGCTCACCTCACGTAGATGTTCCAAATCTGCCTTATTTCCTAACAAGGCAATGGGAATTTGATTTTGCGTTCTTATTTGGTGCACTTTTTGAACAAGTTCGGTTGCGTGAATTAAACTCTTTTTTGAAGTTACGTCGAAGACGACCACACAAGCGTCGGCCCAATAAATCGGCTCTTCCGGAAAGGTGGTTGCATCGCAGCTACAAACGTCCACAATTTCCACGTCCAAAGACGAATTGTTTATTGTTAGAGTTTGACGATATAGTAAATCTGCAAAAGAAAAAGTAGCGGTGGTTAATAAATTTTAAGGAAAACGTTTGATTGTTTACGGAAACGTTAAGTGGAATTTTTTAACTACTCAAAATTTTGCCATGTGCTCACAGCTGTTGGCTGACCCGAATTATTTTCAAAAGTTGCATTTTTTGTAGTTTTTGATAAGATTTATATTCGAGGAATATTTTTAATTTAATAATAAACACGATTTCGTTTATGTTTTCATTTGTATTTGGTGAAAAATATGTTTATTATTCTAATTTGATGCACAGGAAATCTTTGTTTTTGGCTGAAAATATTAACCGGATGTGAGTTTAAATATTTTTTACGAGAATTCGAGGCTATAAAAAAATGAATTTTACGCTAAAAGCTGTGTGATAGTTGGCAAGAAATTTAGAAATCCACATTTTTGTTGTGGGAAAATAGTAGAATACTAAGCTTTTTCGGAATTCCTGAAAACTTTTCATTGTAATATTAATGTGTAAATATTATTTCGAGAATTGTTTGCTTGTTTTGGGAAAATCGATTTACATATAATGCTGAAACAAAATTGATTGGGTAGTAATTGAAATTTGTATGAATTTATAGGTACCTATAGATAGTACTTATAAACCAACAAACTGATAATTGGCACGTTAAAGACCCGATATCTCGAAAACAGCTTGTTTGTTGAAGTCTAGCTAAGTGGAAATTATTTCGATTCTAAATTTATTTAATAAGCAATCGAAATTTTCAAAAATATACAGGGAATTACGTAGTAAAAAGTCGATAAATTCCCATATTATTCAATTTAATTATCAATGTACCAATTTCATTGTTAAAGTGTCAATATCTCGAGAACGGTTTGTTTCATGTCATATTAATCAGACGTGGTTTTGTTTCTAAATTTAATAAAGAATCTAAATTTGCCAAAATATAGAGAGCGTTGTAGAGCAAAAAGTTTTGTAAATGCTCATTTTGTGGAAAGCAATTATCAATGCAGCAGTTTCATTGTTAAAGTATCAATATCTCGAGAACGGTTTGTCTCAGGTCATATTAGTCAAACGTGGTTTTGTTTTTAAATTTAATAATAAATTTAAATTTGACAAAGCATAGAGGGCGTTGTAGAACAAAAAGTCTAGTAAATGCTCATTTTGTGGAAAGCAATTATCAATGCAGCAGTTTCATCGTTAAAGTGCCAATATCTCAAGAACGGTTTGTTTCAGGTCATATTAATCAGACGTGGTTTTGTTTCTAAATTTAATAAAAAATTGAAATTTGTCAAAACATAGAGGGCGTTGTTGAGCAAAAAGTCTAGTAAATGCTCATTTTGTGGAAAGCAATTATCAATGCAGCAGTTTCATCGTTAAAGTGCCAATATCTCAAGAACGGTTTGTTTCAGGTCATATTAATCAGACGTGGTTTTGTTTCTAAATTTAATAAAAAATTGAAATTTGTCAAAACATAGAGGGCGTTGTTGAGCAAAAAGTCTAGTAAATGCTCATTTTGTGGAAAGCAATTATCAATGCAGCAGTTTCATCGTTAAAGTGCCAATATCTCAAGAACGGTTTGTTTCAGGTCATATTAATCAGACGTGATTTTGTTTCTAAATTTAATAAAAAATTGAAATTTGTCAAAACATAGAGGGCGTTGTTGAGCAAAAAGTCTAGTAAATGCTCATTTTGTGGAAAGCAATTATCAATGCAGCAGTGTCATCGTTAAAGTGTCAATATCTCGAGAACGGTTAGTTTCAGGTCATATTAATCAGACGTGGTTTTGTTTCAAAATTTTATAAAGAATCGAAATTTGACAAAACATAGAGGGCGTTGTTGAGCAAAAAACTTAGTAAATGCTAATTTTGTGGAAAGCAATTATCAATGCAGCAGTTGCATCGTTAAAGTGCCAATATCTCGAGAACGGTTTGTTTCTGGTCATATTAATCAGACGTGATTTTGTTTCTAAATTTAATAAAGAGTCGAAATTTGTCAAAACATAGAGAGCGTTGTAGAGCAAAAAGTCTAGTAAATGCTCATTTTGTGGAAAGTAATTATCAATGCAGCAGTGTCATCGTTAAAGTGCCAATATCTCGAGAACGGTTTGTTTTAGTTCAAATTTAATAAAGAATCTAAATTTGCCAAAACATAGAGGACGCTGTAGAGCAAAAAGTCTAGTAAACTCTCATTTTGTTCAATATGGGTGGTAGTGTCAATGGCTTGTTTTTCGCACTACATTTCTAAATCCAACAAATAATTAAAGATTGCCATAATATACAAAGCGGCGGGGACCAAAAAATTCCAATTCATCTATTGGAGCTTCTTTTTATTGAGTGCCAACATCTGAAGAACGGTTTATTTGTTTTGCAATTCCCAATTGCAACAACTAAAGCCTGAGTTTAAATGTAAGCAGTTTGTGGATGGATGATTGTTAATAGGTACCTACAAATGTTTTCCCTAAGGTTGTAGAAGACGTGAGCGTCTAATAATATTTATTAGCAAAGGACGTCATCTTTTCAATTGCCTTTAAATAAATAGATGCAAATCCCCAACGAATATATATATTTCTTAGGGCTATAATTGAAACGTCAGCTGCAAAGCTACTACACGCGTAATTATTTTTACAAAACAAAGTACCACGTGAATTAAATAATAATAAAAGCAACAACAAATAGAAAAAAAAGTCGTCAAATTCTTACACGAGTCTTTTTTGCATTTTGAACGAATTCCAAGCGTTGGAAAGATTTTAAATACCAAAAATATAATTAGAACGTGCACTAGAGAAGTAGTTTTAGCGTTTGCTAGTATTACATTGTAAGTTGCATCATCTCAAAAAGCGATTAAAAGTTCTTTCTTGTTTATTAAATATTGCCAAAGGACGAGTACAAATCAATGAACTAAAATGACATATGGAATAAGTAATTAGCATTGTGTTGATTTGAAACGTTCAAAGCGAAACATCAACAGGAAGGTCAGCTATATTGGATTTAGTTTGATCTTCCTGGATGTGCAAAGTAGTTAAATGATGTTTAAGTATTTTAATTAGGGAAGTGGTCGAAAATAAATAGACCATTAGGTTGTCTTTTTGGAAATGATTCATATTTAAGAATTGGTGATTTGCGTAGAATTTATACCGTAGGTGTTCGAAAGTTTACAGTAAAACTGACTAATGAAACTGTTACGGCATTTTTCGCGATTAAATCGCTAAAAAGGCGATTTGTCGAAATTGGCAAATTTCGTGGTTTTTATTTAATTGTAAAGTAGATCACGAATCAAGGAAGAAGATTTTAACAAATCGTTAAGTTTTTCGTAATGCCACTCTTGAAAAGGTTCGTTAACCTCGTAGTATTTTTGTTTTAATTTTTTAAGTGTTGGCATTTTAGATTAAGAGTAAATTTTTGCATAACAATACGTATTTAAGTTTTGCTTATTTTAAGCAAAAAAACAATTATCGTAAATTTTTAGTTATTTTAGCTACAAGGTTAGATCGTAAAGTAGGAAAGAGTATTTGGTAGACATCACACGAAAAATTGTAAAATCTGAGTAAATCCGCCAAGTTGGATATTTATAAGTTGGAAGAGAAACAGAAGTGACACTTAACTCAAATCTGGTGGTTGTCAAAAAAGTTTCAATTCTATCTTCTAACTATGCGGAGATGCCAAAGGCGTATTTGGAGGGGTATTATTTTTAAAACGTATGCCCTAATTACAGCAACTCTTTTACTTTTTTTTCCTGGTATATTTTTAATGTAGCACCAATTCATTAAAAGTGACACATATTATTAATTTGCTCAAGTGTCGAGCTTATCGTGAAAGGCCATAAAAAGAGGAGATGCGTCTTGTGCAAAATATTGCCATCTGATAAGTAAGTTACTTTATTGCAACAAGTAGGCAACGAAAATTCGAAGACAACAGGAGCAGCTGTTTAGGTAGTCTCTCTCTTGATTTCTGTTTGGATTTCAAACTCACTGCTCAGACCCACAATGAGAAGCTCTCACTGCGTAGTGGAGATATCAAATTTAGGAAAACTGCCTTCTGTGGTACTGTGGTGGAACGAATTCAAATTAAATGTAGAAACGACCGTCTGTGACCACTTGGCTTTTGGTCCCTTTAAAGCTTTTGTTTATCTGAAATAGACCTTCACCAAGATTCACTAGTCTTCTTGGGCTTGCTAAAATGGAAAGTATGGAACTTTAAGTGTAGCGCTCTTCTTTAGAGAGCTCCCATTTACCCTGCTCTGATGGGTCTTCTTCGTAAAACTTGCTATGCCTGTTCGGGATTCGAACCCTGGACTTTACCACGATCTCAATGAATTAAATTAAGATCTGCGCGTTTGTTTAAATTCATTTTGTTAGTTTATTATCATTAGATTAACTCGCTGTCTGGTAGCGTCGTTGATTACATTTTAAAATTTTTTGTGTGCTTTTCAATAATAGAAATTGACCCTGATATTATTTCAGTACTCGCTAAAACGAACATTAGATTAATTTTAAACAACGGGGTAATTTTGTACCATTAAAAAAAGACACGCCTTTGGAGCCAGGCTGCCGCTTGAGCCTGTTATTTAAAAATTTGACCATAAAATTAAATGGGTAATGTTACGTAATATATTTTTTATTAAAATATAGCGCGATAGAAAATGTAAAAAAAATTAAATTGGCTTATAAACATTCCGAGATGTTCGAGTAGACGGATTCGCTCTGGAAGTTACTATATATACGTTAATAGTTGGATTCCGGCCAAAATACCTGAGAATCTATGACCAAGAGTGACTAATATCGTGTGTAATGAGTTGATAATTCGGTAATTATTATCGATTAACAAATCGTGAAAAAGCTTACGGTCAAATTCACCCAAAGAAGGGGGTTGGGCTTAGTTTTTCATTCATTTTTAATTAAATAATGTTGTTTTGAGGGGTTTCTCGGAGCAATTCAATTTAATCTTGTCGTGACACTTATTCGCAAGTTGGTAGTTTGCCGATGGTTGATAAGAATAAGAACGCCAGATACTATCAACGACTAGTTTCCTTTTAGCATCTCGAAACTACCTCGAGTTTATTTTTCTTGCCAAATTTGGCATACGCATTTTTGCGATACGGGCCTGCATTACATTCATAAAATTGTAATACGCACGTAATACAAATTTAAAAACTTTGAATGGTTAAAACAGAATTTTATAAATCTGACGACTGTGGATTTTGCACCCGTACATTTCACTATGAGAAAATAAATTTTTCCAACAGTTCTGTTTACAAAGTGTATAAACGTTTTTGCGACAATTTACAAGGATAACGAGAAATTTTCTTATTCGTACCGGAAAATCCTTATTAGGAAAGCCTCAAAAAATACGAGATAAAAATAAACGAGCCGAAAAAAAGTGATTTTCTTCCACCAAATATCCGACACTAAAATAAACAAATAGAAAAAAGTCGCACTTAAGTCAAAACGAGACGCCCTTTTTACGTCATTATGACGTTAAAATTTCAAAACCACATCCAACAAAAATTCCAAATGTAAAAAAATTTCTATTTTAACTTTTTATTCGAGTTTATGTGTACGATGCATAAAATTGTCTCCTTTTGAAATTTAATGGACCATCTTGCAATAAATAAGAAAATGCAATTTTCCTTTATTCGAAGAAACAAAAGAAAGTAAACTCGATTTTATGTGAATGGACGTAAAAATGGCGCAGGTAACTCCGTTTAATCGAAGAGCTTCCCGTTGTTAATATCAACATTCGCTTTTGTTTACCGTTTATTTGGAAATCCATTAACAATGATGAGGATCTTCATTTCAATTACTGCAGTCTAGACTTGCATTTATTTATTTCAATCCAAATTTCACGTGCTTCTTAGCTTTTATACGCCTACATAAACGACCCTTATCGTTTATTGAGATGCATGGGACGAAATTAGTCAAAATAGTTGCAGAGGTTTACAAGAGGTCGAATGTACTTGTATTGAATGTATTTCAATCTTTGCGTAGGTATCTGTTTCATTTGACTAAAATAATAAAAAAAAGATACGAACAAGATATGCTTGTTTTTCGTCAAATTTTACGCTCATTTTTATTGATAAATGCGCCTTGAACTTATAAATTTTTTTTGACTTGTTTAATGTTTAGGTAAACGTCTAATTTCAGAATGTTTCTGGATTTTTTTATTACTTCAATAACCTTTTAAGTATGTTTTTTTACTATTATTTCGAATAATTGGGAAAAAATCGTCGTTGAAAATACAATGGAAACGATTTATACGTAAAATTAGCTAGAAGTATATTTCAGTAGGAGACGGGAAGACGATTCTAATAGGTTTTCATGTCTTCCACTAAGGGCTATAAAAAACAAGGAACAAGGTTTTAGGTCAAGTGAATATATGATGTTTTAGTGACCATGACCAATCAATTTCAAAAACACGCCAAAGTGTGTTTTGTTTGAAATAGGGGAAAACTTTAGAAGAATTTTTTTGGCAAAGAAATTGGAGCTATTTGATTTTAAATGTAAGGTTAAAGCATAGAATATAAGTATAAAGGATTGTACTATTTGTTTGTTTATTTATTTACATTGCAAGTTAGACGTCGCTGTTCCTTTAGCGATAAATTTATAGCAGTCCCTGAGCTTTTACTAAAGGAAAATAATACGAATAGCTCGCGGTTTTAGTAATACCTAGAAAGCGAATTTTTTTAGAAAGAAATTGGTCCGAGGTTTTTGATAGACTATTCAATTATCCACAAAACATTTGAATGTAATTTTGTTTGCTATTTTGGTGTTCGATTTATAGACAATTTTTTTGCTAATAACGTGCTCCTTCGACCTCGAGCTCGCGATTTTTAGTAATATCTGGAAAACTAATTTATTTGGGAAAAAGTTCTATTAATATTTTCCATAGAAAATTAAGTTCTCTACCATAAAGTTCAGTAAGTTTTCCTTCTGAGATTTAATGTTTTTGAGTAATAGAAAATTTTGTTACCACATGCTGCTTCAATAGTTACTGTGGTGCGCACAAGCTCGTGGCTTTACTAATGGTTGTGGAAAACTAATTTTTTTAGAGAAAAATTTTCCCGAGGTTTTTGATAGTCTATTAAATTACCCGTCAAACAGTTTAATATAATTTTCCCTCCTATTTTTTATGTTTGATTTATTGATGATTTTGTCCCTAAACAACTTGCTGCTTTAGTCGCGAGCTCGTGATTTTCAGTAATTTCTGGAAAACTAATTAATTTGGAGAAAAGTACTACTAATGTTTTTTATAGACAATTGAGTTTTCTACCTTAAAGTTCAGTAAGTTTTTCTTCTGAGATTTAATGTTTTTAAGTAATAGACAATTTTGTTCCCACATGATGCTCAGATAGTTAGGTACTGTAGTGCGCACTAGCTCGTGGCTTTACTAATGGTTCTGGAAAACTAATTTTTTTGAGAAAAATTCTCTTGAGGTTTTTGATAGTCTATTAAATTACCCTCCAAACTGTTTAATATAATTTTTCATGCTATTTTTTATGTTTGATTTATTGATGATTTTGTCCCTAAACAACTTTCTGCTTCAGTCGCGGGCTCGTGATTTTCAGTAATCTCTGGAAAACTAATTAATTTGGAGAAAAGTGCTACTAATGTTTTTTATAGACAATTGAGTTTTATACCATAAAGTTCAGTAAGTTTTTCTTCTGAGATTTAATGTTTTTAAGTAATAGACAATTTTGTTACCACATGCTGCTTGAATAGTTACTGTGGTGTGCACAAGCTCGTGACTTTACTAATGGTTCTGGAAAACTAATTTTTTAGAGAAAAATTCTTCTGAGGTTTTTGATAGTCCATTAAATTACCCTTCAAACAGTTTAATATAATTTGTCATGCTATTGTTTATGTTTGATTTATTGATGATTTTGTCCCTAAACAACTTGCTGCTTTAGTCGCGAGCTCGTGATTTTCAGTAATTTCTGGAAAACTAATTAATTTGGAGAAAAGTACTACTAATGTTTTTTATAGACAATTGAGTTTTCTACCTTAAAGTTCAGTAAGTTTTTCTTCTGAGATTTAATGTTTTTAAGTAATAGACAATTTTGTTCCCACATGATGCTCAGATAGTTAGGTACTGTAGTGCGCACTAGCTCGTGGCTTTACTAATGGTTCTGGAAAACTAATTTTTTTGAGAAAAATTCTCTTGAGGTTTTTGATAGTCTATTAAATTACCCTCCAAACTGTTTAATATAATTTTTCATGCTATTTTTTATGTTTGATTTATTGATGATTTTGTCCCTAAACAACTTTCTGCTTCAGTCGCGGGCTCGTGATTTTCAGTAATCTCTGGAAAACTAATTAATTTGGAGAAAAGTGCTACTAATGTTTTTTATAGACAATTGAGTTTTATACCATAAAGTTCAGTAAGTTTTTCTTCTGAGATTTAATGTTTTTAAGTAATAGACAATTTTGTTACCACATGCTGCTTGAATAGTTACTGTGGTGTGCACAAGCTCGTGACTTTACTAATGGTTCTGGAAAACTAATTTTTTAGAGAAAAATTCTTCTGAGGTTTTTGATAGTCCATTAAATTACCCTTCAAACAGTTTAATATAATTTGTCATGCTATTGTTTATGTTTGATTTATTGATGATTTTGTCCCTAAACAACTTGCTGCTTCAGTCGCGGGCTCGTGATTTTCAGTAATCTCTGGAAAACTAATTAATTTGGAGAAAAGTGCTACCAATGTTTTTTATAGACAATTGAGTTTTCTACCATAAAGTTCAGTAAGTTTTTCTTCTGAGATTTAATGTTTTTAAGTAATAGACAATTTTGTTACCACATGCTGCTTGAATAGTTACTGTGGTGTGCACAAGCTCGTGACTTTACTAATGGTTCTGGAAAACTAATTTTTTAGAGAAACATTCTTCTGAGGTTTTTGATAGTCCATTAAATTACCCTTCAAACAGTTTAATATAATTTGTCATGCTATTGTTTATGTTTGATTTATTGATGATTTTGTCCCTAAACAACTTGCTGCTTCAGTCGCGAGCTCGTGATTTTCAGTAATATCTGGAAAACTAATTAATTAGGGGAAAAGTGCTACTAATGCTTTTTATAGACAAATAAGTTCTCTACCATAAAGTTCAGTAAGTTTTCCTTCTGAGATTTAATGCTTTTGAGTAATGGACAATTTTGTTCCCACATGCTGCTCCAATAGTTACTGTAGTGCGCACAAGCTCGTGGATTTACTAGTGGTTCTGGAAAACTAATTTTTTTAGCGAAATATTCTCTTGATGTTTTTGATAGTCTATTAAATTACCCTTCAAACAGTTTAATATAATTTTCCCTCCTATTTTTTATGTTTGATTTATAGACGACACTTACTTCGACAATTATCAATTTTATCTAAAATGGCACTTCTTTATGATAAAAGTGGTGTTAAACGTTTTAGTAATTAGTAAAATTGTCTAATAAAAAGATTAATAATTTTCGTTATTATTATCTGTCTTTTCTAGCATATAAAATATAATTTATGAACTGCGTTGCACTCATTGAGCAATTGAAGGCACTGAATTAGGTTAATGGCACTTGACTTTCATCTTACTTTGACACACACACACCTATGGCGTAATTGAAGCAAGTACGAAAAATGCTAATCGTAATTTATTTTAACCAACGTTCAAACATATTACAATCACATAGTTCACAAGTCCACCCCTGCGATATTTTATCTTTACTTAGCCAACGGTTACAATTTAAGTGTGGAATAATTGAAAATGAGACTTGGTAGGTAAATATACGATAATTCAGAAAAACTTGCAAACTCACTTTTCTATTCTCGTACCTTCATTATATTTGTTGTTAAGAAAGTACCTCTACTAAGTGTATTTCATAAATATCTTGGCAAAGTTATTTCGTTACACGATAATTGGCACACCAGGCTTAAAAATGAAATTTTGCATCTTTATCGTACGTAAACATTCGGACGAAAAAAAAAGGGTTGAAATGGTTTAGTTACAATTTACGTTTAATTTAATTTTCGAATGGAAATGCGAAGCCCCTTTTTGTTTGTCTTACTGAAACAACTGTAATTGGAATCCAATTTGCGAAAACTCTTGAACTTGATAGAAAAATTAAAATCTAGTTACATTTCCAAACAAGATACGAAAATAACTAGCCTTGGCAACAATATAATCTTATTGTGTTGGATATAAATTAAGTTTTCGACAATGCAAGTTTTTTTTTTGTAATCCGTTCGTACGCGTGGCGGTAAATAAAAATAAGAAATTTTATATTTAGTTCACCTACCTGTATTGCTGCGATATTCGCCAATAAAACGTCGTGTGAGATATCTCACAGTTAGAGCTGAAACAAAAATGTAAAATTAATATATTTTTTTATTTTGAGATCTATTATAGTTGTTATGTCAAAGCTAAATACGAAAAATTTGTTCGACTGGTAAAATAAAAATATAAACGGGTATTTTTAGGCTTAGGGCTGGGATTTTAAATATTTTGTTGTTTATGAGATTTCGATAGGTGGTACTCAAACGAATAACACGGAAATTTTCAATGGGATAGTTTCCTTGGGTTGAAGGCCCGTTGGTAGTAATTAAATTCGTTCAAAAATGCACTAAAAATAGGTACTTGCTTGTCATCGGTCTGTTCCTCAAGAAGCAGCAGCGAAATATTCGAAATATCGATACCTTCGGCGGTATCGTCTAACGATACCAAGAGTTCAAAGTATCGAGGTGTGGAAAGTATCGAAAGTATAGAAAGTATCGAAAGTATCGAAAGTATCGAGATATCTAAGGTATTGAGGTATACTTTCGCTTTCTCGATACTTTCGATACTTCAATACTTATGAATAGTATCGATATCGTTACAATATCGCCTAGCCCTAGCAAGAAGTAGCCTCGAGTTTTGCTTGACCTCACACCCGTGGTTTTATGCGTTTTCATCGGAAATTTTACATATTTTGGTCAGGCTCAATTTTTAATTCTCAAAAAAATGTAAAGGAAAGGGTTTACAGTTATACCCGGTAACTAGCTCATTCTGTGCCTCACTATTGAGTAACAGTTACTATTTTCTGTATGACTTTATGAAGCTTCGTTCGCTGCTTCACCAGTGAGTGCAAACGTAAAGACCTAAGTTACTCCAGAATTTATCATCAGACCAGTTCATCGGATTGATATTTTCTCATCTTTTGTTAGGCGCGGTTTAAGCATTGAATTTGGCTTATTTTGCCCACCAATTTTATAATTTGCCTGGTTTGTTGCTATTTAAATTAGAGTGCTATTTGTTGCTAAACTATCACTATGGATCTGGTGAGTTATGATTAAGGACTCTCGCTTTCGATAGACATTTTTTAGTACCAGGCCAGAGATAGCTCGAGTAACTAATGACTAAAGATTTCAACATCAAGGACTTTAGGAGTAGTAACGTCGATAGAAAATGGAAATCTTGCAAACATTCGGAAAGCCGTCTTCTATCTATTCTGCAGTTTTCAGGTAGAAGTGTTGCTGGAACAAATTTAATTTTACACGCAGGTGGTCCGGGATGCTGCATCATACTATTCGTTGTACTGATTTAGCAGCATTTGCGCACTGTGGCGCTGAATGGGTCATTTCTTTGGGGTTGAGTTGGAGAATCCTCCCTCCATAGGAGCGAGGAGCGATAGTTTTCCTGCTAATTGATCGAAAATGCTTCATTTGAAGGCATCAGATAGAAGAAAATTGAGAAATGTTTGTGTCAATGAGTGCCTCTCTATTAGAGAATAGCGGTGACTCCATTTGAGGAGAGAGACTTGTTTGGAATGTTTGAATGCTGAGCACAAATCAGTGGGAGTAGCGTCTGGAGAAGCATTGTTTGGTGCTCGTGGGTGGCTGTATGAAACATCAAATTTTGTAAAAACGTATTTTTTTAAACCGTGCTGCCGTGAACCCAGAATCCCTTATTTAATCCGTCGGAGATGTCTAGAGCGTTTAGCTATAGAGTGCAAATTTGGAATTGGTCTTGCTGGTTTCTAAGAGAACGGAAGTCACTCTAATTTGGCGTGTACCCCGGTACATTACAGTTTTAAATTGGTTTTTGTTAAAACCTGCTTTGAATATCGCGAGGAACCGAACAAAAGGTCCAAAAGGTATGGAACATACTATACATCTACAGCATACAGCTCAGTAAATATACACTTTTTACAAAAAAGTTTCAAATAGAAGTTGTTTATCAAGTAGTTATCTACCACCTTGCAGCCAGAAACTTGATTTTTTGGTAAAAACAAAAGCACAGCGAGTAACACTTTAAGATTTTTAATTGGCAATCATGGGCGCCGCCAGAAAATTTCGCAAGGGGGTGCAAATTTCTTTTAAGAGTCCGGCAAAGGGTATGGCTTATTCAGAAGCGTGTTTATAGTTTTTGAAGCCCTCGACGCTGTCAAATTTTGGGGCCTCTCGTTTGAAGAAAAGAGTAAAATTAAATAGATAATAATAAATAATAAATAAATAAATTAAATTTGTGATTGTTCAAGGTCAAACGACTTAAAATAAAGTTTAGAAATTTTAGGAGCGATTGATAGTGTCTCCAAAAAAAAGTTTCACGAAAACAAAGTAGCAAAATTATTTCAGGTAAACAAAAAATATTATTGGAGAATTCCGAGACTCCTTTTGACCTATGATAAATGGTGCCTGGGCTCTATTTTCTTATTAGGTATCAATTTTAATTTATAGTTTACATCTAAATGACAAACTCGGATGAAAAAGCTCTTACGCATTTTCCAATAATTAAAACAATTAAAATTGGTAGAAAGAAAATTTAATTGGACAATTCTTATAAAATGAGCTTAAAAGGCCCTTAAAAACACGGGGCCTATTTTATTAGGTATATGACCCAGCGCCAAATTTAACAATGTTGTCGCTGTACGACATATTTATTATGTTAGGTACTATAGGTTATATTTATTAATAAATAAAAATGAAAGTCTAATTTAAAAGAGTTTTTCAAAAGTCAGGGGGGTGCAAGTGCACCTCCTTGCACCCTCCTGCCGGCGCCCATGATGGCAATGTATGTCGTTATTATACTCATTCGATAGAGCGATTTTTTTCTCTTTTTGGTCATGTAAAACTTTAGTGCCCTCACATAAGAATTTCTGGTAGTAAATTTATTCTGAACAATAAAATAAATGTAAACTTTTTTTAAATTTTTCACAAAAATTTTCTTATGTATGGGCACTAAAGTTTTACATGGCCGAAAAGAGAAAAAAAGCCTCTATCGAATGAGTATAATAACGATATACCTAACTATTTAAAAATCTCTAAGTGATGTTCGCTGTGCTTTTGTTTTTAACAAAAAATCGAGTTTATGGCTGTAAGGTGGTAGATAACTACTTACTAAACAACTTTTATTTGAAACTTTTTTGCAAATAGTGGTAAATACTGTTTTTCTACGATCAACAATTAATAATTGTGCTTTACTTGTTTTTTGAGAGAACGTTTCGTCATTTCACAGCCGTCATCTTCAAGTTAACTTTAGAAACTGAAACCTATATCTTTTGCTGCATTTTTTAAATATTTTTGTATAAAAATTAATATTAACAAAATTTAAAAATGCAATGCTAATTTTGTGACTTTATTTTGTTGCAGGTGTGCACGTTACGATAAGTTTTCGATCACGTGCCGCGTTTGTTATCTACTTCGACAAGATTTGACTTGTATATTTGTAAGTAATAGTCGATATTTCGGTGCGTTATGGACGTGTGTTAAGTGCTAATTAAACAAAAAATTACAATCGTAATTGTCGCGTAATTCAGAACTATTTTAAGTGGCTACCCCATTTCCAACCGAGCTACTCGAGACGAGGAGATCCAGTGAAAAGCGAAAGGTAAGATTTTCTTTTTACAAGTTTTCTTTTTGTGGCAATTTCGCCGCAATTAAATGTAAGGGTCGAAAGTGTAAAATTGAGTCGTACAGTGACCCCTTTCAATAACAAAACAACTTCAAAAAGTGTCTCTGCAATAAGGAAAAAGTTGCAGTCACGATCAATTTTAAGAGCTTTAATACTCCCGCGAGTATCCTTAAATGAAAGATACGACCTTTTTGGGGTTGCCGAGAGAAGTTTTAGAAATAAAATTTTTCTACAACTATTTTTTTTCGCAACGTTAAACTTTTGCCACAAATTTAATATTTTAAACTTTAATATTACTTTCACCAAGTTTCGAGTTGTCGTTTTTATATGTCGACACGGCCACAAATTATTTTTTTTAAGCATCAAACTAGGTTTTGGGAAGCCGCTTCCTGAAAATCTAAATAAAGTAAATGGGGAAATTTACGAAATAACCTTAAAAAGTTTATTGAATCAAAAAAAATTATTTTTCGTAAGTTTTCCCCATTCAGGTGCCTGTTTTAGAAAAATAGCACAAGGTATAACTCGAATTAAATGAAATTATAAGGATTATGCTTTCAGCTCGTAAAAAATTTATGTGTTGTTGAGGATTTATTGGATATGCAAATGTTTGATTAATTTCTGCGTATCTTCCTATTTTTCTCTGCAAAATTATTTATAGTTTTAAACCCATCCACCCTTGAAAAAAATTATGTCAAAGGTAAAACAACAGATTAATAAATATATTTTTAGTTGAATTATTTAAATCGCGAAAGAATTATGGGATATTTTTTAAATACGTGCCATATTCACAATTACATTACTATTAATAACTATCTTGTGTCAACACCTAACTTTCCCACATGCATAATGGGATCAAAACCAAATTGCATCGAGGTTGTACTTCTTTGATTTTTGGTTAATATTTTGAAAAATAACGGTTTTATGGTAAAATGTCATCAGACCACTTTTGAAGCTTGTAAATTTTCTTTTATTTGGTCCACTTTTTATTTTTGTGCGATGCCAGTTGGTCGAGATAGAATTTTTGTAAGGTGAAGCTTTCTTAGCCTCTTTCAGTGATACGCTCTAGTGTCTTGATTTACTTGAAAATGAAGGGGGCTACGTGAAATTGCTTCTTGTAAAGTTGAAAGTTGAAAGCCACATATATTTTCTTTATTAATTTAGTAATTTTTCCATTACTGTTCGATAAAAATCAAATTAATACTGCGGAAAATTGCATAATGAGATAAAAACAAAATTGCATCAAGGTTCTACTTTTTTTATTTTTGGTCAGCATTTTGAAAAATAACGGTTTTATGGTAAAATGTCATCACACTCTTTTTAAAGCTTATAAAATTTCCTTTTATTTGACCCCTGTTCCATTCTTGTATGATGCCAGTTCGTTGAGATATAATTTTTGGAAAGTGCAGCTTTTTTAGCCCCTTTCAGTGATACGCTATAGTTTCATGATTTACTTGAAAATAAAGGGCTCTACGTAAAATTGCTTCTTGTAAAGTTGAAAGCATTTTATATTTTCTTTAATTTAGAAATTTTTCCATTACTGTTCGATAGAAATCAGATTAATACTGCGGAAAATTGGCATATCAAAACAAAATTGCATCGAGGTTGTACTTTTTTGATTTTTGGTCAATATTTCGAAAAATAACGATTTTATAGTAAAATGTCATCAGACCACTTTTGAAGCTTATCGAATTTTATTTTATTTGCTTTAATTTTTAGTTTTGTGTTGTTTTTGTTTTAGTTAGTTTTGTTTTGTGTGTGATGCCAGTTGTTCGAGATAGAATTTTAGGAAGGTCCAGCTTTTTAAGCCTCTCCCCTTTCAGTTATAGGCTCTAGTTTCTTGAATTACTTTAAAATAAAAGGCGCTACGTAAAATTGCTTCTTGTAAAGTTGAAAGCTTCTTATATTTTCTTTAATTTAGTAATTTTTCCATTGCTGTCCGATAAAAATCTGATTAAGAATTGGCTTATCAAAACAAAATTGCATCGAGGTTGTACTTTTTTGATTTTTGGTCAATATTTCGAAAAATAACGATTTTATAGTAAAATGTCATCAGACCACTTTTGAAGCTTATCGAATTTTATTTTGTTTGCTTTAATTTTTAGTTTTGTGTTGTTTTTGTTTTAGTTAGTTTTGTTTTGTGTGTGATGCCAGTTGTTCGAGATAGAATTTTAGGAAGGGCAGCTTTTTAAGCCTCTCCCCTTTCAGTTATAGGCTCTAGTTTCTTGAATTACTTTAAAATAAAAGGCGCTACGTAAAATTGCTTCTTGTAAAGTTGAAAGCTTCTTATATTTTCTTTAATTTAGTAATTTTTCCATTGCTGTCCGATAAAAATCTGATTAAGAATTGGCTTATCAAAACAAAATTGCATCGAGGTTGTACTTTTTTGATTTTTGGTTAATATTTCGAAAAATAACGGTTTTATAGTAAAATGTCATTAGACCACTTTTGAAGCTTATCAAATTTTCTTTTATTTGCTCCGATTTTCAGTTTGGTGTCATGCCAGGTGGTCGAGATAGAATTTTTGGAAGGTGCAGCTTTTTTAGGCTCTCCCCTTTCAGTTGTACGCTCTAGTTTCCTGAATTACTTTAAAATAATGGGTGTTACGTAAAATTACTTCTTGTAAAACTGAAAGCTTTTTCTATTTTCCTCGAATTAATTTTTTTTTGCATCACTGTGCGATAAAAATCACATTAATTACTGCCCGAAATGAACAGAAAGTGTGCTCATGAAGCATCAGTGCACAGTGGACGTGTGTATTGTGTAAGTACCATTTTTTATGTACTACTCGACTTATTTATTTTTAATTGTAGAATTTAAATTTTACTAGGCCTCGGATGCCTATTTTGTGCGCATGGGAGCATAGGGTACGTTATGGTCGAAAAGCGGAAGTCAAAATATCCTCCCTGCAATAAAGGATAAATGACGCGAACTTAATAGATAGATCATTTTATTTCCAAATCATAAATTCGAATTTCAAAACTGGTAAATTGCTCATATAAAAATATATATTTTGCTAAAAGTTAATTTACGATTGTTTCGGGAAAAATTTGGAAAAAAGTTTATTCGCGGAGTCGGTGAACGTTTAAGTGCGTAATAAAAAAAAGTTATTGCATTTCCTGCATCCCGTTCTGATCAACCTGAGTTTCTTTTGGTGGGCTTTCTTTGAAAAAAAATTTATTTGCCTTTAATATTCATTAAACATTAAACTACGGCAAAAAAACGAGAAAAGAGACAACAAAAAGGAATCTCAATTACGATTAAAAGTTAAATAAGTTTGATTGTTTTTCGAGTTCGTTAAGCTTTGACCTTTTCTTCAACCTGAAAAATTTTGATTTAATAGAAGGTAATGTTGCGCAAATAATTGGGCAGGAATTAATTTAAATTAATTAATTAGCAATTGTATGACTTTTACGTTGAGCCAACAAGCGCTTCACAGTGTTCTTAGGAATAAGGAAGTTGGGGTGATTTCCGGTTAAACAGAGAGTTAAAAACATTAAGAGGCATCTTCAAAAACTGAAAAAGTTGAATAGGGTTGGTGTACAAAATGTGACACACCGAATAACATTTGATGCTTTTTAAATGGCAAGGTATGCCGTTATTATACTCACTCGATAGAGGCATTTTTTCTCTTTTCGGCCATGTAAAACTTTAGTGCCCTCACATTAAAAAATATTTGTGAAAAACAAAAAAAAAGTTTATTTATTTTATTGTTCATACCTTTTGAACGCGCTGTATACAAATGACAGGTGCTAATGTAATAATCGAGCAGTTTTACTAATAAAGAGGGTCAAATTCGAATTATTTGTGCGCAAAAAGGAGCGGGAAATTTTTGTTTGAAAATAAGTGCCCTATTTTTCGTTTTATAAGCGTCAGAGCTTCAGATTGACGATGAATAAGTTCCTTAATGATAAACAGAAGTGCAATTTTATTTTAAGAGTGTGACCCTTTTACTTAAAAATTAAATTTAAAAAATACCAAGTCCAAAATAGCGGCCAGTTTCCAGTTTGGCTGATTGGTCACAAATAAGAAAAGTTTTTAAAACACTCTGTATTTTTGAGTGGTTTGGAAATTTGTAAAATTAGATATCTAATGTAGCCAAACATTTAATATTTTGGTTTACGATTCAACCGGAAACTCCAATTTTGAATAGAAACGCCCCCTATAATTTTAGTTTTTTGAAATCAGGGAGAGCTTGCTTCGGAGCATACTACTGTTAGGTACTATTTTTGATATTTTTTTAAATATTTTTATAGCGTACGAAAAAGTCCTGTTATGGCCACATCAGTAATCTTCAATTATTGTAGCGAGGAGGTTAGTTTGGTAAAAAAACAAGTCGAGCTTTTGATTAGGTACAATCATTTTTATCGTAGTAATCCGTATTTGTTTAAGTAGTGGCTTATGATAATGGATAGAGATTCTAAAATTCCCGGTGGAGAAGCTTAATAGTGTCGAAAACATTTCTACCGTCATAGCCTCTGACGTAAAGCTATTATAGTGCCGCTGGAAAAATAATTTTGATTGGAAAGTGGAAATGATTTGTTTTGGAAAATGTGGGCTTTGAGGACAGTGCAGTCCTTGCCTAGAATTTGCGTCAAATGAGTACATTTTTTGCTTTCATAGCAGCCTTTATATTAGGTTTTTGGTCCGGATATCCATATGTCTGCCTGTTTGTCTGTGTGACCGTCAGGTTATCTGTTCGTTTGTCTATAAGTCCTCCTATGTTTCATCTTTTTATTCGTGAGAGTTGAGACTTCATTGAGAGTTCGTATGTGTTAGTTTGTTAACTGATAATTTTAACGGGGCTGAATGCCTACTGTCTGTCTGCGTGTCTGTCTTTCCGTCAGTCGTAAGTAATATTACTACAATTCGTGAATAGTTTTAGAAAAACAAAATTTTCCAACATTTTGTTAAAATATTCCGCACTAGTTTTGGGACCCCATGTATACCTACTACTACAGAACTCTTTTTAAAATTTTATATGGAAAGGGGCTCCTCCCTCCACGATACTTGAGCTGTTATGTTAGATGTCATTAGCTTCTCTAGCAATAATATGAACTACGAATTATACATTCGAGTCTAATTTCGTACGCATTGAAATGAAGTGCGCTCTAAAAATGCGATTAGATGATTGATGAAAAGCTTGTCTTTTATCACACCACTTGTCAGTTAAAACATTCGTGTGATTACTTGAAATTCCACATTTATACGCGAGTGCGTTTACCCACTCGAGAATTTTAAAAATTTCTTTGGGATGTCGTATAGTAAAATCGAAATAAAAAGAATGGTAAGAAGGGAAAGTTGACGTTTCAGAGGATAGGTGGCGCCTCGCTTAGCAACCACTGCAGTCCGAGAAATGACTTTTCCTAACTTTTTTGGACGGGAGTAAAGTGACAAATTCGTTATTCTTTTCGCACACTCTGTAATTTTTTTGCACGCGTACAAGAATTGCCTTTTCCGCACTTATTTCGCATTTGAAAATGTGGCAGCGAGTTTTACATTATTTATAAGTAGAGAAAAACAATTTTTTTATGCAAAAATACATCGCATTTGATGATGGGGGCAGTAGGCCACGAGGCGCTTTAATGGATTTGCAAAATATTTGTAAAGAAAATGTATTTCTTTAATTTGAATTAGCGCGCCGCGCCAATGTAGATAATGTAGGTGTTGAAGAGAAGGACACTAGCGCTATCAGCAGGGAGGTCACGTGAGTGATAGGCAAGCAGTGACAAGCACGTATTAATAAAAATGTAACATTAACAATAACGTATTATTTGAAATTAATTATTGGTTATTATAAAACAAAAGGAAATCGACAGGAGAATAAACATTGAATGTCGTTTCTTTATTTTACAGGTATGAATTTAGATTTTATTTGTAAACCTGTAAACTAATTATCAATTAAAAGAAAATAAACTTTATTTTACAGAGCAACGCAACTTTGTTTGAATTTCTGTCGTCCCTAAGAATCCTTATAAAACGACATTCCCGTTTAAATTAGAAGAAAATTATAAAATGGAAAAGCTACAATTCTGTTTCAAAGTAATCCCAACACCAGACGGAAAAAGTAATGTAATTGGCATAACTTCGATCACTACCGAGGATGATAGAATTTTCAAAATCCCAGAAGAATTGCAAAATGCAAACCTCCATGAACAATTAGTCGCCACTAACGCTTTTAAGAAGGTAAAAAATTCGTTGAAAAAAAGGCACCAAGAGCGTAATATCTGGATAAAATTGACAAAGGAAATCAAAGAAACTTATATAGATGAAGAAGAAAATTTACAATTTAATGAGGTATTCCTAGAAAATATCAAAACAGAAAATATAACTGCTGAACATCCAGACGTAAGTACTTTAAATAGACTACTTACAACATTAATTGAAAATCCACGACCCAACAATTTAAAACACATAACAGAGAAATTCATTATCGATAGATTCACAAGTAAAAATCCAAACCCAAGCCGATGGATGGAAATTTTTGAACAAGAATGCAATCGATTTGATATAAATGAAGACTCACAAAAAATTGAAGTACTCCGATTCTTCATGGAAGGCTCCTGCAAAGATTGGTTCAGCTCAATGTTTACAAAATTAACAGTGCATGGGACATGGGATGAATGGAAAAAGAACTTTTCTGAAACATTCGCTACAAAAGGCTGGAACCCAGTTACCTACGCACTACATTTCAAATACAGAGAAGGACCTTTAATAGATTATGCAATAAGAAAAGAAAAACTTTTAATAGATATGCGAAAAACAATAGATAAGGGAACTCTCATCGATCTCATTGCAGCAGGACTTCCGGAATTCATTCTAAACAGAATTGATAGAGAAATGATAAGAGAAACTTCAGATTTATTCAACGAGTTGAACAAATATGAACACATGGTGAGTAAAAAATTTTTTAATAAAAAAACCGGTACAAACGCGGAAGATAAAAATAAAACACCATGCACAACCTGTGAAAAATTAAATAAGGGGAAAAGATTCCACGCAGAAACCGCTTGCTGGTTCAATAAAAAAAATGATAAAGGTGCAAAAACTATTAGACACGTAAACAATTCAGTAATAGAATCCGAATTGAACGAATCAAATCAAAAAAACGAGTAATGACGCCATTAATAAAAGTCAAACTAACTATAGAAAACAAAATAGATCTTTGGGGAATTTACGATTCAGGATCAAATGTATCTTTAATAAACTCGAAATTCCTAAACATAAAAAATAAAATAGAAAATAATAATAAAGGTAATAATGCAAATTTAATAACAATTAATGGTGTCCAAAAAACAAACGGTTTGACGACTCTAAAATTAAAAATATTCAACATAGAAAAAAATATGGATGTCCACATAATAGATAACGAATATTTTAAATACGATTTCCTAATTGGATTAGACACAATAAAAGAATTTAAATTAATCCAGGATGAAAACCTCAAGATTTTTCAACAAAAGGAAGAAAATGCTAATGAAGAAAAAAATTTAGTAAATTTTAACGAGCACATAAAAGAAGAGAATTTTATAGCAAATACGGATCACTTATCAGATAATCAAAAATATGAAATAAACAAAATAATAGATACTTACAAATCAGTGTTCGCAAAAGATAAGTATGACGTAGGCACAGTAAAAAAATATGAAGCACATATAGATCTATTGGTTGATAAATATTGTAGCAAGAGGCCTTACAAATGCAGCCTAGAAGACAGAAAAGAAATAGGGGAACAAGTAACAAAACTATTAGATAAAAAACTCATTGAAGAATCATACAGCCCTTTCGCAGCACCTGTAACACTAGCGTTTAAAAAAGGTGAAAATAAAAGAAGCAGATTATGCATAGACTTCAGGGACATAAATAAAATAATAATACCTCAAGCACAACCATTTCCATTGATAGACGACTTAATGATAAAAACAAGAAACTGTAAATTTTTTACTACATTAGACATAAACTCTGCATTCTGGTCTATCCCTTTGCGCATTGAAGACAGACACAAAACAGGTTTTGTTACACAAGAAGGTCATTATCAATGGGCATGTTTACCTTTTGGGCTGAAAACAGCCCCAGCAATCTTTCAAAGAATCTTGAGCAATATATTAAACAAACATAAATTAACTCAATTTGTAGTGAATTTTATAGATGATTTACTAATATTTTCAAAATCATTTGAGGAACATGTGAAACATATAGAATTACTATTAGACGCAATACAAAAAGAAGGATTCCGGCTAAAATTTACAAAATGCAAATTTGCAGCAGAGTCTGCACAGTACCTGGGCCACATAATAGAAAATAATACGATCAGACCAATAAAAGATAATTTAATATCAGTAAAAAATTTTCCAATACCTAAGACCCAAAAAAATGTACGACAATTCCTCGGAAAGATAAATTTCTATCACGAATATATTCCAAACTGTGCAATAATTTTAGATCCTTTACACAATTTACTCAGGAAAAATGTACAATTTTCATGGTCAATAAAATGTCAAGAATCGTTCGAAAATATAAAAAAACTACTATGCTCACAACCTATACTAGAAATCTACGACAAAGATCTACCAATAGTGATATACACCGATGCATCAATAGAAGGATTAGGTGCAGTATTAAAACAAATACAAGAAAACGGAAAACAAAAACCAGTAGCATACTTCTCAAAAAAACTAAACGAGGCACAAAAGAAAAAAAAAGCGATATATCTGGAATGCTTAGCTATCAAAGAAGCCATAAGATACTGGCAATATTGGTTGATTGGGAAGCCATTCACGGTATACTCAGACCATAAACCGTTGGAAAATATGAATATAAAAGCCAGACCAGACGAAGAGCTAGGAGACCTAACTTATTATCTGTCGCAATATGATTTTAATATAAAATATGCTCCAGGTAAATACAATCTAGAAGCAGACTGTTTGAGCAGGAACCCAGTACTGGCACCAGAAGATAACACAAATGAACAATTAAAAATTGTTAATCTAATAAAATTATCAGATATCATTCAAGACCAATCAGAAAATCAAGAACTACAAAATAAAACAGGTTTAACAAAAAAAAACAACGTCTACTACAAAAAAATAAAAGATAAAGAAAAAATTTTACTATCTGAGGAATTTAGTATAAAATTCATACAAAACGTACATAAAGACATGTGTCACATTGGCCTAAAACAAATGCAAAACAAAATAGGCCCCTGGTATACAGCAAAAAACCTAACAAAAAATATCAAAAATATCTGCAGCAATTGTGAGGTATGTATAAAAAACAAATCTAGAGGACAAACAAAATTCGGCCTCATGTCCTATTTAGGTCCAGCAACAAAGCCCTTCGAAATAATGTCGATAGATACGATAGGAGGTTTTGGAGGCTCGAGATCGACGAAGAAATACTTACACCTGTTGGTTGACCACTACACAAGGTATGCTTTCATACATACTTCAAAAACACAAAATGCAACGGACTTTATAAAACTAGTAAATGAAGTGATTCAAACAAGTGAAATCGGTACAATCCTTAGTGACCAATATCCAGGTATAAACTCCAAAGAATTTAAAAATTTTTTAAAAGAAAAAAAAATCCCTATAATTTTTACAGCAGTAAACTCACCATTTTCGAATGGTCTTAATGAACGGCTAAACCAAACCATAGTGAACAAAATAAGATGTAAAATAAACGAACGAACACAAAAAACAGCATGGACAACAATAGCTCGAGTGTGTATAGATAAATACAACAACACAGAACATTCCGTTACCGGTTTCACCCCCAGCTACTTGCTTGATGGCACAGACTTTAAAATCGTTCCAAATGAATTGAAAGGAGACATAACAAACAGAGATTGGATGAAGGATAAAGAAAAAGCGCTTCACAATACAATAAAATCACATGCATACAACAAACAACTATTTGACAAGCACCGAAAGGATCACGAGTTTAACGAAAACGATATGGTATACATAGAGAATGGAAACAAATTAAACAGGAAAAAACTAGACGAACTCAGAATTGGACCATATAAAATAATAGAGAAAATATCAAACTCGATATACAGGATTAACACAGGACATAGAAAAACCGAATCAAATCTATTCCACATTTCGAAACTTATCCCTGTTTTTCAGGACAGTCCTGAGTAAAGGATGTCTTATAAGCAAATAAGTTATTTTCCTTTGTAAATATTTTCGTTTCTGGGGGGGGAGATGTAAAGAAAATGTATTTCTTTAATTTGAATTAGCGCGCCGCGCCAATGTAGATAATGTAGGTGTTGAAGAGAAGGACACTAGCGCTATCAGCAGGGAGGTCACGTGAGTGATAGGCAAGCAGTGACAAGCACGTATTAATAAAAATGTAACATTAACAATAACGTATTATTTGAAATTAATTATTGGTTATTATAAAACAAAAGGAAATCGACAGGAGAATAAACATTGAATGTCGTTTCTTTATTTTACAGGTATGAATTTAGATTTTATTTGTAAACCTGTAAACTAATTATCAATTAAAAGAAAATAAACTTTATTTTACAGAGCAACGCAACTTTGTTTGAATTTCTGTCGTCCCTAAGAATCCTTATATATTTATTTCGAAGGACCAAACATATAAAATATTATAGAGCTTCGCGTTTTTTTATATTATTGGCAAAATTTAAATTTTATTGGCAGGAGCAAAAAGAAGTCTCATTATTTTTTTGTGCGACCTATGCGAAAAGGTCATTGTATCAAAGATTCAGAAGCTTTTGTATTTGTAGGTAATCACTTATTAATAATTTTTCTTTATAATATTTAATAACTAATACGAATAAAAGAAACCTTACCTGATTTTCCAACATTAGATTTTCCAATAACAGCAATACGAACTTTAGACATGTTGTTTTTATCGTCTGTTTTCATTTTCTGTAAATAAAAGAGAAAGAAATATTATATCAAGTTTAATAACCACTTTGGAATATTATTACGTAAATGCTTTAATGCGGGATCCGATCGGCAAGCTTTATCTACCTAATACTCATCACAATCGTAAAGCGTGTTTCAATTTCATGTTTTTCACACGTGAAAATTAGCACTTTACGTTACGCATTATTAAAGAATCTTGGTCTTCCTAAAGTTCTTTTTTTAATTTTTTTCCTCATAAAGCATACATTTTTGAATTATAAAAATTCTCTGATCAAATGCCAAAAATAGGCGTTCAAGTACGGCCGGATTAAAAAAAATGGCGCCACTTATAATTTATCTTTGAAATTCCAAACTGCCAACAAAGTGGTATTTAGTCTAAAGTGTTGAAAAAGCAACTGATAAATTGCGATTTCACCCTATTAAGAGGCATTAAGGTGTTTTATTAAACATTTTTTGTAACGAATGTGCTCTTGCGAAATTTAAGGAAAAAATTTCGAGTAAATTATTGAGGAAACGTACGATAAATTTTCATTTTTAAGTCATCACGGTCACGCGGAAATTAAAATGTTGGAAATATTTAAATTATACACTCACTAAATTAAAGCTTTACAATTTATTTTAATTAAATTTTCTAAATTATCAAGAGACGTTATACACTTTTTTAATTATTTACAACGGGTTTAGTACAAAGCAAAGATTTTCTTTGTATTTTTTGGAGTTTATTTTGAAAAGCGCTGAATGCCAAGTTTATTTGCACATTACTACCCTGAACTGCCAAACTCGTAAACTTTTAAACATTAACACACTTTCTCAATTTTTTGTTTTTGACGAAAACTACACGGAATTAATTTTAGTTTGAAAATAAACAATAACGTCAGGCACGTATTAATTTTTTTCCAAATGGAATTGTCAAGGGGGTTTCCTATTTATAAGATTTTATAAATAAAAATTCGAATTTAAAATATTTTCGACAAGGTCGCCTTACCTTTTTTCATGAATCCAAAAGTCATTCCCCCGGTATAACCGATAGCCAAAGATTCAAAAATAATTTCGTGTGGGCCATGAGCATTAATATCGAACATTACGCGAAATATGAATGTTTGGTTTTCAGATTTTTGGAATCAGTTCACAATCAGCAATTCGAATTCTTTTACCAGAGCGACTTGTGACTTAGTCAAAAATCCTGCTGATTAGATCTGCTATTTTAAATACGTCCGATTTGTTTTTCGATTATATAATTAATAATTCAGAAAATCTATCTAAATATATCCATATTGGATGCGCCATTTTCACTTTTAAATAATTTAGGAATAATAATAATAACATAAATGAGCGGCTTTTTGGGTCTTAGATGCCGTGAAGCCTAACTATGACATTTTGAGGCCTGCGTTACCCGAAGTTTTTAGTCAGTGGCCCAGTGGGATCGTCTCATAATACTTCTGTCTCAATATAATATTAATTTTCTTAGTGGAAATGCTTTATGTCTAGCCCACAACCCACAAGTCACAAGTTATTACAGACAAAAATAATATTTTGAAGCCTCTCTTCCCTTCTGCCATCGATATGAGATATGAGAAAATAAACGTCGTGTAATAGGTCTAGACCAATTTTTTCCAATTATTATTTATTAGGTCGCATTTCTTCCTTTTAAATCAAATTAATAATATTATTTTTTTCTACATAATAACCAAAGGAATTTTATACAACATATTTGTATGTCTGGTGTAGAAACTAAGGGTAAAAATAACGTCTTTTATTAAATAAAAGTAATGAGAAAAAATTTGTAAGACTTCTCGAAGACAAGTTCATTTTGTGTTACGACAAGAAAATTCTAATAAAAATGTCGTGTTAAATTTACTAAAAAAAACGAAGCCTTTAGGTAAATCTTTACATAATTGTTTTGTCGTTCAATTTTTTCTATTTTAAAAATGTATAAAACTTGCGTAGGTAAAACACTTTGAAAGCTTTTTTGAATCAAAAACACCCTTCGTTTGTAGTTTTTCTGCCACAGTTTCCAAGTCAAGTCTGTCAAGTCCATCAGAAAGGCAAGTAGATCAATCTATTAATCTAAATTTAAATTAACGTTAACTTGAGAGACTTTTTGGCAATTTTATTCATCATATTTTGACTTTTAGGGATTACGGTTCCTAAAAGCCCCAATAAGCATTTTTCCAGCATTTTAACGGTAGCAGCTCAGTCAAAATCGTCTATTTGTCTGAGGCCTCTTTTACTTTTTTGTAGACTGTTCTGTAGTCTACTTTGAACCAGTATTATGATAAAAAAAAAGAGTTTTAAAAATTTTATTTCTTCACGTTTTGGGCCCACCTGAATCGAAATTGCTCAAAAATTAAAACTGTCTATGAAAATGTAACACCGTCAAATAAAAGGGATTTAATTGAAATTTGGTTGCGGCCACTTTAACAAAATTTCATTGACAAAATAAGTTTTTAAACGAAATCGACACAGGGTGGTCCAAAATAAAGGGGTTATTTTGGTCGCGTTTCGGAAAATTTTGACCCACAGTATTTATACTCGGCTATAAGTTTATACATATCGTCCCTAGTTAAAAAAATATTTTTTTAAATTTTCAAATTCAAAATGGCGACCAGAATGACGATCGGCCCATTTTCTAGTCTTTTTATTATAACTTTGGGGATAATTATTATTATTAAACTATAAAACTCGAAATATGTAGGCAAAATATAGGGCTCTAGTTTTGATGAAATCGATTTTAAAAATAATTTCAAAATTGAATATTTTTAAAAGACCAAAGTTGACTAAAATTTAAAAACAAATTTTCTCAAAATCGGCTCCGGCCTTTTTGTCTATATTTTGATATATCATAGATATCGAAGTTTTTAACTAAACACCGTTGTTTCGTTCATTTGCTATGAGCAGATCCGGAGCTATGATTTTTTGAAGTTTAAAATTTCAAAAATTTTTCATTTCTTCTGTAATTAAAATTTGTAATTGCAAGCCGGTATATTAATTTATTGAATAAATTCCTATTATTTGTTTTAATTAAAGTTTAAAAATCACTTCCGGTTAAACCGGAAATTAGCGTAGCAAAGAGAATTTTTGGAAACACCCTGTATATTTTATGATTTTTTAAAATATCGTAAGATTAGCTATCTAACGATACCAAACATGTTAAATTTTAACTTTCGGTTGAATCGGAAACGAGTTTAGCTTCCTAGTTCGAATAGAAGCACCTGGTATAATTTTAGTTTTTTGAACCCGGGGAGAACTTCTGAGCATACTATTGTTTGGTACTATTTCTGATAAAAAAGTTCTGGCGTTTTTAGCTAAAAGCTTAACCAAAAAGACTTGTGTTCTTTTTGCATCATCCTGTAGTACTAACGAGTATCGTTAATGTTGTCCGTAACATATTTTTAAAATTCTAGTGGCAGCTACGAGATAGGAGACGACAAAAGTTGTATATTATGTAAATGGGAAAGTTAAGTGTTGGTACATAAACTTTTATTTAGTTATTGGTTATCCCTTTCGTACTTGCGGAAACTTCTAGAAAAGAAAAGTTTAAACAAAATTACCATCTGCTGCCGAAGTAGTACTCTAAAAGCTTTCCTTTGCTCGCTCAAGTGATCCATTGATTTTAGTTGAAAATTAGTTTTTACAAAAAAATCAAATTAGATAGGATTTAATCGGAATAAGGGTTTTTTCAAATAAATGTTACGAGTTATGAGTTGAATTTGTGCCACTCAGTTTTAATTACAATACACCTACCTACCCTCATTAGACGCTTACAAGTTTTAGGCATTTTCAAAAATATTTAAGTGAAGTTCAAGGTTAATACTAAAAGTCACGCGGTTATTCGCATGCGAGGGATTCCTTCACATGCACAAATCTGGGCAATACCATACAAAACTGTCCCACACAAAATAATACGCGGTTAGTCGCTATATGAGCATGAGCGTCTCCATCACATTATGTTGGATCAACTTGCATAACTTATTAGAAGTAGCTATTCCAATCCGTGGTAAAAGTGTTATCAGGAGACTAGACGAGAGTGAGGGAAATGCCCATATAGCGACTAACGGCGGGTTAAGCTTGATGAAAACAAAAAAGGGGGATTATTTGATAAAAGTATAATAGTAGTATTACACATTTTAGGAAAACTTTTGATTATAATATTCTCGTTATTGAACTTCTGAATAATTAATTTTATACAAAGAAACTTATCGATGAAAGAAAGGTTGATGAAATTTGCTAACCAATTTTTAAGAATTGCTTTTCCCGTCTATATATTTATTTAATAAATTTTCCAGCTTTTGATTGATTTTAATATTTGACTTTAAAATTAATTATAGGGTAATAGAAAATGTAAATTCTTAAATTGGATTAATTACTACAGTAATCTGATATTAATTTAGAATATTGAGTCACTAAACGAAGGCTCAAGTTCGAATTATCGCAACAATTTTCTGGTTCATTTTTCGGATTTTTCAGGATATTTAATAATCTCTAAAATAGACTTCCTAGCCTCAAGCAACAACTTCTGCACAGTGCACAGTTCTGTGTGTATTTACGATTTTTCCTTTTCTTTTCTTCGTAACAAATTTTTTTTTAAAGAAAAGCCAATAAATTTCTGTTTTTGTTTATTTTGTTAACTTGCGACGTCTGTTTTAGAAAAAAATATTTACTAAGCCATTGTGAAAAAAATTATACGAGCCATCAAACACGAACTCGAGCTATGCGGCCTTCAGTAATTTTATCTTCGTTTTTAACATTTTAGTAAACATGTCTGGTGTTATCACAATTACGTTTGCTATATAACACTCATTATTAGCACAGAAAGTTCTCACGATAACCAAGAGAGAGTTTAGTGATTACGAGATTGCAATTTCATCTGTTATGTATCATACTGCCAATTACGTTTTCAAAACCCACCCCGAACAATACAAAAACGTAAAAGCTTTATAATATGAAACATTAAACGAGCTGTTTTATGTCGAGCTGAAAGAAAATTGATTGTATATTTGTAATATAATGTGTGTGTAACATTACACGTTTTCATTCAGAAAAATACAAGCTGAATTTTCCTTAGATAGCGCCTAACAAAAGATCGACTAATCAACAGTGTTCATTCTTATTTTCGTTGTTGAAAATTGTACTGGTTGTGCCTTGACTTTCAAATTAAAAAAAGTCGTTACTTCATCGCAGAATGTGGGTCGAAAAAAAACAGATCGTTGATTTATTTTTGCAAAGTTTATTGGGTTAAGGAAAATGAGATTTAATAGTTAGTGTCTTGTTTAGTGCATAAAATTTGCAGTTGAGGTTATTTAAACAAAATTACAATTAGTTACGAAATATTCGCGTTTAATGGAAAATTATTAACTGCCCACGCCCAATCAGCTCTTTGATTATCATTATCATTAATATTAATAAACTTCTATGGAGTTCGTGAATATTCAGTTTTTTGTTAATTGACGCAAATTTTCCTAAAGTAAATTCATAATCATTAATACATTTTTAATTTCGTTAAATAAAATCCCGTATCAAAATCAGATTTACTTTTCGATTCGGGGATTTGCACAAAAATATAAAAGGATTAACTATTATTTGGCGGGTTTATAAATCAAAGTGCAGTATGAAACAACGGACAGCACTAGGACTTGACAAATGATTGTATCAGTATTACAATCAAATATTTTTAAATATTTCAATTCCCCTTGAAATTTAGATCAAAAAGTATGTAATAATAGTTCCTTCGAAAACTACCCGTTCAACGAATATTAGCACTTTAATTAGGATAGTGCACATTTGGAACCCTCTTTAGACAAAACAAGTCGTTTCTCAACTTTTTGATAAATCAACCCCTAAATATTTTTATATATTTCAATTCTCCTTGAAATTTAGATCAAGAAGTGTGTAATAATAGTTCCTTAGAAAACTACCCGTTTAACGAATATTAGCACTTTAATTGGGATATTGCACATTTGGAGCCCTCTTTAGACAAAACAAGTCGTTTCTTAACTTCTTGATAAATCAACCCCTAAATATTTTTATATATTTCAATTTCCCTTAAAATTTAGATAAAAAAATGTGTAATAATAGCTCCTTGGAAAACTACCCCTTTAACGAATATTAGCACTTTAATTGGGGTAGTGCACATTTGTGGAGTCCTCTTTAGACAAAACAAGTCGTTTCTCAACTTTTTGATAAATCCACCCCTAAATATTTTTATATATTTCAATTCCCCTTAAAATTTAGATAAAAAAATGTGTAATAATAGTTTCTTGGAAAACTACCCCTTTAACGAATATTAGCACTTTAATTGGGATAGTGTACATTTGGAGCCCTCTTTAGACAAAACAAGTCGTTTCTCAACTTTTTGATAAATCCACCCCTAAATATTTTTATATATTTCAATTCCCCTTAAAATTTAGATAAAAAAATGTGTAATAATAGTTCCTTGGAAAACTACCCCTTTAACGAATATTAGCACTTTAATTGGGATAGTGTACATTTGGAGCCCTCTTTAGACAAAACAAGTCGTTTCTCAACTTTTTGATAAATCAACCCCTAAATATTTTTAAATATATCAAGTTCCCTTGAAATTTAGATCAAAAAGTGTATAATAATAGTTTCTTGGAAAACTACCCCTTTAACGAATATTAGCACTTTAATTGGGATAGTGTACATTTGGAGCCCTCTTTAGACAAAACAAGTCCTTTCTCAACTTTTTGATAAATCAACCCCTAAATATTTTAAAATATTTCAATTCCCCTTGAAATTTAGATCAAAAAGTATGTAATAATAGTTTCTTGGAAAAGTACCCGTTTAACGAATATTAGCACTTTAATTGGGATAGTGTACATTTGGAGCTCTCTTTAGACAAAACAAGTCGTTTCTCAACTTTTTAATAAACCAACCCCTAAATATTTTTATATATTTCAATTTCCATTAAAATTTAGATAAAAAGTATGTAATAATAGTTTTTTGGAAAACTACCCGCTTAACGAATATTAGCTCTTTAATTGGGGTAGTGCACATTTGGAGTCCTCTTTAGACAAAACAAGTCGTTTCTCAACTTTTTGATAAATCAACCTCTAAATATTTTTATATATTTCAATTCCCCTTGAAATTTAGATCAAAAAGTATGTAATAATAGTTCCTGGGAAAACTACCCGTTTAAGGAATATTAGCACTTTAATCAACTTTATAAATCAACTAAAAATTTTATTTAGTATTTTGCTGTAAAATAGTTAGGGGGGCCAGTATTTACAAAAGTTTGTTTCCCATGTTAAATCCTATGATTAAGATTCAAGTTTTCACCGTGTATATGGGAATGCTGGCTTTAGCCAAAATAAGCCAAATATACTTTTCGTGCATTGTAATTAGTTATTGTCAATACTTGCTCACTTGCTAATGCTTTAATTATTGCTTTAATAGAGAAACCGGTAGTGCTTTTACTTTTAATTCATTTTCTCGCTGTACGGTTGTACAAAGCTATTTTTATTTTTTAGACTCCGTTATTCGTTATACCGACAGAATTAACTGAATTTTTGTTTCTATTTGAAGTGTTGCATTGAATTA
Source organism: Malthinus flaveolus (assembly GCA_950108345.1). NCBI lineage: Eukaryota > Metazoa > Arthropoda > Insecta > Coleoptera > Cantharidae > Malthinus > Malthinus flaveolus. The sequence continues at coordinate 6,115,495 of OX467285.1, forward strand.
GGTTATTAAGTTTATACTTTGAACTACAAAGATACGATACATATTCAAATTACTCAAGAAAAAAATCCTGAAATTAAACTTGTATATTAGATTACAGCTGTGTGGATGAAATTTTTATTTTGCTATATCTCGAACATTTTTGAGCCGTTTTTAGACGTCTTACGACAAGTATATTTAAATTGAAGTATAATTGAAGTCGGCCTATTTTATTTAAATTTTGAGTCTGTAAGGAATTTTCAACCCGATTTAGCGACTTTTAAAACCCACGCTATAATTTCAAAATAAATTAGGTCAAAATGCGATTTTTTGATAAAACACCTAGGGGTGACCTAAAAACGTTTCGCTTTTACAAGTCCCCAGAGTTTAGTGCAGTTTTTATTTTTAATTTACATTCAATTTATATCAATTGATCAAGGGGGTGTTATTAGTAGTTGAAACAATTTATTGAGTGTTCGCTCGGAAATTTAAAAAAAGGAGCAGCTCATCAATTATGGCGATGTTAATTGAAATGATTTAGGGTAGGTGTTATTAAACATTTTGTATGTGAGGGCCTTTATTATTGTTGTATTACACGTCACTCATATAAAGTTGACTGTAGGCGAGCTCAAGGATGTTTAAGCACCCACTTCCCATTGCACTTGAAAGGGTTTATCAAAATAACAACCCCAAATTACGTAACAAGACAGAACTTACAATAAAGTTGAATTTCATGTGTAGTAATTAAATTCTCGTTGTTGTAAAAAGTTTAAAAAGAACGTAATAGTATTTTTTACAAGTTTAAATTACACAAATTATTAAGTGACGAAGACGCGACGCTCAAATACGACGCTTATTATAATACAGCGGCGCCTGTTCACGGTCCGGACTCTACTAAACTAAAAATAACCCCCCTTGTGGAATTTACAAAACAAACTTGTTCAGATACATCGAAAAGAAAAAAAAATCGGTAACAAGCACACGACGGACAATTTTCATACTCCAACTGCTTCCTAAACACGAATTCTTACAGGTGAATTTTTTGAATTTTTCAATATATTAATCACCAAAATGCCAAAACAACCAAATTAAAACTTAAATAAATTTTTCAGATTAACTTATATTTTGACATAGCTTTGGCTTTTAAACTTTTTTACTCGACGTTTAATTTTACCTTGGGTTTAACATTTTTTCTCATAATTTAATGAACGGATACTTGGAGATTTTACTTAAGCTTGAAATATTTACAAAGAGACGTTACAAATTTCGACATTGAACTCGCGCTTTTAGAGTTCAAATATTTATTAAGTTAATATTCTTTAAACGTTTTGTACGGCGTAAGAAAAATAGCGTTGTGGGAAAGTCTTGAGCACTTTGAAGGAGTTTTTGTAACTTGGGGATTTAATTTTTTGAGTGGCGTTACAACGTTTTCTCGTAAGTTGCGTTTTTATAATCGCGAAGGGGGCTCAAAATACTTGTGGAGTATCTAAAAGTTTAATTTGGGGCTTTGAGAAAGTTTAGAGATCAGGCGAGATTAGCAAAGTACAATTTGTGAATCGAAACAATATTCTAGGCCTCCAAAATGGGGAAGGAGGCCGGAAAACTTCTACTCAGGGGCACTTTTATAACGTGGCTTAGATTTTAAACAGGTGACTCCAACCTGAAACTCTTGAAAAGCATTAAAGTGATAAAGACGTATTTCAAAAGGACATTTGCTAGAACTCGCCCTTAGTGGGACGGGACTTCCCACCAGCGAGCGTCCTATTAACATTCGGCGTCAAGGTTACGTGTCAGCTTTGCGCTATAGCGCCACAAATTAGAATTTGACAGATCTGTTTCCACTTTGGACGAGGTCTAGTATCAGGATCAGGCTTTATAGTGTTAGATCTGTATCTCAAGAATCAACGATTCCTGTATCGTATAGGAATCTATTTTAACGATAATCGGCCTTGAGAGAACTTATTATTATGCTGACAATAGAAAAGAATCATGAAGTGTCGATGAAGCCTAAGCAGGCGTACACTGGTGGGAAGCAAGTTTTTATACAATTTCGTTTTATTGATATTTTAAAAATTACTCGCGCACTCATCGAGCAATCAAAATAAAATTTGGTCTACAAGCCTTAAGAATTTTCCAACTGACTGATGTACTATGCCACTTCAGTAATGCTAATTTTTTAATGTTGGTTTTTTCAATTTTATGCCACTTACGAAAGAATCGCGCTCTTAAGCTTTCTCGATGCAGACGTATTTTGTTAGCCGTTCGTAATAAAACCCATACCTTTTTTTTAAATTTTCACAATTGTTTTGCCCAGACAACCGCCCTTTAGATGCAAATCACGCATTTTGGTAGTTCGCTCGTGAATAAACTTTCTATTACCTCGCGAAAATTAGCGTGTAGGTTCGAGGTGAAAATTAGTCGTAAATTTCAAGTCTCGTCCTGTAAAAGCGCAAAGAAATTTTAATTTGAAAGACAATGAAGTAAAGTAAATTAAAACTGTTAATTAACGAAAGGTCACTAAATTCAAACAGTCCAATGTTTTTTTGTTGAGTAACCAAACAAAACAACTAAATAAAGTTCAAATTTGGGTTCGAGTTCAACTCAAAACATTTTAAAATTTTAATAACTCTTCCTTGATACGAAAAGCCCACATACATATTATAACAACCGTTTGCCCTTTATTGCAAATTCGCCGCCGAAATAAAATATTTATTTTATAAATGCCAAATTTCGCATAAAACATAAAACAACATTTTCAAATTGAATGAATGAATAAAAGTTGTACGAAACTTTTTTGTTTTAATTTGCAAAGTTCAAAAGCTTTAACAACAACCCTCCAAATGTTACTCGATTGTTAATCATTGAAATTTTTTATACACTTCAAAACCTAATCATGAGTTAATTAGTTTAATTTTAAATTTAACAAAAAACTTACATGATTAAACGAAGATGAAACAGAAAAGACGAAAACTTTCACTCGTGGAAAAAAAACGCGATTCTTAAGCAAATAAAACGCGTCAGGGGAACCACCTGGTTCGAAACGAAGGAGTCTACTGAATGAATTCGGCGTCGCGACGCTTTTGTATATATCGGCGTCGTCGTTATGGCAACTGACGATCTTTTACGAATAAATATGTTAGAGACGGCGTGTGTCAGGGATAGTTAATGCTAAGATTCAACATCGAGAGACTTTTTTTGTATACGAGCGTACGTCCGAATCGTCTCGTCTTAGCACAGCAAGCCCAGGCCTTATTGTCTTAATTAACTTATTCATCAAAAGGCATGTGTCTCACTTTTTAAGTTATTTAATTGTAATTTGTTATGTAACTATTATGATTTTGGGTCAGGAGAAACTTGTTCGCTTGCCGTAAATTTTTGTTTAATGTGGAGCGAGGCTTTAATTGAGATGATTGTTCGTATAAGCACGCTTATCCTTTTTAGTGATACGATCTATGTGTCCCGGAGTCTTCTAAAATACTAAAACAAACCTATTTTATAATTTTAAAATGACACGTACCTTACCTATTACAACAATCTTGTAACGGACGTAAATCTCTTGGAAAAACGGTTTTCTGCTGTATAAAGTAAACCGTTTCACGGCTTCTATAGCTTCCTTATTATGGGCAACTCTTTGTACTTTCCCACTTCTTATATCAGGGAGCCAGATCTGGTGCATAAGTAATTCGAGTCTTTGTGGCAATGTTCGATTTGTATGCAATTGCGTCGTCATGTGAAAGAAATCCGCCAGTTTCTGCATTTTTTTCCCAAAATTATTTCTTTCAGAGTTGCGGAATAATTTTGTTCAGTTACCCTTCTACTCTGAAGCCATTCATATTTTTGGGAGTCCACACAGAAATGAACATTTTAAGGCTACACGCTCTTGAGATAAAAATAAAACCCTAATTAGAATTAACCTTAGGGCCTTCTCGAATAAAGTTTCAAAATAGCTCCGCGACCTGTAGATCTTCCTGATGCAAAACAGTTCAAGGCGGCTACCCCTGATTTCATACCCTTGTTTAACCGAACGATTTTTCTAGTCCCCGATATTTTTGTATAAAAAAATATACGATGATGTGAAAATTCTACGGGCTATTATACAGGGTGCTCATTAAATAAACGGCAAAAATTCCCTGGATTATTCTAAGAATATTTTGTACTTTGATGATTTTTGAAAAGCCACTTTGTTTCGAAGATACAGGGCGCTAAAAATTTTTGACAATAACAACATTTTATTAACCAAAATTACATGTAAAGCTTTTTAATCTACAATAACCGTTCTAATCGATTACCTCTAGCTAGGACGCATGAATCCAATCTTCTCCTCATTATCTGCCAAACTCTTTAAAAAATATCAGGGTCGTTTCTTATTAAGTTACACCCAGCAATTATTTGATTTCTCAAATCGTCAACATTTTCCACTGGAGTAGTGCAAACTAACGACTTTAGATGACCTCAGAGGGTTTAAATCCGGGAAATGAGCAGACCATATAAGTGAGGCCCACCTCAATCAATCGAGCGATCTCCGAATCTTACTGTTAAAAACTCACAAGCTAGCCCACTAAAATGCGCTGGTGCACCATCGTCCATAAACCACATTGCATTTCTTGTTGCCAAAAGTACATCATTCAAAAACTGAGGTGTGTTCTAAATAGTTGCGATGCACCTCGCCGGTAAGTCTTCCTGGTAGAAATACCGGTCCAATAATACAGTCGCCCACAATTCCAACCCAAACGTTCAACGAGAACTGACAACTGACAAGTACCTCATGTGGATTTTCTTCTGCCCATACATTCCGTAGAAATGCGTTTCATTGATAAAAAGGATCAGCGTCAGTAGTTCAGGGATCTGAACCAATTGAAACAAAGCAGCTTTTTAAAAATCATCAAAGTACAAATTATTCTTAAAATAATCCAGGGAATAGCCCCTTACATTTTTGGCGTTTGTTTAATAAACACTCTGTATAAGAGCTCTCACAATCCTCTCTAAAACTAAGGCCCCGGTGTGGCGACCCTAACTGCCTTTCTCTGTATGGAGAACACTCCCTCAATATGCTTCGTAAGATCCCTAAACCAACATGTCATAAGATATCGGTTGTATGCAGCCGTGAATTGCCAACTTTACAGTCTCCATAGACATTGAATCTCTTATTCGGCCAGAGATTCCACCAACGCTTAAAGTGATTCTCCCAAGTCAATTTATCGTCCAGGACAATTCTAAAAAACTTTATCCAGATTTTTCGAAGAAGACGAAATTGTCGTGTCGTCTGCGTAGAGTAACTACTACATTTTGTCCTATGAGATTTACAGACAGACAGACAAAGATCAAAAACAACTGTGGACCGAAGACCTAATCCTGTGGGCCTATGGGTCGCCTCTCTTAACTTCCACAGTACTTGAAAAGAAGCTATTGTCTTCTACTCTTCTACGGTCAAGATATGAAGCGGTGATAAGTGCAGTAGTACTTGAAGGTTTCAAACCAAGTTTAGACAACAAGAGTCCATGTAACACGCAGTCGAACACTTTCTAGTGTCACAGAAAGTGACTCCAGTATTTAAATAATTCAAGTCGTAACCATCATACATTTGCACAACCGGTTTATATGTACAGGATGTACACATGTACAGGGTGGGAAAAATTTGAAGGCTCTTATGGAGAAATCAATAACAAGAAGAGATATAATAAAATGGATGGCGCATCATCCTAGTTTTGTTTTTTGATAGGAACTCAATGGTAAAAATCGGAATGCGCTATCTTCTTCTGTTTTGCACCTATAAGAAAAAGAAAATTAGCACGTTCTTCAGGCACTTCTTTAAGGAAAATAAAATGAACCGAAGGGATTTTAAATATTTTCGTTAGTTTTCGGTTTGTAACACAAAGTTATAAACAACTGAGATATCGACATTTAGCAAAAAATGTAACTTTTTCTCATAGCTCCAAAACAAAAGAAGATCGAAGATCTCTTCTAGTTATCGATTTTTCTATAAGAACCATCGAATTTTTCTCATAGTTTCTACCACTAATAGTTTAGCATCTTTGAAAGGGAGTATGTTGTATGTAAGCATATTCTATACCTTTTGGACACACTGTAACTGTATGTATCCAAATCAGTGGGACTGGGCTACATCATTGTTTACTGCTTTGTACGTGTAATAAGTAATAATCATTATTTTTATTCAAATATTAATACCTCTTTTCGTAATGCCCTTTATAAATCCTCGTTTAACAGGTGGAAAAGTGCGCGGTTTCGTTAGCGGCGCAGTCTGTAACAAACCCTTTTGGTTCACAAATAATTACTTATCTCATATTTATTTAGGACTTGTACGTGCAAAAATAATTCCCCAATTTATGTGATTCGGTCCACTGTTGAGGGCATCGACTTTTTAGTAGTGCGATATCCGTTTGTTGGTTATTATTTTTTAGTTCACCCCTTTTCGTTAAATTAAATTTCTTTGACTCTTATTCTTTTTTACAATTTAAAAAAGAATGTAGGGAAGTTCGAGAACAGTTCAAAAAAATAAACGAAATAATTGTTGCCAATTTCAGACTTTCTTTTAGAATCGCAAAAAATTGTTTGATGTGTCCTCGAGCGGCGTCTTTTTATACGTTCTGTTCTATAGGAAAAATTCATTATTAAAGCAATAATAAGGTATTTTGTTAATGCTTGATAAAAGAAATCAATCTATATGTGATGTTCATAAAATTGAGCAATTTCAAAGATCCGATAATGATAATTATCTTAATATACCTACTTTTTGACGAATTTTAATATTTTTCCAAAACCCCCAGCAATAAGAGATTGTGTGAAGCGCTGTTAACTCGCTAAAATCCGTGCTAGCGTTTGAAACGTTAGTAAAGTAACTGTTTTATTATTTTTTTCTTTTGTTTTCATTCTATCTATTTGATTTATTTCTTTATTTACGACTTCTTCGCTGTAGGTGCATGGTGCGTCGTAAGACTATCGCGTATTGTTTTCATCTAAAACCCACCTAACATTATAACAGAACCCTATAATAAACAATAAAATTATTTTAAAAAACAAGGTATGATTTTTGAAAGAATAGCAAAAAATAAAGGCTTTATTACGACCATGGTACCGTTCGTTTCGGATTAAAGAATTTCGCTTGAAGGCATGAAGTGCAAAAGCCAGGGTAGTCCATAATACCCAGTTTAGTACCAGTACCAGTAGTCCAGAGTAACCCTCACCCAACTTTATTTACACGGATTTAATTTAAAATATATCGGAGTCAATACGAGGATGTATTGATAACTAGTCAGCCTAGACCAGTTCCGTGCAAAAAAACATATTGCGTTACCATAGCAACGAACAATAACTTATTAGAAGTGTCAGTGTAAAGTTTGACGTCAAAAAAGTACACCAGAGTTAAGTAATAAATTAAAAGAAAAAAGATGTCCACCGAAATTGTGAAAATCGAAAAATTGGAGTATCGAGCCATCATCAAGTACCTGTATTTAAAAGGGTTAAGAGGTAAGCAGATTTACGAAGATATGGTTAATACCCTTGGTGATCAATGTCCTTCGTATGCGACCGTGAAAAATTGGACTGCAAGCTTCAAAAGAGGTAAATTTTCAATTGAAGATGATGACCGATCGAAAAGTTCTTGCTTCAGTTTTTTGGGATTGCCATGGAGTAATCATGATTGATTTTTTGGATAAGGGTAGAGCAATAACTGGAGATTACTATTCGACATTACTGACCACTCTACGGGAAAAAATTAAAGAAAAAAGACGCGGAAAGCTATCCAAAGGTGTTTTGTTTTTGCAGGACAACGCCCCTGCACACAAATCTCATGTTGCCATGCAAAAAATTTGTGATTTAGGGTTTGAATTACTAGAACACCCCCCTTATTCTCCACATTTGGCTCCGTCCGACTATCATATCTCTTTCCTCAACTGAAAAAAAGTTTAAAAGGTCGTAAATTTTCTTCCAACGAGGAGGTAATAAAAGCTGTGGACGTCTGGTTTGCAGAGCAAGAAGAAACATTTTTTTTTGAAAGGTCTAGCGACGTTGCAGGTTCGCTGTAATAAATGTATCCAATTAAGAGGAGAATATGTTGAGTAATAAAATATTTTGACATTGAAATTTTGTTTGGTTCTATAGTAGGCTAAGAATTTTTCAATATAGCCTCGTACGTACTACTATCGTAGTTCTTTCTTTCAAATTTCTTCAATCTCATTCCAAAGTGAGAACTGCAGCTGTGCTGTAGGGATCTCTGTAACTGTTACACCGTTTTATGGTTCTGTAACAGCCAACGACTCAGGAGAGGTATTGCTATGCCCGGGTCTCCCAGAACATTCCAAAACTCGTGACATGAAGCACGTCTAGTAGATAGGAGGTGCTTAAAATAAAAGAATGGTTTAGAAAACGTCTCCAACTAACTGAGAAGAAGAGACCGGTCATATAAGAATGGCCACTTCATTCCATTATTTCCGTCCAGGAGCAAATTTGGAAATCAGAGGGGTATTGGAGTGGTGGTTATTTACCTCAATAGTACCTACTCACATTACTAACCAATAGGTGTTGCCGTGTTCAACGAAGTCTAAGTGGAAATGGAAAGGGCTTCCTAATGCAAATAGAAACGCCCCGTATAATTTTAGTTTTTTGAAGTTAGGGAGAGGTTCTGAGCATACTATTGTAAGGTACTATATCTAATACATTTTTAATTTCGAGGGGAGAATTTTTGGTTATAGATTATAGTTAAATTAGGTTCGAACTCACTTTGTTAAATTAGTAATCAGCACCCATTGACGCCCCATGAATGTTTTGATCAACTAATTATTTAAAGTTGTGTCTAGGAAAGCTTAAAAAACTAACTCTGTTAAATTAAATTAATCCGAGCACCTGACCTTTAGGAAAATAGCCGAGCAAGTCAAAAAATGTCTAAATGTATTTAAAATTGTTATTTTAAAACAATTCGAAACGAAAGTAAAAGAGAAATTTGAGAAATGACAAGAAAAGTAATTCTTTACGTGTAAATAACAGGCAGTTAGACGATTTTCTTCAAGGCAATTTAGTTGCTAGGCCAAAATATTTTTTCTCTCTTCAAGTTTTCGTCAATTTTCTTTCAAACGTTCCGTCCAATTTATTTAGGCGAAGATAAAGTGTTGGTGTAATTGGACAAAAGTTTCAGTCGTCAAAATAACGATTGTAAAAAAATGGATTTAGTTGGCGTTTCGGAAAGAATGGGAACTTTCGGGGTCAAAAAAATGGGTTTAATTAAATGCGAAAGTTTAGTTAAAAGAGTTAATATTTGAAAGGAAAATGTGTCAGTAGTTTAATAATATTTAGAACAATTTACTTCAACCAAAACAAATTTGTGCAATTACCAATGTCTTTATTGTTATTTTTAGATCTCATTTCCCGGAGTGTTGACTACTTATGCCATACCAAACTGGCAATTTGAGTAATTTGACATAAATGAAGTGGTTTGTCCTAGATTTTAAGATTGATCAAATATTATTTTAATGAGGTGTACTATAAGCCATAAAATTTGAAAATAATTAAAATGTTAGGAAAGAATTCCACAGTTTGAAAAATTACACATTGTAAGGATATTGGGCAAATGCGAGATTTAAGAAAAATATTTTGTTTTTCGGGGATGCAGAGGGGTTTTTAAATATGAAGTCAGCCATACTAATAGCTAATAGTCTTAATTTTGTGTGGCAAACGAGTTTTGTAAATTGAAAAATTAATGCGTTATCGCAGGATTTTCTTTTATTCATAACCTCGATGGTACTAAAATTAACTTCATTATTATGTAATTCTTGGGTAATGGTTTCATCGCGGTTTTACAAAATGTTTGAGTATAGGTATGGGCTTTTGGATTGACTTCTTGTGTAGCACGACTTCCGGAATGGAGAAAGTGTCATTAACTCTTTCACGCTTCTCTAGACTTGGGTGCTCTATTGGAATATTTTGTGATCTTAGTAATCTTGATAATCACCCCTAACTCCATTATAATATTCTTGGAGGCAGTGGGGCTCAATACCCATCAATAGCGCGCTAACCTAACCTTCCGTTAAAACATTAAAAATATTTTGATTTTCCGAATTTCGGTGGTTAAGGAGTTACAAAATTTAATGCCTGTATACAACGAGACCTTTTCAGTCACACTTGGTGGTGTATGGGGTAGGAGTAGCTGCTTCCAACCTTCATCCGAGTATTGTGTAGCTGTGGTTAACTTCACAGGATTAAATTTAGTCTCTCTTTTTAAAGAGAGCGACTTACAAAATGTACAGGGTGGGAAAAATTCTATGGTTCTTATGGAGAAATCGACAACTAGAAGAGATGTGGAATAATGGATGGCGCGTCCTCGATCTCTTTTTTTGAAAGGAACTCAATTGCGAAAACCGGACGTTGCAATGTTTGGCGTCCTCTAAATTCGTATCAAGCATGCAAAAATTTTTTTGAACACGTGTACATTGTAAAGAAACTCACAAGCTACTACTGTTCTCTTAGCCATTTTTCGCCCCCGATTGACCGTTTTGTTGTAAAATTGAGAAAACCGTTTCCATCCCCAAAAGTGTCATTTTTGAAAATTGACAACTTTTGAACAACAAGAAATTTCAAAAAATCTTCCAAACAAAAGTTGTTGGATATACCCTCCTTAACAATTTTTGTAATAGGTATTTTTTACATACGACCAATATTTACCGAGATACATGATTTCATCTCTTATTTTTAGGTTGCGGCCACTCCTTGATGAATTCGAGGGGGAATATACTGGCTGGAGTGGAAGTCTTTCACGCTAGTGGTCGATTTCGCTCTTAGAGCCTAATATCTACCTAATTTTTGAGTGTTCTTATAGCATAGGTATATGCGCTTCTGCTTAACTTAACCACTAAATTTGTTATCTGTGCAGGGCCGGACTGGGTAGTCAAGCCAGCCCGGGCATGTTATCCAAAACGGCTTTGGTGACATCAGGCTGGGTTTGCCTTTTAAAAGAGCTTATACGAAAAATCTTATAAAAAATAGCGTCGCAGGGAAAAATGTTTGATTGTTTATGGTTAAACGGCTTAAAATGAAGCTCAGAAATGTTTAGTAGCGATTGATACGGCTACAGAGAGAGGAGAAGCACCACAACTGCCCTAGTTGATGCTGTAAAGAAAATAACTGAGTTACTGGATAGCAACAAAGTAGTGAGAATGATAAATTTTGATTTGAGTAAGGCTTTCGACACGGTGTCTCACGATATACTTCTACAGAAACTGGAATACTATGGATTTAGAGGTGTTTCTCTGGAACTGATGAACTCTTACCTTAGTGGAAGACATCAACAAGTGTGGTGGCAGAACAAGATGTCAAAAAGTATGAAAGTTGAATATGGAGTACCCCAAGGTTCGGTTTGGGTCCTATTCTCTTCATAGTATACATCAATGATTTTAATTTACTCTCCGGTTTTGATAAGTACCTGTACTGCGACGACACTTCTGTAGTGGCCAGTGGAGACAGTCATGAGGGGGTTGAAGAGAAAAGTGTTTGCATTACTGAGATAACTCGGAATTGGTTCGAGGCGAATAAACTCAAACTTAATTCCGACAAGACTCAATGTTTGACATTTAATGGTCGAGGAGTCAAAGAGTCTGTCAGGTTTCTGGGGCTTAGGATTGACAGTAGACTAAACTGGGGAATTCACGTGGAGGATGTTTGTCGAGGATTGTCGAAATCGTTGTACCTGCTTCGTAGATTGAGGAGGATTGGAGCCGCGGAGCTGGTAAGAACTGCGTACTATGCGAACTTCCAGAGCATCCTCTTGTACGGCATTATAGTGTGGGGAGGTTTGGTCGAGGTTTCCAGGATCTTCGTCCTACAAAAGAAGGCTATGAGAGTAATGTTCAATATGAAATTCAATGAAGCTTGTAGACCGGTGTTTAGAAAGGAAAAAATACTTACCTTCTTTGGTTTATATATATACGAGTGTCTGAAGCATACGTACCTAAATCGGGGTTCCATTGGGAAAAATTGTGATAATCACGGGTTTAATACCAGAAATAAAAACAATTTCGTAGTGCCAAAGGTACGTTGACTTTTGGGGAGTGAAACTGTTCAACAAGCTTCCCGAAGAATTAAAAAATCTAAATGAAAGTGCTTTCCTAAAGTCAGTTAAGGCAATGTTGATTGGGTGTGCATATTATTCTGTGAGGGAGTGCATTGAGAATGACTTGCAGCTGAGATACGATGACGTTCGCTAACGCTACTAATGCTGTGAAAATTTTTTGTAGGCTATTTTGATGTAACTGCTTTTAAAGTGTACTCACTCTGGTTTTATTTTATTTTATTCTTAGTCGACTTTTCTCGAGACACTATATCGAATGAAAAAATAAAAACATAAAAAAAAAAAGAAAGTCTCTCCAAAGAAGGTGTTTCAAAAAAACAAAATATCTATGATACTTAAAGAAAGTCGCTCTTGAACCACCGGTCTGCGTACTACGACCTTTACCGCACAGGTCTCGCTCAATTTCCGTTTGAAAATGCCTACCACAGTAGTAGGTGAAATGTTACGTATCACAAATAAAATCTTTTGACCACGACCTATTTATTAGTCCTAGAACTTCTACCTCTAATTGGTGGAATATTGAGTATTTTAAATTTAGTTCAGTCTTCTGAATAAAAGATCCATTGTGTATCAGAGTGATCCTCTAATAAACTTCGCATATTTTACGAAAATGAAACAATTGAAGGGGGGTTTGGCTCCTATGCCGCCGCTCTGTGAGTGACTGAATATTTATATTGTACCCATATTTGCTGAGAAAAGTTCTTTCGCATGAGAAATTTTCTAAAAAACACTTTCAGGGGCTATAATCCAACATGGAAAAAGTATACGCCCCGTGAAACGTAGGGCTAAATGCAAGAATCAAACTTAGCTTCTGCCCGCTTTCACAAATCCAGTATTTGACAATATTAGGTAGGTTTTGTGAAGTAGTGCCGAAATCGTGACAGTGGGTTAGAGTTAGATACTCTAGAATTGTAGAATAGGTATAGAAATAACTTTTGAGTTTAGAGTTTGGACAATAGAAAACGCCCCATCGGCCGGTCTGCCAGTCTGGGTCTGTGTATCTTGTATCTATGCACTCTAATAACGAATTTCATTGGCAAAAAAGTGCAAATTTTGCACTCATGGAGCAATTTAGTACAGGTTTGCAACGTTTGCAACTACCATTGGACACTTGATGTTGCACTTACCGCAACAAGTGTCCAATGGATGTTGCAAACCGTTGCGAACCTACCCCAAATTGCTCAATAAAGTTTAAATTTTGCTCTGGTGTTGCATTTTTTTTTGGCACTTGCTTTATATTTTTTATACACTATGCTGGTTTCTTGTCGTTCTGGACACGATTATTCTGGCCTGTCCCAACCAGGATTCGACTTTTATTACAATTTCATGGTTTGTCTCTTAAGTGCCATCCTCCAAGTCATTAATGTAAAGTATAAAGAGCAACGGTCTTATTGCAGTTCCTTGAGGCATGCCGTATGCGATTGCTTTTAATTGCGACTCGATTACCCTCTGTTTTGTTTTTAATTTCGTTTTATGTTGAGGACTTTCTTGGAACGTTTCAAACTCCTTCAAACAGACTACAAATTATCTAATAGTATCTGGCGATTTACACTTTACACAGTCGTAGTCTTGTAACAGATCTAGTAGTAAGCTGCATAGCGTATCTTCTTGCTCCAGACACCAGAGAACTGTGTACCTATGTACTCAGCTATTATAGAGCAGTATCGCACTGTCAGTTGACTTTTTCTTGAAAACCGTGCTGGGTTTTTCTGAACAGTCCACAACTTTAAAAAAAGTTCTTTCCACGTTTATACACAATTGTTGAAAAAACAGACAAGTTACTTTAATCTGTTTATACCGAGTACGCTTTGAAACTGTTTTTCTGACTTGTGACTTACGCCACTCCCAGAGAAGTTCAATGGAAGAGTATAATAATAGCAGGAGATTATTCATTATTGTATCTCCTGCTGGTGATCATGAGTCATGAGATTATTAGGTTTCCTTCGAAGTGGATCAAAACTTTCTGTTTTACATACGTTACATACGTACATACGCATTTTTTTGTAAAGAGTTTCTATGTGTAAAAGTGTAGGTTGTAGGCGTAGGTGTAGGAGATTTCGTTTTTCATTTCAATGGATAACTGCTTTGTATAGCATCGACAGCCTAGTTAAGGTCCTCCCTATACCTTTATCCTGCGAAACATCAGATTAATCGCAAAAATATCTTTTTTTAAGTGAAGTTTCTAAACCACGCCGTTTTTTAATAAACCAAACGCCACTCGTGTGCTCATCTCCTCATCTACTCAATATCTATTAAAACGTATTAAGTATTTAATTTCTAAACAACTGTGGTGTAAAATTATCCCTCCACTTATGTTACTATTATCATTACCCTAGGTGTATTATTTCAAACTATTTTAGTAATTTCAGGAAAACAATTTTCGTTGTTATTCGAAATGCTAAACTCCAATGCTGCGCAATTGTAAAGTTCGTGTCATTTTTGTATCAAAAATTAAAAGTTTCCTAATCATTAATATACATAAGAGGGCTTTGATCTTAAAAGCCATCCTTTTAGTGAAATTTGAAGGAAGAACGTTAGTATAAAGGGAAAGTCTTCGAGTTTTGCTGCGTTAAGTGGGTGGGCAATGACCTTTAGAATTTAATTTCCGTTTCAGCCAATTTTTTTAATCGTTTTCAATAAGTTTCCAACGAATAGGCAGTTTATGAGTTCAAAAAAAGACTTTTTTCACATTCAATTGCAAGTTTGGAAAAACTTTTTTCTCGGTTTTGTTACTAGACAATTTTATGTAAATACAAGGATTTACTACTGGCGAATCTGCTTTAATTTATTTAAGTTAAGAGGACCTCGTACAAATGTATGCGAAAATAGATGAAAACAAATGTTAGTTTGTCTCGAAATTTACAAATACGGAAGTAAGAGTAATTTCCTTAAATTTATCTCTGGCATGGCAGACAAACGTTTTGTTACTAAAAGCTTAAATAATAGATTTACGGGAAAAAATTTGCATAATATTGAGTTTGTCGGGGTTAACATTTTTTGAAATAAGACCATGTTATAAAGTTACTCTTTTTTGAGAATCGGACTACAACAAGTTAGTTGTCTAACCCGCTAGCATTAAAGGAACAACTATTTGGAGTGACCTATAATAAATTATTATTAAGCGCCAGTTGCATAGAGCTGTCTTAATTATTTAAGTACTGCTTAACTTTAAAACTTAACTTGCTTTTGCACTAAACTCTAGACTGAATGTGTTGTACAAAATGGTTTCCAATTACCTGTTATAAAGCATTGCCGGAGTTAAAATCAAACTAACATTAATTCGTGTGAACATTTAAAGTTGCATTTTGAGGTTAAGCGGTACTTAAATATTAAGAAAGTTTTGTACAACCAACGGTTAGTATTTGTTACTGCAATGCTCTGTGAGCGTTCAGTTTTTGTTAAGTATCTCTTAGAACTTTTATCAAAATTGGCGAAGGCTGTAAAATATACGACAAAATGCTTACTCCTCAATACTGCAATATATTGTAGTGAAATTATACAAAAAATCGCCCTACTGCCACAATAGTTCCTACAAAGCTGGATTTTGGTATACACGTACGTTTGAATAGTACATATATAAGTATATGACAAAATTCTAAAAAAATCGGCGGAGCAATTAGAGATATTCAAGGCCAAAGATCGAAAAAAATTGTTTTTTTGCAAATTACTTGCTTTCTATATAGATCGTACGTTGATGAAGGTTACTCATGTAATAGGTCTAAAGGGCTGTGGTCGAGAGGTACTATTTGAGATACCTCAGGTATAACTGGTATATCATATACTTGAGGTAGAGGCTCTAGGACTAGAACCTTTCGACCACAGTCCATTAGCCTTAGAACCTCTACTTCTAATGACCTTATTTACATTAAAAGTTATACAGGACGGTTCAAAGAGATAGTTGTGAAACTATATAGGACACTTTTTTTTCAATTATACAACTACATACTGGTGGATTTGCGCCGCCGTACCGTCTAAACTAGAAAATGGGTCTAACTGAAAATTGGGTTTATCGTATATAGAATTTTATGGCAATTCCAAATATCTGATTGATGTTGTTATAGCTCCACTAGTTTTGAAGCTACGGTCGCTCAAAGTGGAAGAATTCTGTTGTATTCTAACCGGCAGCACTGGCCCATTTGAGCCGCTCAATTAATATGGACCTAGTCATAAATTTCGCGCATTCCATACAAAATTTAGGGGCTCAAGTACATTACGTTTTTGAATAGTGGATAGTTTCTTTGATTTTGTTTTGATTGTAACTAATAATAGCTTTATTCAGAGCAAAAAAATTACAGAGAATTTAGCGCAAGCCACAAATTACAAAAAAGTTACAAAGACGAAACACTCAAAATTAAAATCCATAAACTCCTTAAGAGAATAGAACGCACCACTCACGAGCAACCCTTTAACTCTTCTTCCGAACACACTGACACTCAATTATTTTATACTTTCTGGTAGGACGTTGTAAAACTTTGTTCCCCAATAATCAACTGCTTATTGAGTGGTCTTAGAGTCTTAGATCGATGAAAAGGAATCACCAGGGTATTTTTATTCCTTGTTTCATAATTATCATGAGATGACTGCGTGTCCCAGTGAGTTATGTTTGCTTACATGTGCCTCAGCCAACTCAAGATGAAGATACTAGACAGCGTGAGGAATTACTTTCGAATTAAACGCCTCTCTGCAGGTTTCTCTTGCTTTGATGTTACATGGCACACTAATAGTCCTCTTCTGCAACACAAAAATCTGCCCGCCCAAAAAAAGAACACCGTAGGTCATGCGGATGTAAAAACTTGCCGCCCACTCAAAAAAACACATAGTTTGTATTTTTTGCATGATTCAGACTCAACCTATTAGAATCCATCCAGTTGTTGGTCTTCTTTAAAGTTTTTTTGATTTCGTTATCCACCAGATCGAACGTTTTCGCTTTTATAAGAAAGACGGTGTCATCTGTGTATATGCAGGCTTCATATGTTTGTATGTTTTGTAGAGCATCATTGACATACACAATAAAAAGCACCGGCCCGAGCACTGACCCCTGCGGTACAGCAGTGGCCCCCGATAATTGTTAGTTACATTTTACATGCTGTGTTCTTCCTTCCAAGTATGAGGACAAAAGCTTGTGAGTTGTACCTGTATACCATAATGTGGCAATTTATCCAACAGAATTCAGTGGTTAACGCTACCGAAAACCTTGCTAAGTTCGCAACACACTATCGAAGTTTTTTTCAAGCAGTCGTGAGCTGCACGATGTCGTTTATTGCTGTAGTGGGTGACTTATTTGCTGTGCCCGTGCTTTTGAAATCTAAATAATGCCTTCCGTTCAAAATATCTGACCTGTCAATCCTTAAGCCAATGTTTCGAGAATCTTAGACACCGCAGGCAACAACGGTATTGAGCGGTAATTCTCACATAAGCTCTAATCTCTTTTCTTGTGAATTGGTACTAGTTTGGCATTTTGAGTTCGTTGGGAAAATATCCCTCATCTATGGACTGGCAATGCTGGTAGCTATTTTTTAGAGTTTAAGTGGTTACCCCGTAGAAGTCTTCAGATGCCCTCGGTTTAAAATTGATAATGATTTTATGAACTTCAGGTACATCTCTATAATGGTAGCGGGAACATCAAGAGTTCGTTTCATGGCCAGGGTTTCCTCACTCCATGTTTTTTCTATTTTAGTGCCAAGCAAAAATGTAAAAAACTTATCTTTCAAGGGAACTTTCCCCTACACAAAACTCCTCACATCTCTTACGTTTTTGATTAACACTGGGTAATACCTACCATGAAAGAAAATTTGGGATCATTC
The DNA here is from genome assembly GCA_950108345.1 of Malthinus flaveolus. Classification (NCBI taxonomy): domain Eukaryota; kingdom Metazoa; phylum Arthropoda; class Insecta; order Coleoptera; family Cantharidae; genus Malthinus; species Malthinus flaveolus. Next base: position 6,133,348 of record OX467285.1, read on the forward strand.
TACTTATAATACTCGATTAAATGCGCGTTCACTGGTTAGTTCCCTGTTTGTTTAAATATTTCAGTGGACTTTTCCCCCAATATCGTTAGTTAGTTACTAATTAAGAAATCGGATCGAGAGGAAACAACAAAGAATTGTTTTCGTGCGAAAGTTAACTCGAGGTCGTTATCATAGGATCATAGGACATGCAAAACGCCAATGTCCTGATAATTAAGGGTTTGCATAACGAAACAATTTGTATCCCCTTCTAATTGTAATATATAAAACTAATTTTCTCTTAATTAAGTCTCGAACGAAATTTAATGGGAGCTGAATTAATTTTATGAAAATTTATAAAGGTGTTGCAATCAAAATATTGTTTAGAGAGCAACGAACTAAATATTTAGTCAAGAGGAGGTTGTTAAACTAAAATCAAATTTTCCCAAACGTTTCCGAGTAATGTGGTAAATTGGGCCCATAAGTTGTGAACGAGTTGGGTTGCGTTAAAATTTGAATTGTATCGCAAAGTTTTCTGTTGCATATCGGCGAAAAGCTTTCAGTTACTTACTTTATTTGACTTTTTTTTTTCATTTTCCGACGTGCTTTGTGTATGCAAATTTGTTTGGCAGAAACGTATTTTGTTCGAGAGGTTCTTCACATTTGTATGTTACAAAATGTATTAGTAAGAATTATTCTTATCAAATATGTTTTTATGTAGTACGTATGTTTCTAGTAAATATATTTCGGGTGTATTCACCCCAATGCAATGTTTTGTCATAAATGTCAACTCCCTAACCGCTTCTCTCGTGTAATTTTACTCTCGGTGCCTACCTAAACAGATAAATATTTGAAATTAAAGCTTCTGGTGGCATACCCGTTAGTCATCATTTAACATTATTAAAATCTGTAATAATATACAGGGTGTCTATTTTTTAATTTTTTAAACTTTTTAAAAGATAATCCAGTCCCATACTACCAGAGCATCACGACTTCTAGAAATGAAAACTGGGTTGCCTTTGATAGTTTATTAATATTTTTTTTTATGGTTGCACAGTCAACGGAAATCTTCTCTACCGAAACCTCATTATGTATTTGATTGGGCAGGAAAGTGGCCTGTGATGCCACTTCCAATAGCTTCACTTCATAGCTATGGTTAGAAGGGACTCACTCAATGTCAACGACCTGATTTGCTTATCTTTAAGAATTATATAGGTGGTCAGTTCCTCAACAAATAGAACTTATTCATCAGCTCTCAGTATAGATTTTTTTGAAAACATTTTGATTGAAATGCCTCTTCTTGAACCGACGAGGACAATACGCCTCGCTCTGGAAAATAAACAAAGAGAATTTAAATCGGGTGTTCCTTAGGGAAATATTTTGGGGTCTCTTTCATTTTGATTATATTTACAAACAACTTAATATTGGCCTTCAGGAACTTTTCATATTTCGTATTACAATATCGAATTATGCGGGTGGCTTTACGCTTCTGTTGCCTAGAAAATTTTCCTGAATTATAAATCAGTTCATATTCCCTTTGTTACGGTGTCTCGTGTCTGGGAGTTTGCTTAGGTGGTGCTATTGCTTAACGTCATGTTGATTCTGAAACTAAAAATATAAAATTATAAATTACACTTTTCGTGTATTGGGAGAGGAGTCCAGTGATGAATTGTCCGGCGCTGATAAGATTTGGCATTATTTTCTGGGATAGCAGCTCTCCAACGCGTAGGTTTTTCTTCGACAAAAGTTGGTTTCAAAAACAATTTCCAGGTTTTCACGAAACTTGCAGAGGACTGTTTAGAGATTTTAGGGTTCATATTTTAACTTTATAATTTTACTCTAACCTCAAATTTCACCCTGACACCCTGGCGGATGTGTACATTAGCCGTGATCAGCCGGTAAAAGTGCACGCGGCAATCGATGATGCTATGCTTATTCACATTTCCTTATTTGGCAGGATAATGTGAACACGTACCGGCAAATGTGTACATATACCGAGCTATACAGGGTAAAATGGCAGATAAGCTCTTCAGTACGTTATAGGAGACGGTTATTTGAACTAAAGAAAAATCATTAAAAAAATCTATCTGCTACATTTTTGTAGTTATTAAAGAAGAAGTAAATTGAGATTTGGCAACATTGTACGAATGTTAATAATCGATGACAGATAAAAACATAAGTGACATATAAGTCATCATAAGGGTAGTTTCATAACATCGTTGCCACATATTTTTTTTAAAAACTTGATACAGAAATTTCGATATAGTAGAGTTCCCAGAGTAGTAAATTATGATTTCTGTTTTCACTTTGAGATTAAAAGCTAGAACCTTTTTTAAATTATTCCATATCTTCTGGAGTACCAAAACCCGTTGGTCGTCAAAAGGTCGTCCTGTACGGGGTGGGTGTAGGGGGGTTAATGTGAAAAATTCCAAAAAACATAGTTTGTCCAATTTGAATCTACAAAACATTGGGCAAATTTTGGTCGAAGCACAATTTTTATTAGAGTAAAGATAACATTAGCAAATCAAAACAAAACAATTCGGAAAGCACGCTTTTAGATGGGCGACCTTAATGTTTAAACTGCTCTGGTTAAATTTCCTTATTGCAAGGCAATGTTTCCGTTTAAAACCGCTACAGTTTCTTTATTCGTCATATAATCCAAAAAAACCCATTAATAACGTTGCAGATTGGAATTTCAGGATGCGTTTTCATTTATTATTTTTTCGTCAGGACTGCTCCTTAATTTTTAAATGGTTTTTCCAGCAACGCCCGCAGGGTATCGGTTAAGGTCGAATTTCCCTTGCTGTCGAGCGTTACCATGGTATGTTTGTTCAAAATCGTCTGTTCTCTCAATAAATAAACACAAGCACTTGTATAATTTTAAACATCCTACCTTGCATCGAATGGGGTAGTTCCGATTTTTTGGTATGTTGTCTATGACGGAGACCTACAAATAAATCCACGTTTTTAGTCTCGACAGACCTCCGTATCTGCGTCAAATATCAAAGAAACTGTGAATATCTTTACTTAACGACCAATTCAAACTACAAAACCATTTATTTGAATTTTAAATTACGAAATGTCACTTTTCAATTAGTACTGCCAACCAGCCAACCATCACAAAAATCCCTAAATTTTTATATTTTGATTTTTTTCTTTGAAAATGGACTTTAAAAGGCGCAAAATAGAAAAAATTGTATAAAGAACTCATTTCATAAGTCATTATAGCGATTATAGCACTCCTCCATTAAAACTTAACTTATCTTCTTCATTTCTCAACAAATTAGCGGCTAGGAATGTTTTTAACATTTTTTCTTTACTTCAATTATTATTCCCTACAACGTACTGGAGAGCTTATCCGCCATTTTAGACTCACCCTGTATACTTTACCCGTAACATATATTATACGGTTTTGGGTTAGGTATACCTATACTAACTTGTCAGCTTTCTTTGTGCCTGAAATCTACCTCCAAAGAGGCTATTTATCTAACCTCTCACAGTACAATCATGTAGAACTCACTTTTTTTCACTGTTGAAACCATTTCTATCAATCATTTTCAAACATAGACTTCTCTCTAATAAGGATTTTTGCTGAATTTCTGTTGCATAACTTGCTGTTCATAACAAAACCGCCCAAAGTCGTCGATTTTTGTCATATAACCACGTGCCCATCGAAAAACGATTATAAAGAACGTTACGTAAGTCGAAGACGTTATGCAATTTATGTAAGCTTCGTCTGTAAACTGTTATTGAAGGGTCGACATTTAAATTTGCCAATTGTGAGCAAATTCACTTACTCTTTCTATGTAACGATTTGAACTTGTTTTGAAAAAAAAAGTTCCTCTAATTTTATTACGCGGCGCTGGCTTTGGTCTTACCGTGTTTTACGTAAAAGATCTTGCTTCAAAAGATTAAAAAATTTTCGTTCGAGCGCCTCGCTCAATTCGAGAGCTTTTAAATCCTTCATTAACTTATGTTAAGTCCACCGACTTAAAACTAAATTACCTTGGTGTGTCTTCCTGTTTCATTCACCCTACAAACCCTGAACTCGTCTTAAATTTAACTTCGTAATCCGTCCCAAGTTCTAGGTTGGTGTTATTTTCCAATCAAATTTGTAGATAATTTAAAATAATATTTATTACCGTCATCATCTGGAAATGATTCTAAACTTATATACGACTTAATTTTATCGTATTTTACGCGTTTAAACGTTAGGTGTAATTTGCGTTTCAACAAATCTCTTCTAATTTCGATAATCAACACTTGAAGCGCCTTTGATTTAAAATAAATACCAATCGACGTTTGTGTGGTTTCTAATAAATTTCAAATTTACAAGTTTTTTTTTCTTCCAAGCCATCGCGTAATTATTTTTGAGTTGTGTACTATAATTAATACTGCACGTACGGCGTGGCGCCAAAATAACCCTAATGTTCGTAAAAATAAATTTTATTTTTTTACATTTTCTGCATCGTCGCTCATTTTAGAGGAATCGCCCACACTAAATTTGTAAAATTTCTACAATCGCAGATAAAATGGGGTTGTAATAATTATTGTTAATGGATGATGCTAAAACCCCTATGTAGCCAATGCTCATTTCTCTTTAGCATGGCCCCTTTCTATTAACTTTGCAACCATTTGGACTGTTTAAGCTTGAGCGGGTAAACGCCTAGTAGTAGTCAATACCTTGAAGTATTAGTCCAGTGCATTTACGAATCGACCTGAAAGTGTTAGGCACTGTCATTTTTTATTTTTTTATTCGATAGAGGGTTAGTCGGAGACCTTAACTCTGATTTGCGTATCTGCAAGCGCATCCATTAGCGATTAAAAGTTGCGTGCGACATGAGCAGCGCAACTTTGGCCTTGGATTGGTCCGCGACCAATCGATCAATCGGATTAATTTTTATATCAAAATACGCTTAATCAAGTCTTATTTAAAAATCATTATGGTCATCAACGGCTCCGAAGTACCATAAGAAAACGACTCGCAAAAAACTGCCCAAAGAGAAAATTTTCAAAAAAATTATCAACTTTGAACGCAAATAACTTTTTTTCTCGTCATCGGAGCACTTACTGTGACTTAAATGCATTTTAAGGAAAAATACTAACGAGTCCAACGACCCCAAAACCATCGAGTTGCAATAGACATGACGCGAGATATGGGCCACAACGCATTTCCCAAGATGGCGGTAAAAGGGGTACTTTCGCGGATACGCAAAATCAGAGTTAAGGTCTCCGACCAACTAACGAATAAAGAAATAAAAAATGACAGTGCCAAAACTTTTAGGGCACACGTATAGAATTTTCGTAAATCCGCTCACTGGACTAAAGGTATTTGTAGCGAGTATTCTGACTTATACGATAAAATCGGATGTGGTTCTCGTCTTCCGGTGGTTCCGGAAATCGTAAAACAATTTTTCGTCTTTTAGGTTCCAGGTAAAATTTTAAAAACTTGTAATTTTGTCCCCAGATGTGCAGGTAACATTACGAAGAATAATAGCATTACAATAGGTAGAGTTAAGAATCGAGAAGCTAATTCGGAAGATGTTGAAAAGGACTATACCTACCATTTATTAAAACTTAATTAATTTTTCAAAATGTAAATCTTTCTTCACAAACGCAAAATATGCTGCGATTATTTTGTTTCCAAAAGCAGCTTCTACGCGTTATTGGAAAACTTTCTTCTGAGAAAAATTGAAATAATTTATTAATTTTAAAGTACTGACGTAAGCACCCGCCCCCGCATTGGGGCTGCAAATAAAACTTGCTAATTTGAAAACTTGTTAAAAATCGCACAATCGTCGATTGACATTATTAGTTTAAATCAAAGGCACTTTCGAGTGTTGATTATCGTAATTCGAATAGATTTGTTGAAAGGAAAATTATTGTACCTAACGCTTATGCGTAAAATGGATTAAAATTAGGCCGGTTACTTTTAAAATTAATTCCAGACGATGACGACGAATAATATTGAACTTATTTGTAAATTTGATAGGAAAATAACACCGACCTAGAACTTGGGAAGCCGAGTTCAAGGTTTGTAGGATGCATGGAGCATGAAAGGACTGTGGAAATGTATAGCTTTTAAATGAAAAGTGTCACGGTTTACGGTAAAACCGCAAAGATTACCTTGAAAACCCCGATAAAAGGGTGGCTAGCTAAATTCAATGCGGCGCGAGGGCCACAGGTTCTTCCTTCCAAAAATTACCTACTTCTTCGGCCCCAGAAATATTCGCAGATATGACAGAATGAGAAATAGATAAATAAACTAAAATTTTGCAAAATACTTCGAGGAAAGTTTTACTTAAAGTTTCAAAAAAATATAACTAAGCTGAAAGCTTACAAATTATAACAGTTAAGTTTATAAAAAAACTCCTGAAGGGATTACTGCAAAATTTAATTTTACCACTTAAACAAACAACAAAACAGTATTAAACAGTTTCTAAAAATAAACGGGCTCTATAGAGCACAAAACATCCGTACCCCAAACGTATCCCGCTTGATAACTCACCAAATACTTACTAACAAAATGAAAATGACCTTATCCATCAGAAAATCTTTCAGACTAGAGACTATTAACACCTTCCGTAACTTTCACTTTTTTTTTCAATTTTTACTCCGACAGACTTCTAGAGGGCGGTCCAAAAATGTACTTTGATAAGCTAAAAAACAAAACACATTTAGGCACAGATGAATTGTGAACAAAAGTCAGTGGGCGGCGGGTTAACATTAAATTAATGAGAGATTTAAAACCCGTACTTAAAAAGTCTTTTTTTATCTCTTTGAAGTAAAATCTTTTATTTTTAATTTTTAATTTTGTAGTTTCAGAACCAATTTTCTCTGTTGACGTTTTCGCTCCATTTTGCTTTAGATATCTACCTTTTGCTGGTTGCGATTACGACTTGTTGACTGATATCTTCCTACCCGCATTACATACCTGACATACGAAATGTGCTGAGCTGTGTATGAAAATTAAAAACAAATTTTGTAGAAATTCTTCGAAATCTTCACTTTTGTGGATCATTGGACGTTTGTGTACACTCGTGCCTGTATGAGTTGGTTAGTGAAAGGTAGCAAAGGTGTGTTTGTTTTCTAGATATGGAGAGATTCATGTAGCTTAGAGTTTTCTTAAGCTTTTCTTCCATAGTAAAAGATCTCTTTGGTAAAAGTGTTATTTCGGTATATTTAGGTATTTGGGGAAACTAGGGAAGTGTCTAGTTACCTGTCAGTGCCATTCCAGACTCCATGGGAAGTTCTTCTTTATGTACCTAGGTGTAAGTTTGTATCTAAGGTGAAATAATTTTATTTGGGGCACATTTTTGTAAATTATAAGACTTTCTAGATAACTCCTGGTATTCTTGGTATTGCAGATGGTACAGTGTACTGAAACAACCGTCAGCAACCCAACTGAAAAAATTAGTGTAAATGGCCACTAACCCTTAAGGTGCTCGTACACTTGTACACTTTTGTGCCGCAAGTGTTCACACTTGACAGAAATATAATAAAAAAACTGTGCCATAATTGAATTGCGTCACTTAAAAGTGTCAACCGCAAATTATAAAGTTGCATGCCGTTCACACGTATACTACTCCAGTATTTGTGTGGCAACTCAAACTGCCATTTTTAATATGGTATTTAGTAAAACGAAAAGTGTGCTGATCGTGTCGTTTATATCCAAAACTTTTATTTTTAACATTTTTGCCAAATTTTTCTCGACGTTTTCTTGTCTTCTGGAGCTTTTCCGGCACTTTTTCTGTCTACATATTTCCTTATTCTTGCTGTTTTTAAGCTTCTGAAGACTTTATTGTGGTTTTCAGAGGCTGTTAGTGTATCTTCTTACTCTTAGCCCAATTAATTCTCTGGTAAGCTCCTGAAGACTTCCTTGTGTTTTTCAGAGGCTGGTGTGTCTCTTCGTACTCTGAAGAGCCTAATTCATTCTCTTGTTAAGCTTCTGAAGACGTTCTTGTGCTTTCAGAAGCTGTTAGCGTCTCTTCGTACTCTGAAGAGCCTAATTCATTCTCTTGTTAAGCTTCTGAAGACGTTCTTGTGCTTTCAGAAGCTGTTAGCGTCTCTTCGTACTCTGAGAGATAAAGAGCCCAATTAATTCTCTTGTTAAGCTTCTGTAAACTTTATTGTGGTTTTTAGAGGCTGTTAGTGTATCTTCTTACTCTTAGCCCAATTAATTCTCTGGTAAGCTCCTGAAGACTTCCTTGTGTTTTTCAGAGGCTGGTGTGTCTCTTCGTACTCTGAAGAGCCTAATTCATTCTCTTGTTAAGCTTCTGAAGACGTTCTTGTGCTTTCAGAAGCTGTTAGCGTCTCTTCGTACTCTGAGAGATAAAGAGCCCAATTAATTCTCTTGTTAAGCTTCTGTAAACTTTATTGTGGTTTTTAGAGGCTGTTAGTGTATCTTCTTACTCTTAGCCCAATTAATTCTCTGGTAAGCTCCTGAAGACTTCCTTGTGTTTTTCAGAGGCTGGCGTGTCTCTCCGTACTCTGAAAAGCCTAATTCATTCTCTTGTTAAGCTTCTGAAGACTTTCTTGTGTTTTCAGAAGCTGTTAGCGTCTCTTCGTACTCTGAGAGATGAAGAGCCCAATTAATTCTCTTGTTAAGCTTCTGTAGACTTTATTGTGTTTTTCAGAGGCTGTTAGTGCCTTTTCTTACTCTTAGACCAATTAATTCTCTGGTAAGCTCCTGAATACTTCCTTGTGTTTTTCAGAGGCTAGTGTGTCTCTTTGTACTCTAAAGAGCCTAATTCATTCTCTTCTTAAGCTTCTGAAGACTTTCTTGTGTTTTCAGAAGCTGTTAGCGTCTCTTTGTACTCTGAGAGATGAAGAGCCCAATTAATTCTCTTGTTAAGCTTCTGTAGACTTTATTGTGTTTTTCAGAGGCTGTTAGTGCCTTTTCTTACTCTTAGACCAATTAATTCTCTGGTAAGCTCCTGAATACTTCCTTGTGTGTTTCAGAGGCTAGTGTGTCTCTTCGTACTCTGAAGAGCCTAATTCATTCTCTTCTTAAGCTTCTGAAGACTTTCTTGTGTTTTCAGAAGCTGTTAGCGTCTCTTTGTACTCTGAGAGATGAAGAGCCCAATTAATTCTCTTGTTAAGCTTCTGTAGACTTTATTGTGGTTTTTAGAGGTTGCTAGTGTCTCTTCTTACTCTTAGCCCAATTAATTCTCTGGTAAGCTCCTGAAGACTTCCTTGTGTTTTTCAGAGGCTGGTGTGTCTCTTCGTACTCTGAAAAGCCTAATTCATCCTCTTGTTAAGCTTCTGAAGACTTTCTTGTGTTTTAAGAAGCTGTTAGTGTCTCTTTGTACTCTGAGAGATGATGACCCCAATTAATTCTCTTGTTAAGCTTCTAAAGACTTTATTGTGTTTTTCAAAGGCTGTTGTGTCTCTTCGTACTCTTAAGAACCTCATTAATTCTCTTGTTAAGGTTCTGAAGACTGTTAGTCTCCGCTCCAGAATTTTTAGTTGTTAACAAATGTGCGAGCACCTTTAGTTAGAAGTTTATGTAAGTAGCTACTTTTCGTTTAAACTTTTCTAAGGTCACGGTACTGGAAGTTTGAGACAACCTCTACGTATCTATACCACTATATATAGCTAATTAGTGGATAATTGTGGCAAATTTTAGTATCAAAATTTTTCCCTTGGTCATCTTGTTAAAAGTTAAAAGTAATTTTAGAAAAAGAAAGTACGTACATTGTTTTCGTTAATCTGTTTTAAATTAAAATTTTGTTTTTGCCCGAGTTCGATATGCTATTTTCTTAACGGTTTGATGAACTTGAAATTACTACTTTGCTTTAATTAATGTATACTTGCAAATACTGACTCGTTAAATCTACTGACAGCTTGTCATAACCATTGAAATTATAAATTATAAAATATGTTTGTGTCAATAAACTGTAAGTACCATTTTATATTCGGGATCGAATATAGATAGGCGCCTAAAAATATAATCTATAAACAAAAGATTGTGAGAGAAAGCACTGGGCAAAGTGGAAACTTGAGGTGCATTATAGTCCGGTCAATTTAGACATTCGAAGGTGCATAAAGTCCCAACAAGCTGAAAATCAGTAAAATTGTTCAAAACATAATTATAAATAAAATTTAAAAGTTCCCCATCATTCCCGTGTGTGGAAAAAATTTTATTTGAGGTTAAAGGTCAAAAAAATGAGTTTTTCGCGATTTTCAGCAAAACGGTAAGTTTTATCAAAAAAGTACGTCAGACAAAAATTGTAGATCATAAAATTATCTATAATAATTGTATAAAAACTTTTTTCCTACGAGCCACCGTTTCTGAGATATAACGATTCAAAAAGTTATATATATATATATATATAACAACTCTAGAGATGTATACAGGGTGTTGCATGACGTCTTGTACAAACTTATGGGGCATTTTTATGAGGTCAAAATAAGTCGATTTAACCAACTTGCCCTATATACCAAAAGCCCGTTATCCCTTATTTGCTGACATGTTTCAATAATTAATACGCTGCTGCAGTTGAGCTTGAACTTACCCTATACCGTGTGTAAAGGTTCAAAGCTGGCCATAGGGAATAAAATAATTTTCAATATTTAGATAAATTAATGCACATTAAGTTTGTTTATGACAATAATAATGGTATCAATAAAAAAATAAAATTATCATACCACAAAAGATGATAAAAATCAAAATGAAAATCTCAATTTTAGCTTACAAAATTGAGTTTTACCGGTTTTACGTTTAACGAGAACTAGTACTCGAATAAATGCCAATGTTTTACATTAAAAAAATGTTTTTTAATAAATCAGAAAATTTATAATAATTACAAGTAGAAAATTTAAATTTAAAACTTCGATTTTTATTATCTTTTGTTGTACGATAATTTTATTTTTCTATTGATACCATTATTATGAGGACCGGGGTGGTGTAGCGGCTTACATCGTAGCATGCGGATGGAAAGGTCGCTGTTCAAAGCCGACTCGGCCGACTGACACCTCTGGAGTGTTTCTATGTGTCAAATGCCCCTGGTCCTGGTGGTTCGGAACCCACCTAAAGCTGTAGGTCCCGTCTGCTAATAACCATAGTAGTTGATGCGGACGTAAAATACCACATTAAATATTATTATACCATTATTATTGTTATAGACAAACTTAATGTGGATTAATTTATCTAAACATTGAAAATTATTTTATTCCCTATGGCCAGCTTTGAACCTTTACACACGGTATATCAAAATGGTTCCTAAGCCCGTGGAAGTGCTTCAAAGTTGAAAAAAATTTTTTCTTTTTCTTTAATAACTCAAAAATGCTTAGTTTGATTTTGATCAAATTTGGTATGTGGGGTCATGTTAAAAGCTTAGTGTACGAAGTACAAATAAATACTCGAGCTCAACTGCAGCAGCGTATTAATTATTGAAACATGTCAGCAAATAAGGGATAACGGGCTTTTGGTATATAGGGCAAGTTGGTCAAATCGACTTATTTTGACCTCAGAAAAATGCCCCTTAAGTTTGTACAGTACGTCATGCAACACCCTGTATACGTGGCGTACTCATGCATATTATGACGATACAACTTTTACAACTTTTTGAATCGTTATATCTCAGAAACGGTGGCTCGTAGGAAAAAAAGTTTTTATACAATTATTATAGATAATTTTATGATCTACAATTTTTGTCTGAAGTACTTTTTTGATAAAACTTGCCGTTTTGCTGAAAATCGCGAAAAACTCATTTTTTTTACCTTTAACCTCAAATAAAATTTTTTCCACACGGGAATGATGGGGAACTTTTAAATTTTATTTATAATTATGTTTTGAACAATTTTACTGATTTTCAGCTTGTTGGGACTTTATGCACCACTTCTCTCATTTTTTAGTCTAGATTGACCGGACCATTTTAGTAAATTAAATTTTGAGGGACGGTTTGATGAACCACCGACAGTCTCTCATCGGAAAACGTTAGTAGTAAAAAATAAAGTCCCTAAATGTAATTATCTGTTATTTTGGTTTTTATTAAGAGTTCAGACATTTCCATTTTTGTTCTTTTACGTGAAAGTTACATTTCGGAACTCCATTAGAAACACCCCCTCTAGTTGAGGCAAAGTAATGCATTTGCAGTCTCTCTAACTAAGGGGCAGTTGTATAAATACTTTGAACTGCGATTCACTGGTAATAACGAGCCGATCGGGTGACTGGACCACAACTTGAACCACAACTCGATGGTTTTATTTTTATACATTTCCCTCTTGAATTATTTCGAAAAATGCAAATTTATAGTAATTACAGAAATAAAATAGAAGTGCTGATGCTTTGAAGTTGAAGGTATTGACTTGTAGTTTTTTTTAGTTTGTCGGGGGTTGTCTGGAAATTATTTTATTAACATCGGCTAATCTCAAATTAGTTTTGCGTAGGTATTTAAACACTAAAATGTTAATAATTTTCGTTGTAGATGCTCTAGAGTCAAAATTTTCTATTTGCGGTGTAGACGCCTAAAATCGAAGAAATGGAAAGGTGGCAGTTCAAGATAAAATAAGACCAAAATACTTCTGCGCGTGTATCCTACCTAATTTAGATTGTTTTTGGAAAATCATTACATTTTTGTCTTTGAGAATTGTTTTGGATTCCCCAAGAAATATTTATACAAAGCGTGTAATCCGGTACGCGACAGTATTTCCTAAAAGTACAAGTTTTCCACTAGACACTAGACACTAGACCATTAAATTGATGTCAATTTTAGCGTATATCATTCTTTAACGCCATCCGTGTTTGAGATATTACGTCGTCGAGTTGTTTTCTTAAATGGAACAATATGTTATATGAAAGTCATAGCTTATATTATATTAGAAAGCTATTTGCAAAAGGAATTTAGAGTAATACCTGTCTTTTTTCAATAAAAAAAATTAAGCTTTTAGTACAGGTATCTATCTATACCTAGTATTACTGATAATGTAGGTTTTCTATCTTCAAGTTTTTAAGTAGGATGAATTACTGGGATCTATTAGGCCACTTTGATGACTACTATTTGCTTTTAATTAATTCTTGCATACGTTAAGATCAAAACTAGAATCATCAATGACCACTTAATTTTTGTTTAAAAGGAAGGGCCAATAAGAGTTTCACCATGTGAATAGTAAATAGTAGTTCGTTGGGTACACCAATAAAGGCTGCACTTTTTAATTGGGATATGCCACTTTCTGTGGTCATAGTTGATGCCAAAAGATAACTTTCCAGATAGGGAGCCACTTGAAAATTCGTGTAGAACACCATCATAACGGCCTCATTAGTCAAATAAATTTTTTGTATCTGAGCCAGTGGCGGCTCATCAATTTAAAAATTTAAGAGCCTAAAGAAAACCCGCCGAGCGGAGCGTGGTAAAGAGCGCCCCTCATACAAAAGGGGGCGTGGCCTAATTTAGTTTTTGTAAAAATAGTCAAGTTGGTTTTTAATTTCAAACAGAACTGTTCACTATAAATATTCTGTTTTCTCTTTCTTCTTCTGTTTTTGGTTAGAGAAGCTGAGCCTCCCTAGCCTCCTCTGAAAAGCCGCCACTGATCTGAGCTAATAATGGTTCGATTTCGATTGTTTTTGTTTGAAAGTTCGTGTGAAGGAGAAACTTTTTTGTCCCTATACATTTATATCTACACCTTAATAGTTCTGCACAATTTTTAAACATGAAAATTACACTTTTCTCACGAATTTCATTGATAAGTCCCTTATTAATTGTGCTCAATATCTCTTTTTACCCCACAACAAAGGGTTTATGTGTATGGGGTTCCGTATATGTCAAGAAAAACTTTTTTCATAAACGACAGTGATTTTAATTATTTTGAAAATATTTATTGGAGATTACTAACTACCACGCTTAATTTTTCAAAAGATTTTTGCACTTATATTGGGCGCAGAATATTTTACAAAACAATTTTCAGTTTTTGAAAAGTTTCAATTTTTACACTGCATTATTGAAAGTGTTGCAACGAGGGCAGTATTTAACAAAACCTAATTTCTGTTTCTGGATTTGATAAGGGCACATTTTAGAATAGTGCCAAGCTTAAATTTTCAAAAAAATTTGCGCTCAGCATAGGCGTAAAGGGGCACCCAAAATAATTTTTTTACAAGTGTTAAAATTTTCACTTTTCAATACCGAAAGTGCCTAATTTTAGTTGCAATGTTCAATAATGTCACATTTGAGGGACCCTTGCTCAAATTTACAAAAGAATTTGGCGCTCTAATTGGGCGCAAGAAATTTTCAAACTTTGTATAGACGTTTTAATATTAATTGAACATGTGAGAGTACAATGGTTAAAGAATACTGCAAAAATAACTTTTAGTTTTTGAAAATTTCGAAATTTTTCACTTTGCCATATTTAAGGTGCTGTATAATAGTTAGGACAGAATTGGGACCGAGAGGTCGATATAATTTTCCCATTAATATTTTCGACCTGAAATTAAAAATGTGAGTTTTCTTTTGTTATTTTCACGTATTCGAGAATGTTTATTTGATATAAATAAAACGCAATAAACTTGGAATTTTAGTGACCTTTATCATAAATGTACCATTTGCTTTACTATGATAAGAATTTTTGCACGTGCGACGACGAAATATGAGAAGATATTAAAATGTTATTCAAAATACTATCTTAGTAATAATCATCGCATTAATATCAACTCGAATTCTTTAATGTTTTAGTGTATAATGGAACTCGGTTTGATGCACAGTGCTCAGTGATCGCGTTTGGAATTATCTTTCGCCGTTTGGGACATTCTACAAGAAGTTTTTAGTTCGATTTCCGCTACTCCTTCAAGGTAGGTTTTTTTTATTTACTACAAAATTTTTAACGTTACCCTCTTCTTTTTTATTACCATTACACGTAATAAAACTGCGTCAGAAAGATGTCAAAAGTTGCCGGACCAACGTTGAACGACGTCGTGACATAATCTTTTTTCTTACATTGAAAGTCGTACTTGACTATGATTCAATAAATAGGTAGTTGCTGATGCTTGTCACATATACAGGGTGTTATTTATTATAATACGAATGCATCAATTCACTAGCGTATTTTACAAAAACAATTGGGGTATGTTTTTGACGCTTAGGAAATTACAAGGCGTCAGTAACCATGAAAGAGGTACCGTAATTTTTATTTCTAAGAATCGCGAAATTTAAACTGAAGTTGGTCAAATGCTGGAACACACAGTGGCGTACATACTTTTACTTAAAAAAGCCACTATGTTAAATATTACTTCGTAGAGGCTATATCGAAGACCGCTCGCTTATCATCACAGATCACCCTGTATTTTTTTGAGTTTACCCCTATCTTTTTTTTTCATTTATGTAATAGCAAATTTATATATTATTATATATTACGGACAAAAATGATGTACGAGTACTTGTGACAAATCTTCCGTACAAAGCATAACAAAATTGTAACGACCCCTCTCTTTTGTTTTGAACGACTTGCTCTTCTGTAGACGTTGTAGACGCGAAGTAATAGGGGGGTAATTAAAATCCAATTCGAAATTTCAATTTCGTTACTTTTTTGTCGACTTTGTTGATTACTTTGAATCATCGTCGAAATTTGTTGGATTTACACCTCTTCAATGAATGAATGGCCCTGCATAGATAATTTTTGAGTCTATAACCCGGAAATTTTTACGAATTTTTGTTTTGGCGCTCAAAGAATCGTTTGATTTGTTTTGACAAATGCAACTCTTTTGCGAGACACTTTAATTTGACACATAACACGGCATATTAATTATTAAATTAGGCGAGTGAACTGAGATGCTCGTCAGCATGGTAATCATCATGTGTATTTGTGATGCTTTTTTGAGACAATTTTTGATGTAATATTGATCACGCAATCTACAAAAATTAAGCAGTAGCGGCGCATTTTCATATTCTAGACTTGTACTTTCTGTATAAAGTTTATAGGTATACCTTGTACCAAACCTTCCTAATTAATTATGACGAGCTGGAAATACTCCAACACCTTTCGATAGCGCCTTAAAGAAAAAAAAAATTCTGAAGTTTTTCTTTAGGTATTTAGAAATCAATAAACTTTAAGAGACGCTCATTTTATTGTTTTTTTGGTGGCACTCCAAGCTTCGAGAACTTAACCATCCCATTTAACTCGGTTTAACCACCTCACTATCTCTACTAATAAGAAAGATACGTCATTATCTGGCGTATCACATAGCTTTTAACCGCTCGCGTCTGTTTGCCGCAATGTAGAGATTAATTAAAAGCTCGTACTGACTAAAATTTAATTAAACGTTCCAGAATAATAAACTCTCTAATTACGTAAGTCGGTTTTTTAGTTTCAAAACTGGGGGTGCACTGTTATCTTTCCTTAATGTAACCTTTACGAACCTTTATAATAATTAATTACAAAACCGCGTGTAAGGATAATATGGACCTATAGCTCTTATAACTTTTAAACTAAACTACAAATCGATAGTTGACTTATTTCTTTTTCTTATTATTAAATGAACCTAATTTGTAATGTATGTCACATGAAATAGGCCGTAGTAAAAATAAAAAATAATAATTATGGTAAAGCTCTAGAACTAAAATAATGTCAATAGGTTAATATACATTTTTATTAATTTGAACGTTATTCATTATGGACGAACAGGGGTTATTTTTAGATTTATTCTTAAATTATCAATTGGTTGGTGAATAGTGCAAGTTCATTTTGTAAAAATAACGTCATTAGGGAACATTTTCTCGAATTACACATTGAGTTTAAGGCTTTCGCTTTCTACCCTTTATAATCAAGTTTTGTTTGATTTTATGTGACTTATAAGAGGTGGATGACGGTCGGTTTTATTACTCATTGGCAATTTTCTTTCAGTCTGCATCATCCTAATTGTTTGTTTGATGGAAAAAATATAAGAGACATAATTTGTAGAAACTTGAATGTAGGTACTTTATTTTTGTAGAGAAAGGCTTTTCTCCAAAAGTGCGTAGTTTTTGAGTTATGGGCGATCAAAAACTTTTTTTGGTCAATTTTAGAAGTTTTTTAACTTTAACGCGCGCTAGCACCTAAATCGTTAGCTTAAGGAAAAAACTAAAGAGATATAATTTGTAGGAAATTCAATCTACTTTATTTTTGTATAAAAGAACTTTTTTCATAAAGTACGCAGTTTTTGAGTTATAAGCCAGAAACCGACAAGAGATACAAAATCCACCCTTCTCGAGCCTGCCCAAGTTAATGCTGTCACTTTAAACAGGCAGACGGCTGGATTTATTATTAATTTGAAATGTTCTTTCATCCTGCACTTTATGGTTTAGTGCCTCCCGGACTAAATTATCCTGAAACACGAACAAATTCAAATATTTCACACGAGTTCCACTACCCTGTTCCAAGCAGGAACATCGGTGATCATTCTTCCACATATTTCTCTACAACGTTCTTCTGCTTCTGCTTTAGTAATTCGCAAGATATTTTTAACGTACACATCTCGTAATTATAAACACGAACGTATTACGTCAAAGTTCGTTTTAGAATGCAACGAGCCATTATTGAAGAAAAAGTCAACACGAGCTTGGCAAAAAGGAAGTCATTCGTGCTCTGTATCGTATTGCATTTAGGTCAGGATCGTAAGAATCGTTCGAATGACATTCTTATAATAACATCCTTACACGCACAATTAGCATTAATTAAAGTCAAGGTTTATATTTTCAATTAATATAAATAAACGAAATGCATTAATGGGACAATAAAGAATACTGACGCGATAAAAAAATTTTCTTTTCATCTCGGATTTTTGCAGCCGGGAAAGCTTTACGGTCAAGGTTACGTTGTTCATAATTTAAATCTTCTCTAATATAAATTTCGGTAAATTCGTCCGCGTTAATTAGTATTAAAAGGTCGTTTTAAATATTATAATGGAAGTTTAAATTTTGATGGAAAGTGGGTCATAAAAATAATAATTTAAGCTTATCATGTTAGTGGGTTAGTAAAGTAGCTTTTAGGTGGAATATGAAATTGCTTCGTTTCATGAGGAAAATGAAAATTTTTTTAGAATCTAGACGTTATTGTTACTGCCACATAAAATTTTTTTAAAAACCCCACTTTCATCAATCTTTATTAGCTTTCATTAATTTGTTTTGCATTTAATCTACGCAAACAAAATTTTTTTGTGTGGCTAAAAAATTTCTTTTCTAATTTTTTACACCTCGACGAATACCATATAAATCAGAAAGAGCACAGAGTTGAACTTTTGGAGCTTTATACTAATTCAGGTACGGACCGTTAATTTTGGAGGCCCTGGGCTAACACTGTTTGGGGGCCTACTCAAGGCGTACAGAGCCACTTAGGGTTATTAAGATTAGAACCTTGCTGTGGTGTGAAATTCTAAAATTTCCAAAGAAACCAAGGTTCTAAATTTTAAAAGTTTAGATTTCTTGGGACCTCTTTTTATTTTTTAATTTTCCCGTAAAACTCATAGTTTTTCAATAAAGTCTCCCCCTCTTAATTTTGGACAAAGAATCACTAATCCGCTTTGGAGTTTAGAGGAGTCCCTATCCTGACGTTATGATATTATTTACGAATAAATTGTGTAGTGTGTATATTTTTGTAAATTTCTAATTTGAATAGTTTTTTGTAACACCGCGATGGAATGCCCATTCCTAAATCCGCCGCCAAATATAATATAATATTATATTTTCTGTCTCTTGAGATAATTACCTAATGGTTTACTCTCAGACCTAACTAGCTAACTACCCTCAGGGGAGTATAAAGTGAAATTGTAAACTCGCTAGTAGAGCGTTGTCATACTATAATTCTTCGAAGAAAATTTCTTTTTCAATTTAAGCTGTTCTTATAGAAAAAGGTTCAATGTATGCCCGTCTCTTAATTTTAATTTTATTCTTTGTCTGCAGTCGTGGAAATACCTTTCATTTCAAAGTGCGTTATCTTACGCATTTTAAACTTAACTTTGAAAGGCATTTCCACTTATTCTATGGCAAGAGCGGAAACTCTGCATCAGGCATATTCTTAGAAGTTTGCTATACTTAGGCTAGCGAGAGCATCAAATTCTTTTATTTCAAAATGCGTAACTTATTAGTCTTTTTCTACGACAATTTGCATCAAAAAACTGATAATAAGCATGCTGGCATTCTGTTTTTTGGGCAGGATATGCTAGGACAGCGATGGCGAACCTATGACCCGCGGGTCATAGACTGACCCACGAGGCAATTTTTAATGGCCCACGAGCATGTCCACGAAGTCTAAGCTAAAGTTTTGTAACTAAAAGAAAATCAGACAAAAAAAATGGCCAAAATTTTCATCACATTATGTTTGGAGACACTATCAATGGCTATTAAAATTCAGGAACTTTGTTTTTAAGCCGTGTGATCTTGAACAATCAAAAATGTTTGTCTGCGGCGCTATTTCATTTTATTTCTGGCGCTAGAAATGCAAACTTTGCTTGCAAAGCTTCCCCTAAAAATGTTTTCTGGCTACGGCCTTGAACGTGACGTTTTGCGCCATCACTGCAAATAATATACCCACGACTTCATATTAAAAAAATAAAATTGATTAGTTGACCCGCTACCAAAAAAGGTTCGCCATCGCTGTGCTAGGAGAACGAGAGAGCTATCTTAAACTGGAATAGGAATATCCTTTTTCAATGCTCATTTCTTCTTTTTTACAGGTCACGACCCCGTTGTCTCTCAGTAGTAAGTCTTGTGACGATAGTGTCCAATTCACTCATGTATCTTTTTCGGGGTCTCTTTGGGACTACCTGTTCGAACATTTTCATATTATCCATTTTTGACATACGGGCGCTCCCCAAACTCTTTTGCTTTGGCGACAGCTTACGTTTCCTGTTCATCTTTCAGTCTGTAATTGATAGGTATTATGTTTACGAAAGGTATTAACAGTAACTGTTTGTTAATCGGCTCAGGGCCATAGGAAAGACCGTTTGAACCTTTCTTGGCCAGCTCGCCTGGCTTATCGTTCCCTCATTTTCTTGCTGTCCTTTGACCCAACAGAGTATAAAACCATTGTTTTTGGATACCTGATAACATGCAGCTCCTTGCACTCCAAAAGAAGGCCAGAGATTACCTTGCAGGTATTTAAGGCAAAGCTTACTTTACTGTCCGTCGATATCAGTATTTTATTGTTTAGGATTTCATTTAGGCACTGTGTAATATTCCTAGCCTAGAGCTATATCAAAAAGACTCAAATGTTTTGTTTCACTTTGAAGATCTACAAAACACCGGAAAATAAATTTATTTCCCTTTTCATTACGGTGTCCAACAGGGGCAGTGGGAAACACCTAATTTGTACACTCGAGGTCAGAATTATTTTAGTTGCTTTGCATAGCTGTGATTGTACAGGTGTGATTTCATAAATTTTAAATTCCAACATGGTTTGCACTTATAATTATTTACTAATGACAACCACAGCTCTGCATGACTCGTCGGGATATCGATCGTCTTAAAGCTAGGGCGAGCAACTACTTTTGTATTTGCAAAAAGAGGTTGAGGGTGGCTTGTTATAGTTGAAATCTTGTGTAAAATGTGAATTTACAAGGAAATTATGAGCGCTCTCCTATGCCATTATGCCATTTTGTGGCTTTTTTGAGCTTGGCACCTCTACTCTACTCTACTAGCTCTATCTTTTGTTTACTTCGAAAAGTTAACCCCATAGGTTAACTTAAAAATGTAATTCCCAACTTAGGTTTATGCAATTTTGAGTAAATACCATCAGTTGATGAAACGCGTTTAAGTAGCATGTCACATGTCACTCTGTACATGTACATGTACAAAGCACAGACAGATTTTATACTTATTAATACTTTTATACAATTTTGTATAAAATGTAGGTTTGGATAATTCGAATTCCCCTTATAGAAAACTCATTTTCCTAAAATAGTCTTTAGGCGAAAATTTCGCATATATAATCCTTTTGTGGGAGCTCCTACGGTTTTAAAAGGCTTAGAGTAGCTTCGGTTTCTATATAAATCTGTAAAAATATAACCGATGCACGTATATTTATTTAAGTACATAATAAATTTATTTCTTTAAAAAGAAATGTTTTTAGTTTTATCTACGTTTGTGTGCGTTTTTAAAAATATCAAACGAGTTCGTTTACCTTTTCTTACAATTTTTGTATTCAAAATTAACTATCCGACTAAAATACACAAAAGGTCTCACTATTTTATTTATTTATTTATTTAAGTATTTTAATTATAATCATTTTTAAATGTGCGCAAAAGTTTGGTTTAAGGCCCGCCACTGTGGGCACATTGGTATTTCGGACTAAACTAATCAATTTTTTTGCATTCGCGTGGACTCAATCTAGAGACTAGAGGCTAGAAACTCTTCTTCAGCATAAATGCTTCATTATACAGAGTGTTTTTAAATAATGTGAAAATGGACACTCCAGATTTCTGGAATGAATTTACTACGTACTACAAGATTGTTTTCTTTATATGGGTGGTTTTCTTGGTGGTATAGAACTTTAAACTGAAAGAAAACATATATAATTTGATCAAATGAACGAAATTTTAGCTTTATTTAATAGAAAATCGTTTGCCATTTAGAGTTTTAATATTATTTTGAGCATATTTATGACCCCCGCTACTGGTTGAATTTTCTACCATTTTTCAAGCATTATCGCCCGATTTTGCCAATAAAACACACAATGGTGGATGAAATAACTTTTGAGGATTCGCTTGTGGTTTCTCTTCACTTCATCATTGAACAAAAGTTTGCGATGAAACAATGTGGCAACTTTTCAGATCATTTGCCAAATTGACGCCGACAACGACGATCTCGCGGCTTCACGAGCTGGATAAGGCCTTAAGCCAAGATCTTTACTTAAAAATTTTCCAAAAAAGTGGTCGGACAGAAGTCCAATTGTTGCGCACGGTGTCGAATCGAGGTGTTTGGATCATCTTTGATACTTTTCCTAAAAGAGCGGTTATATTGTCTTCGGTACGCACTTTTTTGTGCTACCAGGGTAAACATCAAGTGCGATGTTTATCCATGGTTTGCCGATTGGTTCGGATGGACGATTATGTCGATCGTAATATGGTCTGTACGTTTCGAGAATAGAACCACGATTTTCTAAATAAATTTGCACGATTTACAATCGTTGGTTGCTCTAATGTCAATCTTTACATGACGAAATGGCAAATACAGTAGAACCTCGATTATCCGGGGCGACTGGGACCATGCTCTGCACGGATAATTGAAAAACACGGATAATAGTAAATGACTTTTAGTTACCACAATAATGTACATGTACATACTACAAAGATCTTATTAGAAAAAATCAGACAATCGAGATGTAACAAGTCCTTAAACATGAATGTGTGTAGGTAAAAGGGCAAGCAGAAATGCTACACCAATTGGCACGGTTATCAATCTAATAGCCATTTCTATACAGCAATTCTGAGAAATTTTATATCTACATAAACACCAAATAGAATATCTTTGTATTTAATAAAAGTACAAATCTCTAAAGTAAGCAAAAATTCGAAGAAAAATTCTAAACGATTGTGAAGCATTAATACATATTGTTAAATAATTATTATTATGATATTATGAATACGTAAATTAAAAAAAAAATAGTAATAACAAGTGCACGGATAATCCGCCGCACGGATAATCCGCGCACGGATAATCGAGGTTCTACTGTACACTCAATTTCGACAGATGATAACTGACATCAAAGCTGTCTCAATCTAAAGTTCTATAAAGTTCTAAAAAACACCCGTTAGCTGCTAGATGGTTCCAGACTTAATTACCTAAGAAAATGCTAATGTGATTTAGCATGGCTTTATGCACTGAATGGGTTCTCGGGACACCCAACGATGCAAAACTACGTTCGTCACTAATTAGAATTAATTTTATCTTTATCAAGGGTACTGAGACGGGAGAGTGTCGGTTTTAATTAGTAACGAGAGTAACCTGGGAAGGCTGGAGAAAATTTGGAAAACGTTGGAAAAAATCCGAGAAAATCTAAAGGTAATAAATGTTAACTAAACTAAAGTCGAGGTCATCTGTAAGACTTTTCTGCTAAGTGGGAGTGAAGTCAATTTTATGCCTAATAGGCAACCGTGTAAAAACACTAACGTTCTCGACGTTCTACCAATAACTCCTTTTAAGAACTTTTTTGAAAATATACATCATGTAGTAACATTTAAATTAAGTTTATTGATTCAGTCGTGGAAGTTTTTTATATTAGGCATATCTACTTCAAAGAGGTATAACAAATTATTACTTTTTATCGACTTTTTGCAGACGACAAGGTAAATAATTAAGCTTTTTACCGTATAATTAAAATTGCGTACCGCGCGGGCTTAGTTCTTGCTAAAATTAAAGCACTTCATATACTACAGGGTGGGCAGATTTCTATGGTTTTTATAGAGAAATCGATAACTAGAAGAGATATGAAAAAATGGATGGCACTTCCTCGCCAACCTTTCCTTGAGAAGAACTCAATGGCGAAAACCGAAATTCGCGATCTTCTTTTGTTTTTGACATGTAAGCCAAAGTTAGACTTTTCACATTTTCGCTAAATGCCGTTTTACAGAAAAAACGTCCTTCATCCACTTTTTTAAGGACAATAAAATGTACCGGTGGTTCAGGTCATTCCCGAACCACCGCTACGTGTACTATGACCGCTACCGCACAGGATTCACCCAATTTCTCTTTGAAAATGCTCACCACAGAAGTGGACGAAACGTTAGGTATCACCATTGGCCCTAGAACCTCTGCTTCTAATGACAACGAACGTGAAACCTTAATAATTTTCGAGTTTTTTGTACAAAAGTATCAAAAATTGTTTATTTTTGATTTCCCAAAGAGACCCACTCTTCATGAAAACCCCTGCTTGATTTGAAACTCTTTGTGCCACATATTATTCATTTATCCATCTTTTACAGGAAATGAAATAATAATTTTGTGTTTAGAGTTACTTTGATTTAAAAAAGTGTCAAAACAAGAAGGAGGTTTCATGAAGAATAGTTTTTTGAGGAAATCTCTACCCAAAATTTTTTTCCTATTTATGGTAACCTCATCCGTAGCTGAAAGCAAACCTCGAAGGTCACTTTAAGCTTTTGTCATCCATTTTTGATTTCATAATTTAACTTTTCGATTAATTACTACAGTAAACGATTCGATGCGTTTTTGAACGATTCCACGACCTGATCAGTCAAAATCAACTTCAATTAGTACGTACAATACTTATAATTATTATAACGTCAAGAAAAATGTTTTAATCTTAGAATTTAACTACGTGCTCGGTTCGGTTCGTTATAATTTAAACTTGCTAAAAGATTAAAGTCAAGTTTAGGTGTAGGGTGGTAAATAGGTTACGTATTATAATTGCTTTCATTCAACAAATTTCTTAATGAAAAATTGAAAGGGTGTTTTGATAATTTTGAGGCAAGCAGCAAGGTTTTCTTGCTTTTTTCAGAATTTACAGAAACTGTACACTTTATTATACAGGGTGTTAATGAAAAACTATTCTGAACGTTAAGGGCATATACTACTAATGAAAATAAGACAAAAAGTTCCCATAAATACGTAGCGAAAAATCTTCCTTAAGCGAGCTACAGCCCTTTGAAGAGGACACGAATTTTAAGAATATATTGTTCAGGGACGTATTAATGGGTATTAGGAGTGGCTAGGGCCATTTAACTTTATCTACAAGTAGGAAACGTAAAAATGGCCTTTAAATGAATTAAAAACTAGTAACTTGGAGGAGTTTACTTATTTTTTAGGCGCGTCTTAGTAAATCTAGTACGAGAGGTTCGCTTTGTTCGCAAGATTTGCAGTAGTTTTGTCTCTGAGGCTTACCTGAAAAATTAGGAACCTATTTAAAATTTTAACACCGATCAAAAATCAACAAACTGAAAGCTGCTATACGGTACGAAACAAAAGCCTTGACATAAATAATTACCCGAGGGATGAAAAACTTTGGAAATTAGCTTCAAAAATTAATATTGGGAATGAATGATGCAAACTTTTGATTGGGGCCGTCTAGTTTCATTGCCTCGTTGAAACAAATCTCGCGCTTCATCAAAATATTGAATTACTGTAAAAGCAATCACCGAACAAATTTTCGTAACTTTTAATAATTAAACTTTCTGTATTTTGGAAAATTTGAGACATAAAAGACAAGTTCCATTCATGGGTATACTAATGGTGTGATAAATAATATGCATAGACGACCTTAGACGATTTTTCTGCTTGCATTGGTGTTAAAGCTTTAGAACCAACTTACGGGGGGCCTACAGTTTAATTTAAGGTTAGAATCACTATGCTGGGCAACTTTATAGTTTGTCATTGCCTTTCGAAAGGCACTGTAGATTGTAGCCTCTATGCCTTGGTACCATTTTATGTAGTTATTGTCCCTAAGTGAACCAAAAAAATTCTGAGATCGCTGTTCGCCATGTTTCCAAATACTATTACAGCACTTTAATACAAAACCGCGGATATACACCTTCCTGGACAATCGCGCTTGTAATGTCGTAATTAAAATTTCAAATCATTTCTCTTGGATTTCACTTTTCTTTATGAGCGCCATATTAGATTTTTAGGTTTAATTATTCTGCTTTTATGAATTACACCATTTCTTTCATTTGTACAACAGTTTGTTTTAGTAACATAGTACAGGAGATATAGGCAAAAAATAGCTGGTTGGTGGAACTAATTCCCACAGAAACGCGGTTTGAATTTTTTAGTTCCTTGTTGATATCTCTTTGACATACTAAAAGTCTAGAAAAATCTAAGTGTGCGAAATGCGGTTTTTGGCGTCGATCTTAAGAAATTTTCCAAAAATTATAAAAAAATCGTGTGTGATATCAAATTACTGAAAATTTCATGCTGAAAAAGATTATGATATTGTTGTGTTCTAAAATTTTTATAAAAACAAAAGTCGTGTCATGTTTTGTCTTCACCTTTTGTGAAGAAGTTAAAAAATACTTTTTTTAGAATTTGTAAAATTAAGAAGCGCGCTATTGAACTGCAATAGCTTCTTATTCACCACTTGGAGGTATAATAATGATTTCCTATATCGCATGACATAGAATAAGGTCGTAGCTAAAGATTTTTTTAAAACAAAGGTCGGCCAGGTTTTCTCTTAACCTTTTCTAAAGAAGTTTAAACAAATTTTTGTTTGAAATTCTAACATTAAAAAGCGCACTATTAAACTTCAAAAGCATATTATTCTTTACTTGGAGGTCCAATAAAGATTTCCTATATCACATCTCATAGAGTAAGGGCGTAGTTAAAGATTTTTTTTAGACAAAGTACTGCCAGGTTTCATGTTTGACTTTTATGAAAAAGTTAAAAAACACTTTTGTTCGAAATTATAAAATTAGGGAGCGCGCTACTGAACTTCAAAAGCTTCTTTTTTACCACTTGGAGGCGGGATAAAGATTTCCTATATTGCATCAGATAGAATAACGACGTAGTTAAAGGTTTTTTAAAGACAAATCGGTGCCAGGTTTCATCTGCACCTTTTGTGAAGAAATTAAAAAACTCTTTTGTTCGAAATTGTAAAATTAAGAAGCGCGCTTCTGAATTTCAAAAGCTTCTTTTTCACCACTTGAAGGCAGGATAAAAATTTCGTATATTGCATTAGATAGAATAAGGACGTAGTTAAAGGTTTTTTAAAAACAAAGTAGTGCCAGGTTTCATCTGCACCTTTTGCGAAGAAGTTAAAAAACGCTTTTGTTGCAAATTGTAACATTAAGGAGTGAGCTATTAAACTTCAAGAGTTTTTTATTCACCACTTGGAGGCCTTATAAAGATTTGGTTTTAAACATTTGTTAACTACGTTCTTATTCTATGTGATGTGATATAGCAAATCTTTAACGTATCTCCAAGTCGTGAATAAAAAGCCCTTGAAGTTCAATAGCGCGCTCTTCAATTTGACAATTTCGAACAAAAGTGTTTTTTAACTTCTTCATAAAAGTCAAACATGAAACCTGGCACTACCTTGTTTTTAAAAAACCTTTAACTACGCCCTAATGCTATGTGATGTGATATAGGAAATCTATATTGGACCTCCAAGTGATGAATAAGATACTTTTGAAGTTTAATAGTGCGCTTCTTAATTTTACAATTTCGAACAAAAGGGTTTTTCAACTTCTTCACAAAAGGTGCAGACGAAACTTGGCACGACTTTTGTTTTAAAAATCATTAAGTGCGTCCTTATTCTATCTGATGCAACATAGGAAATCTTTATTAGACCTCCAAGTTGTGAATAAGAAGTTTTTGAAGTTAAATAGCGGGCTCCCGAATGTAACAATTTCGAAAAAATGTATTTTTTAACTTCTTCACAGAAGGTTAAGCCGAAACCTGGCATGGACTTTAGTTTTAAAAATTTTTAACTACGCCTTTATTCAAGCAATGTATTATAAGAAATCAACTTTAAACCTCCAAGTTGGGAATAAGAACCTTCTGAAGTTTGATAGCGCAATACATTTCGTACAAAATTAAAAAAAAATTCCTTCAAGTGAAGAGAGGAGACTTAACGCGATTTCTGTTTTATAAATCTTTAATTAATTATATTATCTTTATGCTACTTCATGCAGTGCCGGATTACCTATTGATGGATAATTTTAGTGCCTAATTCCGTTAATAAAACTTGCTCGTCTTACTTACAGCTTATACAGTGTTATCTCGTAAACGAATATCTAAAATTTACCTACAGATGTTTTGCGGATTTTGCCGTAATATACGTATTTATAACATCTAAACTTATTTTTCCGCCTAAAAAGCGATTTTTTGCCTAATGTGTCTGAAATAATATGCATTTGTAATACAAAACTCTATTTGATTAATAAGAATACGATTTTCAACACTGCAAAAGGTTTCAGTTTTACAGTTTTTCGGCTAACATTTTGTTTTTTAATTTTGATTTTGTAAAATCAATTTCATAATCTTTTTCTGTATGAAATTTTCTGTAGTTTGATACCACACACAATTTTTTTTTAGTTTTTGGAAAATTTCTTAAGATCGACACCAAAAAAACGCATTTCGCACACTTAGATTTTTCTAGACTTTTAGTATGTCAAAGAGATATCAACAAGGAACTAAAAAATTCAAACCGCGTCTCTGTGGGAATTAGTTCCACCTAAAAACCTATATCTCCTGTACTATCAGTTGACGCTCTTTCGTTAATTTCGTCTTTTCTACCCTTAGCTGAGGCAATTGTAGTTTAAAGAAAATACTCGAATTTAGCGATTTTTCACAACTACCCAAACGAGAAAAGCTACGTAGTTTATTTCAAAATGTCCTTGTCGCATTCATAAAAACAAGCGAAGATTCAGAATTTCATTTGAATTAATCTAATCGAAATGCAGAAAAGTTGGAAATAGTTACAATCCTTGAATTGTGCTTGTGCAATGTGCATTCAATTTAAAATAATTCGTTCGGTATAATCTACTACTATTATTTTAGAACGTTTGCCAATCGGTAATGCAAATATTGTTTATCCTTGTATAGAATTTTCTTAATGACAAACAAATGTGACGAAAATCTGATGGACGGTTTTTAAGACGTCGTTTTGTGAAAATTCGGTTAATAAATAATCGTTTTAAAAAAGTTTGTTAGAGATTTTTAGATTAGGTAGTGTCCGAAAGTTTGAGCTCCACTCACAGGGGCGCGCTATCTACTTTTTCACAACTTTTATGTCAAAAATGATTTCTATCATTCTTAGTTTATCTTACAATATGTAACTTTCCTAAAACTCGACGTAATTTATTATTTGATTTGTGATTTAGTTATGAAATATTATTAACGGTTGTTAGACTCTAATATTTTGCGTTGTCGACTAAATTTCTATTTTAGGAGTTCTGATGTTATAAATTGTAACTAATACTACTTAATACTCTCATATTAGAAATGTTGCTAAAGGGTTGAAAATTAAACTTGAAGTGGAGATACTTTCGTTCAGGAAATTTTAGTTCAAACTTATTAAAATGCAAATTATTCATTTTGGAATATAGCGTTAGATGTTGGGTGTTTCCATTCGATAGTATTTTATATGCAGCTTTTTACTTATACAGGGTGTTCCGGAAAATCACCGACAACTGCTTTTCTTGAAATTATATTCTAAAATGCATCCCTAAAAAGCTATTAGGCTCTCGAGCTAAAGTTAAAATGAGAGTTGTCATTGACTTAGCCACTACGCTCGATAACTAAATTTCAACATAAACCGTTCATCTGGAGTAAAAAACCAAAGAGACATAATCTGTAGATAATTTAATTTAGTTTATTTTTTTATTAGAGTACCTTTCTCTAAAGTGAGTATTTTTCGAGTTATAAGCGATTTACTAAAGAAACACTTTTTAGACAAAGTTTGGAATCTTTGTTAAATTTTCACGCGCTCTAGGGCTTACACCGTTTGTTTTAAAAAAAAACCTAAGTAACATAATCAGTAGGGAATTTAATTTAGTTTATTTTTCTATTAGAATACTTTTTTCTAAAGTGAGTATTTACCGAGTTATAAGCGATTTACTAAAGAAACTCTTTTTAGACAAAGTTTGGAATCTTTGTTAAATTTTCACGCGCTTTAGCGCTTACACCGTTTGTTTCAAAAGAACCCTAAGGAACACAATCTGTAGGTAATTTAATGTACTTTATTTTTCTATTAGAATATTTTTTTCTAAAATGAGTATTTTTCGAGTTATAAGCGATTTACTAAAGAAACACTTTTTAGACAAAGTTTGGAATCTTTGTTAAATTTTCACGCGCTCTAGGGCTTACACCGTGTGTTTCAAAAAAAACCTAAGTAACATAATCTGTAGGGAATTTAATGTACTTTATTTTTCTATTAGAATACTTTTCTCTAAAATGAGTATTTACCGAGTGATAAGCGATTTACTAAAGAAACTCTTTTTAGACAAAGTTTGGAATCTTTGTTAAATTTTCACGCGCTTTAGCGCTTACACCGTTTGTTTCAAAAAAACCCTAAGGAACACAATCTGTAGGTAATTTAATGTAGTTTATTTTTCTATTAGAATATTTTTCTCTAAAGTGAGTATTTACCGAGTTATAAGCGATTTACTAAAGAAACCCTTTTTAGACAAAGTTTGGAATCTTTGTTAAATTTTCACGCGCTCTAGGGCTTACACCGTGTGTTTCAAAAAAAAAACCTAAGTGACATAATCTGTAGGGAATTTAATGTACTTTATTTTTCTATTAGAATACTTTTCTCTAAAGTGAGTATTTACCGAGTGATAAGCGATTTACTAAAGAAACTCTTTTTAGACAAAGTTTGGAATCTTTGTTAAATTTTCACGCGCTTTAGCGCTTACACCGTTTGTTTCAAAAAAACCCTAAGGAACACAATCTGTAGGTAATTTAATGTAGTTTATTTTTCTATTAGAATATTTTTCTCTAAAGTGAGTATTTACCGAGTTATAAGCGATTTACTAAAGAAACCCTTTTTAGACAAAGTTTGGAATCTTTGTTAAATTTTCACGCGCTCTAGGGCTTACACCGTGTGTTTCAAAAAAAAACCTAAGTAACATAATCTGTAGGGAATTTAATGTACTTTATTTTTCTATTAGAATACTTTTCTCTAAAGTGAGTATTTACCGAGTGATAAGCGATTTACTAAAGAAACTCTTTTTAGACAAAGTTTGGAATCTTTGTTAAATTTTCACGCGCTTTAGCGCTTACACCGTTTGTTTCAAAAAAACCCTAAGGAACACAATCTGTAGGTAATTTAATGTAGTTTATTTTTCTATTAGAATATTTTTCTCTAAAGTGAGTATTTACCGAGTTATAAGCGATTTACTAAAGAAACCCTTTTTAGACAAAGTTTGGAATCTTTGTTAAATTTTCACGCACTCTAGGGCTTACACCGTGTGTTTCAAAAAAAAAACCTAAGTGACATAATCTGTAGGGAATTTAATGTACTTTATTTTTCTATTAGAATACTTTTCTCTAAAGTGAGTATTTACCGAGTGATAAGCGATTTACTAAAGAAACTCTTTTTAGACAAAGTTTGGAATCTTTGTTAAATTTTCACGCGCTTTAGCGCTTACACCGTTTGTTTCAAAAAAACCCTAAGGAATACAATCTGTAGGTAATTTAATGTAGTTTATTTTTCTATTAGAATATTTTTCTCTAAAGTGAGTATTTACCGAGTTATAAGCGATTTACTAAAGAAACCCTTTTTAGACAAAGTTTGGAATCTTTGTTAAATTTTCACGCGCTCTAGGGCTTACACCGTGTGTTTCAAAAAAAACCTAAGTAACATAATCTGTAGGGAATTTAATGTACTTTATTTTTCTATTAGAATACTTTTCTCTAAAGTGAGTATTTACCGAGTGATAAGCGATTTACTAAAGAAACTCTTTTTAGACAAAGTTTGGAATCTTTGTTAAATTTTCACGCGCTTTAGCGCTTACACCGTTTGTTTCAAAAAAACCCTAAGGAACACAATCTGTAGGTAATTTAATGTAGTTTATTTTTCTATTAGAATATTTTTCTCTAAAGTGAGTATTTACCGAGTTATAAGCGATTTACTAAAGAAACCCTTTTTAGACAAAGTTTGGAATCTTTGTTAAATTTTCACGCGCTCTAGGGCTTACACCGTGTGTTTCAAAAAAAAACCTAAGTAACATAATCTGTAGGGAATTTAATGTACTTTATTTTTCTATTAGAATACTTTTCTCTAAAGTGAGTATTTACCGAGTGATAAGCGATTTACAAAAGAAACTCTTTTTAGACAAAGTTTGGAATCTTTGTTAAATTTTCACGCGCTTTAGCGCTTACACCGTTTGTTTCAAAAAAACCCTAAGGAACACAATCTGTAGGGAATTTAATGTACTTTATTTTTCTATTAGAATACTTTTCTCTAAAGTGAGTATTTACCGAGTGATAAGCGATTTACTAAAGAAACTCTTTTTAGACAAAGTTTGGAATCTTTGTTAAATTTTCACGCGCTTTAGCGCTTACACCGTTTGTTTCAAAAAAACCCTAAGGAACACAATCTGTAGGTAATTTAATGTAGTTTATTTTTCTATTAGAATATTTTTCTCTAAAGTGAGTATTTACCGAGTTATAAGCGATTTACTAAAGAAACCCTTTTTAGACAAAGTTTGGAATCTTTGTTAAATTTTCACGCACTCTAGGGCTTACACCGTGTGTTTCAAAAAAAAAACCTAAGTGACATAATCTGTAGGGAATTTAATGTACTTTATTTTTCTATTAGAATACTTTTCTCTAAAGTGAGTATTTACCGAGTGATAAGCGATTTACTAAAGAAACTCTTTTTAGACAAAGTTTGGAATCTTTGTTAAATTTTCACGCGCTTTAGCGCTTACACCGTTTGTTTCAAAAAAACCCTAAGGAACACAATCTGTAGGTAATTTAATGTAGTTTATTTTTCTATTAGAATATTTTTCTCTAAAGTGAGTATTTACCGAGTTATAAGCGATTTACTAAAGAAACCCTTTTTAGACAAAGTTTGGAATCTTTGTTAAATTTTCACGCGCTCTAGGGCTTACACCGTGTGTTTCAAAAAAAACCTAAGTAACATAATCTGTAGGGAATTTAATGTACTTTATTTTTCTATTAGAATACTTTTCTCTAAAGTGAGTATTTACCGAGTGATAAGCGATTTACTAAAGAAACTCTTTTTAGACAAAGTTTGGAATCTTTGTTAAATTTTCACGCGCTTTAGCGCTTACACCGTTTGTTTCAAAAAAACCCTAAGGAACACAATCTGTAGGTAATTTAATGTAGTTTATTTTTCTATTAGAATATTTTTCTCTAAAGTGAGTATTTACCGAGTTATAAGCGATTTACTAAAGAAACCCTTTTTAGACAAAGTTTGGAATCTTTGTTAAATTTTCACGCGCTCTAGGGCTTACACCGTGTGTTTCAAAAAAAAACCTAAGTAACATAATCTGTAGGGAATTTAATGTACTTTATTTTTCTATTAGAATACTTTTCTCTAAAGTGAGTATTTACCGAGTGATAAGCGATTTACTAAAGAAACTCTTTTTAGACAAAGTTTGGAATCTTTGTTAAATTTTCACGCGCTTTAGCGCTTACACCGTTTGTTTCAAAAAAACCCTAAGGAACACAATCTGTAGGTATTTAATGTAGTTTATTTTTTTATTAGAATATTTTTCTCTAAAGTGAGTATTTACCGAGTTATAAGCGATTTACTAAAGAAACTCTTTTTAGACAAAGTTTGGAATCTTTGTTAAATTTTCACGCGCTTTAGCGCTTACACCGTTTGTTTTAAAAAAACCCTAAAGAACACAATCTGTAGGTAATTTAATGTACTTTATTTTTCTATTAGAATACTTTTCTCTAAAGTGAGTATTTACCGAGTTATAAGCGATTTACTAAAGAAACTCTTTTTAGACAAAGTTTGGAATCTTTGTTAAATTTTCACGCGCTTTAGCGCTTACACCGTTTGTTTAAAAAAAAACCTAAGGAACACAATCTGTAGGTAATTTAATGTAGTTTATTTTTTTATTAGAATATTTTTCTCTAAAGTGAGTATTTACCGAGTTATAAGCGATTTACTAAAGAAACCCTTTTTAGACAAAGTTTGGAATCTTTGTTAAATTTTCACGCGCTCTAGGGCTTACACCGTGTGTTTCAAAAAAAAAACCTAAGTGACATAATCTGTAGGGAATTTAATGTACTTTATTTTTCTATTAGAATACTTTTCTCTAAAGTGAGTATTTACCGAGTGATAAGCGATTTACTAAAGAAACTCTTTTTAGACAAAGTTTGGAATCTTTGTTAAATTTTCACGCGCTTTAGCGCTTACACCGTTTGTTTCAAAAAAACCCTAAGGAACACAATCTGTAGTTAATTTAATGTAGTTTATTTTTCTATTAGAATATTTTTCTCTAAAGTGAGTATTTACCGAGTTATAAGCGATTTACTAAAGAAACCCTTTTTAGACAAAGTTTGGAATCTTTGTTAAATTTTCACGCGCTCTAGGGCTTACACCGTGTGTTTCAAAAAAAAACCTACGTAACATAATCTGTAGGGAATTTAATGTACTTTATTTTTCTATTAGAATACTTTTCTCTAAAGTGAGTATTTACCGAGTGATAAGCGATTTACTAAAGAAACTCTTTTTAGACAAAGTTTGGAATCTTTGTTAAATTTTCACGCGCTTTAGCGCTTACACCGTTTGTTTCAAAAAAACCCTAAGGAACACAATCTGTAGGTAATTTAATGTAGTTTATTTTTTTATTAGAATATTTTTCTCTAAAGTGAGTATTTACCGAGTTATAAGCGATTTACTAAAGAAACACTTTTTAGACAAAGTTTGGAATCTTTGTTAAATTTTCACGCGCTCTAGGGCTTACACCGTGTGTTTCAAAAAAAAACCTAAGTAACATAATCTGTAGGGAATTTAATGTACTTTATTTTTCTATTAGAATACTTTTCTCTAAAGTGAGTATTTACCGAGTGATAAGCGATTTACTAAAGAAACTCTTTTTAGACAAAGTTTGGAATCTTTGTTAAATTTTCACGCGCTTTAGCGCTTACACCGTTTGTTTCAAAAAAACCCTAAGGAACACAATCTGTAGGTAATTTAATGTACTTTATTTTTCTATTAGAATACTTTTCTCTAAAGTGAGTATTTACCGAGTTATAAGCGATTTACTAAAGAAACTCTTTTTAGACAAAGTTTGGAATCTTTGTTAAATTTTCACGCGCTTTAGCGCTTACACCGTTTGTTTCAAAAAAACCCTAAGGAACACAATCTGTAGGTAATTTAATTTAGTTTATTTTTTTTAGAATATTTTTCTCTAAAGTGAGTATTTACCGAGTTATAAGCGATTTACTAAAGAAACCCTTTTTAGACAAAGTTTGGAATCTTTGTTAAATTTTCACGCGCTCTAGGGCTTACACCGTGTGTTTCAAAAAAAAAAACCTAAGTGACATAATCTGTAGGGAATTTAATGTACTTTATTTTTCTATTAGAATACTTTTCTCTAAAGTGAGTATTTCCCGAGTGATAAGCGATTTACTAAAGAAACTCTTTTTAGACAAAGTTTGGAATCTTTGTTAAATTTTCACGCGCTTTAGCGCTTACACCGTTTGTTTCAAAAAAACCCTAAGGAACACAATCTGTAGTTAATTTAATGTAGTTTATTTTTCTATTAGAATATTTTTCTCTAAAGTGAGTATTTACCGAGTTATAAGCGATTTACTAAAGAAACCCTTTTTAGACAAAGTTTGGAATCTTTGTTAAATTTTCACGCGCTCTAGGGCTTACACCGTGTGTTTCAAAAAAAAACCTAAGTAACATAATCTGTAGGGAATTTAATGTACTTTATTTTTCTATTAGAATACTTTTCTCTAAAGTGAGTATTTACCGAGTGATAAGCGATTTACTAAAGAAACTCTTTTTAGACAAAGTTTGGAATCTTTGTTAAATTTTCACGCGCTTTAGCGCTTACACCGTTTGTTTCAAAAAAACCCTAAGGAACACAATCTGTAGGTAATTTAATGTAGTTTATTTTTTTATTAGAATATTTTTCTCTAAAGTGAGTATTTACCGAGTTATAAGCGATTTACTAAAGAAACACTTTTTAGACAAAGTTTGGAATCTTTGTTAAATTTTCACGCGCTCTAGGGCTTACACCGTGTGTTTCAAAAAAAAACCTAAGTAACATAATCTGTAGGGAATTTAATGTACTTTATTTTTCTATTAGAATACTTTTCTCTAAAGTGAGTATTTACCGAGTGATAAGCGATTTACTAAAGAAACACTTTTTAGACAAAGTTTGGAATCTTTGTTAAATTTTCACACGCTTTAGCGCTTACACCGTTTGTTTCAAAAAAACTCTAAGGAACACAATCTGTAGGTAATTTAATGTAGTTTATTTTTCTATTAGAATATCTTTCTCTAAAGTGAGTATTTACCGAGTTATAAGCGATTTACTAAAGAAACAGTTTTTTGATCAATTTTGGAATCTTTGTTAAATTTTAACACTCTCTAACGCTTACACCGTTTGTTTGGCAAAAAACTTAAAGAGATCTAATTTGTAGATAATTTTATCTACTTTATTTTTATATAAGAAGACTTTGTTCACAAAGTGGGTAGTTTTCGTGTTATACGAAATAAACTAAAAATACAGTTTTTTTGGCCCATTTTAGAAAGTTTCTTATATTTTAACGCGCTTTAGCGCCTAAACCGTTGATCTGAGGAAAAATCAAGAAACAAAATCTGTAGGTAATTTAATCTAGTTTAATTTTATGCAGATTGTAGAAGCAGTTTTTCAATAAAGAGCGTATTATTTAAGTTATAAGTGAAAAATTGAAAAATTCAAAAACTATCCCCACGTTGACAGACGCTCGGTTTTTAATATTCTTTTAGGCTGTATCGCGAAAATTTTGTACTAATGGACTACTAGTGGTGTTGGCGTATTTTTGACGTGGATTTCCCTACCACTTATTTATTTATAAGATGGTAATTTGCATTATTAGTTACTAATAGCACTCGAGCGCTACATAGTAATATTTATGCACCTACACGTTAATGGGGCGCATTTTTTATTAATCTTAAATGCTTTTTTTTATCTAATTCTATAAACTAGGCATAACATAGTCCGTAGTAATTAATTCTTGTTGAATTTAAGCACCCACGTATTTTTTTGCCGAAAGAGTTTCATTTAGCCGACGATGCGACGATCTTAAAACGAATTCTAAATGAATTAAAATGTCTGGCTTTAAGGATAACTTAATATAAAATACATCAAAAAATTCTGCGTCGGATTAAATGGCGTAATGCGGGGCATTTAATTTAAATTTTTAAAGGGCCTAAGCCAGCAATTAGATCCTTTAAAATTTGTGTTTTGCCACAAAATTAAATTTTGAGAGATTGAACTGAAATGCGATGGAGCTCCATGTTACACGATTCCGATTCATATCATTCTTCGTCGAATATGTAAGAGTTTTCTAGCTAGACACTTGGACTATCTATTCAAAGTTTTCAATTTTCAAGCCCTAAGGTTCGTTCTCTAGTTATTATGTGGAACATGAAATTTTGGTTTCAGTTTCAAATATTCAGTCGAGTGTCCTTTACTAATGAGACATCTTAAGAATATTACCTTTTTTCCGCTTTATATTATGAGAATTAACTTTTAGTACGTATTATAGTAACTATAAAGAGAATCATCTTTTATATAAAAGCCTTAGAGCTTAGGGACACCCGTATTCTTAATTTTATCGAAAAAGTTGGAAGAAAAAGCTGAGAATTTCGTGTCCTAATAGCGTTTATTTCATTTCAGTTTTAAGTGTAGGCTGGGTTGACACCCTCCGAGAGGAAATTAATTAGTAATCCATCCAATCCATTAATTAAGGACTGCTTAAACTTTAAAGAATGCTTTAAACTTATACGATTCTTTGAAGCCCCTTCTGGAAAAATTGTACGCATTTTGTCGCGGCTTTAAGGTTCAGGGACTTTGTCGGTTAGATCGTTACATTTCTGTATAGAGATATATAGGTACATGAATATGTAATAATCTTTGAAATGCTCCACGTTTGATGTCGAGTACGTATTCCTTTCTAGTGCACTTGACATTCAGTACCATCTCGTATTTACGAGTGGCAATCGTTAAGTAAAGTTTTCATCCTTACAATAACTGTTGAAATTACCTCAGTTTACTCCATTTAATCTGACGCAGCTTCGTCCATGTTTTCGTGCGGCCGTTGAGGAAGTTTTCTGGGTTAGTATTTTGCTTATTGTGCACAGCTCCAAATTCCTCATCCGACTCCCTCACATTGTCTTTTCAACGCTTTTTCTCGCTTGTGGGCCAAACTACAAAATTGAGGCCGACCACCCAAAATTATAATTTTTTTATTCGAACGAGTCGTTCGTATCATTTTCGGAGATTCCTCGTAGTTGGGACTTGTTTAGCATCGAAATAGTTTCCTTTTTGCCTCCACATTTTTATTTTTTTCGTTTACTCTCGGCAGATTCTTGTTGAATTTGAAATTTGTTGCGTAATGGAATTGTTACCGATGTTTATTGTTTATCGTCTTGAACGGATAGCAGACTTATGTCGTCGTGCCACGGATATTGATTAATTGATTATCGTTACAGCTTTCGTGTTTTCAAAAATTCGTTTTGCACGTGTTTGGCAGGAGAAGGGTATGCAATATTACACGCAATTATTTGTATAAGAATTGATCTAGGTCATTTATTCGGCGTAATGATATCCAATTTGTACAACTTCGCAGGTAGAAATTGCTGAAAAGAGAAATTTGAGATTACGCAAGACGTCTTTGAAACGCCGGAAATTACTTTCACCACATTTTCGTTTACTCAAAATATGTGGAATTAAATACATTAAATGAGATGATC
The DNA here is from genome assembly GCA_950108345.1 of Malthinus flaveolus. NCBI lineage: Eukaryota > Metazoa > Arthropoda > Insecta > Coleoptera > Cantharidae > Malthinus > Malthinus flaveolus. Next base: position 6,171,640 of record OX467285.1, read on the forward strand.
TTTTGATTCTTAAAAATTTTGGCAATAGAACGCTTTAATAAGAAAGCAAACAACAAAGTTCAAAGTGGACCCAGACACAACATCAGAAAGTGTGTTCCTCCCGCTAATTATGCGGATGACGATAGTCTCTCATTTCCCTTCCACACGGATTAGTTTTGATGAAAGCGCTTTAGGAAGAAGCCTTTCCGATTTATGTCATCAGCTCTATAATACGTTAATTGGGAGAACAGGCAGAACTTGCACGTTTTATATTTTAATTGGATACCCGTGATTTGGATTTAGCAAATTCGTGAAAAGAAAAACGATCGTGGGATAAAAAAAAATAGAAGCTCAAGTTGAACGCTCCGTACAAAACGACTAATGAAGGACAAACTCGAAATTCGCGTGTTTTGAAAACAAAATTAAATGAATTTATAAAATATTTTTTCTACTTCGTTAAAGATCAACGACTGTGGAGCTTTTCTTTAATTTAATTTAATTTCGAGGACTCAACAAAAGAGTTTTCTTTTGTATCAGGTAGCGAAAAAACACTTTCACTTTTATATCCACGGAATGATTCCTATTTCGAGGAGTCTTGTAAGTCCTTATGATGAAACAATTTATTTTATTTCTATCGGGAGCTTTTCTCCTTCCGTTAAATTCAATCTCAAACTTTTACTTGTCGACTTAAAAGTTTGAGCGTGTTTTTATTTTGTGCTTTCGTTTTTGTGTTGAATAACGTTTTCCTTTTTCATTGTTTTGGCGTACAGAGGTTGACGATCTGTTTTTTTATGTGTGTAAATTTAATTGAAAGTTATGTTGAAATGTAGATTTTAGGGGACGTTTTATTGTTGTTCATCTTAATTGACAGCTAACTGTGAAATTCGATTAAATTCTTTACGTCATCCAGATATTGGAAAATAACGCACTTAATTTGTGATTCGTAATAAAAATGGATGCGACTTTGACACGATGGCATTGACCTTAGGTCAAAGCACGCATGTCGTTCAAGCCAGACCTGATTTACGCTTTTCAGGAAATATCCCGAATCGGTCTGACGTCCTTCGTCAAATTAGAAAATGTAAAGAATTTACTAATTTACGTGCTCTTCGTATAATTCTTCGTTTTCTATTTTAATTACTTGGAAAACATGAAAACTTCCATCGACACACGTGCCGTTAATGATTGGGGTGAAAGGGATTACCGTCTTTCGAACACGCGTTTCCTTAAACCACTATTTTTAGAATTTACTTAAATTAGTGAAATGTCCTTTGCAATAAAAGTGAGACTGCAAAAAGTTTTATTTTAAATTCAATTTTGAGTAAGGGCTTCTCTGTCATCGCCATAAATATCTGCATATGAATGGTTGTCCTCTAACTTTCAATATATCATATTAAATTTTAATAAAAATGAAAAATGTTATTGTATAAAAACTGTCACAGTCACAATGGTCGATTAGTTGAAAAGATGACATATTCCAATATTTCTATTGGCATTTGGAAATCTTGTAGTTCAGCAGATGAATAAGCTATCGCAAATTCGTCGAGGCTTCATAACTTTGCCGTGGCATTAGTTTGCTCTACTGTTATATCATGGTCAACAGTTTCGGAACGGACAATCATTTCGAAAATATCAGAATAAATGGTATTTTCTTGACCTTATAGAATAATCTTGAGGCGTCTTATAACTCCAAGACCATTTTAACAAATAAAATTCAATTAGGAGCAGAACTATGCTCCTCGAGCTATGCGAAAGTAGGTGCTGTTCTGAATGGTCTGGTGTGGTCAAATTTACTCTAGTGCCAAGTCGCCACGGTCATGGAAGCTATAGCTACGAAAACCGCGATCAGAACGAATCATTCGAATCATTGTCTGTGACGCCTAGTGCGCGCCTTGAAACTGCTTTCTGTGTTGGTGATTTGACCGCTAGTACGCGGAGTGACTATACTAAACTGGGGTTCCATAACTTGTGCCCTCTAGTGAATATTTTCTTTTGGATATAGACAAATTGGGTTTAATCGTCTTATTTTGGTCTCGCAAAGTTGTTTCAGGGACACCCTGTATAATTAGTAGAGCTAAAGGAATCTCTAAAACGACGAAGCGAATACGTTTAAAATCGGTTGCCAGGTGGTGCTTGCTCAATAGGTTCGATTCCCCAAATTTAAACAAGAAATATTTACTCAACGGGGTGGGGGGGGGGGTGATCTGTTTTTTAAATCCCCATTATCTTCGTAATGGTAGTGGTGGTAGCTTTAAGATCTGGATTGTAAGTTGGTGCTAGCTTTACGATTTGGGTGCTAGCTGGTGCTAGCAAAATATTTACTGGGCGGGGGGGAGGCAAATTAACGGACTCATTAAAACTGTAGATCGTGACGGCTACCTAGCCACTAGTGTGCGACAGCCTTTAGATTTCCACTGGACGCCGTGACTTGCCTGTCCTCTTAAAATTTCGTCAAAACCGGTCAAAACAGTTGGTTGGGCGAACTCGCCGCTAGTGATCGGGTGCCCCCAATGCACAAGGCTCAAAACACAACACGACTTATTAAAAGATTGAGCTAAATGTTTAAAATTTTGTATGCGCGCTCTTCAAGACGAGCTAACGAAATCGTAAATCCGCCCGCAGACCTCGTGATTTTTCATCGGTAATCGGTGATCGTGGCAAGTCGTCGTGATTGGTTTTCAAACCCGATGAGCCCTTAGACCTCGTGATTCGTGATTTTCATCTGTCATTGTGTAAAACATGATGTTTAGTTACCAGGGTTTGTCAAAATGACCGATGAACAAGCACGAGGATTGTGGGCGGCTTAGCGTATTAGTAGTACAAATCGGATTGAGGTGGGGAATTCTAAGTTTACTTACTACATAAGCACTTAGAAGAATTCGACCATCCCAATGTATGGTATCTCTATCAGGGTACAAACGCGCATTCACGGCATTCAACGTTTCATTCTTCAAATTTACCATTTCTTCTTAAGCTGGTATAAGTGGTATAGGGTTTACGATGTTAAATCTGGGGAACGGGAGGCCTAGCAAAACCAGATTTTTTAGAAATAGTTCTGTCACCGAAAAGTTCTCGAAGATGGTCAATTGTCGCTCTCGAAGTGTGGTCTGTGGCTCTATTCTGTTGGAACAATATGACAATATAATATAACAATATACCACCCCTGAAACGATTTGTAAATGTCCATCATCATATTCAAAAAAATAATGGACCGGTACCTCTATTGGCCTTAATCCCACATCTAACAGGGTGTAATTGACGCTGATGCGACGCTCTTGAGTTATCTGTACTCCCAATTCGAATGCTTCATCGCCCATAATTAAGTTGTTATAAAAATTTGCATTATCTGTACGAATCTATTGGCACATATCTAAAGGCTTTGCTCTGAATACTGTGGTAATGTTGGGCCAATTAAATTTTGTATAGAAACATCTTCAAATCAAGTTTCAATATTCGTTTTGACACTCTCTGGTCGTACTACAGCCGCCACAGCTTCTCCATTGCGAACAGGTCGACGAACATTTGGTCGTGGTTGACTGTACCACGTTCCTCAGATCGTTGAAATACATAATTAAGTTCTATAATTTTGACCCGTTATTGCACGGAGTATGTAGCCACTATAGAAATTAAAAAAATTTTTACAATCAGCAAAAAAAATCTTACCTCACCTTGTATAAACTTTTCTTTGTCATTTTTTACCGAAATACTCTATACAAGCGCTAGAAAAAAATACTTTTTAAAATATTGTCTTTCCAGTTTCTCACAAGTTATCTTCAACCTTCTTCTAAGCGATAAAAAATGTAATACAATTCGGCTTAATAAGGCCACCACAGTGTCTCTTGCATGTTTTTAACAATTTACAATTCGGTTAGATCCCTCTTAATCATTATAGGTAGTCGACACGGGTTTCTAAAAGACAATGGAGCCGTGAAAACGTAAAAACGACTTTCCTTCCAGTGAAAGAATTTTCGTGAAACCCTTTGGTCTTGCATGGAAAAATTGTGACATAATAATTAAATTCTTTGTCGAAAGAAATTTGTTTTTCTCTTGAACCTATTCTTGTTGAGTTACGTCCTCTAAAGAGGGCGGTCGGGAGGTGAAGGTTACATTTTAATTTTTTTCCCGAATTGTAGAAGATAAACAAAGTAAATTTAGGAGATAGTTTCCACTAACTAGAGGGCTAATTTTGATAATGTTTTGTATCGTTACAAGATATTGATGTAGGGTGTGGTAAGATACAACAATTTAAGTTTTGAAAAGTTTCAAAACATTGTCATTTACAGTGTTTGACTAAAATATTAGATTATCGAGCACGTTGCGCGTGCCACAGTTACCTACTTACATAATGGAAATGAATTTCCATTTTAATTTCAAATCAAACTTTTCGCCGAATAGTTTTATAATTATGTTTCATATGAGTTCATGCATGGATTAATTACATTATCCATACACCTATGAATGTACCATAGGACCATAAGCAATTTAAAGTTTCGTGCTCAAAATCAATTTCCTTGAAAAAAATGAAACTTAATTTTTACCATAAAAATTTTTGAATAGGAGTTCATGTTTTTGTTCACTTACAAAATATAGGGGTTACAGCTTAGTTCAACGAGTTGTATTTTCCGAACAAAACATAAATTCGGCTTACTTTTTCGTGACATACTACTATATGTCCCTTCTTAATGACCTATCAATGAGTAAAACTAACTTTTGCATTAAAACTGGCCCACCTTTTACGTTAAAAGAAAAATTTGTATACAAAAAAAAGCATTTTTGGTGTAGATTTCGAATATACTATGGCAGACGGTCTAGTGTAGCATTCATGATGGTAAACGGCTCTGAAGCTAAATAAAACCTCACCTTCTACTCGCTCTAGCGCCAACTTAAACCGTTCGTCTATCATAATTTATTGTACTTTATTTTTGAATAGGAACACTTTTCACACAATTTTGGAATTTTTGTCAAATTGAACGTGCTCTAGCGCCTAAACCGTTTGTCTGGAGAAAAATCCTAACAGATACAAGTTGTAGGAAATTTGATGTAGTCTAGTTTTATATAGAAACACTTTTCTCAAAAAGTGCGTAGTTGTCAAGCTATCAGCAATAAATTTAAAAAAATCAGTTTTTTACCAATTTTGGAATTTTTGTCAAATTCAATGCGCTCTAGCGCTTAAACTGTTTGTCTGGAGAAAAAACACAACAGATACAAATTGTAGGAAATTTGATGTAGTCTAGTTTTATATAGAAACACTTTTCTCAAAAAGTGGGTAGTTGTCAAGCTATCAGCAATAAACTAAAAAAAAGTCAGTTTTTTGTCGATTTTGAAATTTTTGTCAAATTAAACGCGCTCCAGCGCCTAAACCGTTTGTCTAGAGAAAAAACATAACAGATGCAGTTTGTAGGAAATTTGATGTAGTCTAGTTTTATATAGAAACACTTTTCTCAAAAAGTGCGTAGTTGTCAAGCTATCAGCAATAAACTAAAAAGAATCAGTTTTTTGCCGATTTTGGAATTTTTGGCAATTTCAACGCGCTCTAACGCCTAAACCGTTTGTCTGGCAAAAAAACCTAACAGATACAATTTGTAGGAAATTTGATGTAGTAGGCTTTATATAGAAACATTTTTCTCAAAAAGTGCGTAGTTGTCAAGCTATCAGCAATAAACTAAAAAGAATCAGTTTTTTGCCGATTTTGGAATTTTTGGCAATTTCAACGCGCTCTACCGCCTAAACCATTTGTATAGAGAAAAAACCTAACAGATACAGTTTGTAGGAAATTTGATGTAGTAGGTTTTATATAGAAACACTTATCTCAAAAAGTGCGTAGTTGTCAAGCTATCAGCAATAAACTAAAAAAAATCAGTTTTTACCGATTTTGGAATTTTTGGCAATTTCAACGCGCTCTAGCGCCTAAACCGTTTGTCTGGCAAAAAAACCTAACAGATACAATTTGTAGGAAATTTGATGTAGTCTAGTTTTATATAGAAACACTTCTCGAAAAGTGCGTAGTTGTCAAGCTATCAGCAATAAACTAAAAAAAACTCAGTTTTTTACCGATTTTGGAATTTTTGTCAAATTCAACGCGCTCCAGCGCCTGAACCGTTTGTCTGGAGAAACACCTAACACTTTTAATTTGTAGGAAATTTGATGTAGTTTAATTTTGTATAGAAACACTTTTCTACAAAAGTGCGTAGTTTACAGCTATAAGCGAAATTCTTCTTGGGTGCGTGTCTTACTGTTACGCGGCCATTATAGACCGGTATATAAAGTAATTAAATAAAAATAATGATTCTGTGGAATAATGTCAAGTGGTATAATATTTCCTAGCTACCGGTCTATCTAGTTTGGCTAGTTTTAACTTAATCAACAGTGAAAATCGTTCTTTAAGTAATTATTTATTAAATTAACAGTTTATGAAATTACAAAGTAGTTTGAGTTGATGTTTCTTTTACAAAATATAATTACGGATTATAAAAATATTGATCGTCTCGAGGGACCACACAAAACTTCTCTTGAAGCTTCTTCTTCGATTTAAGAAGAAGCTATAAGAAAACACCTTCTCAACATGCTTGGCACAATTAAAATGTGACTAGTTTTACAAAACATATAATCTGGACGGATTACCCTTTCAAATCAACTTTTTTAATTAGTTTAAATTATAAATTTACAATATTTACAATTATTATAGGATACCCTACCTATACTGTCGAAGTTCGCCTCTGTCTCAAATAGTACGAGCAAACAACTTAACGTCTCGTTCTTTTTAAGTACGTAAAGTAAAAAATAACACCTATCTTTAAAAGTAACTTAATGATTATTTGTTTATAAATCCAGTCGATAGTTGCGTTGTTTTTTCTTTTCTTCAAAAAACCATAAACTAACTACACTTAAGAAGCTTATATTTACAATCACTTTCGTTCTTCTTTTACATTTGGTTTCAAACCAATGGTATTTGATATCCATTGTCGACTAATTTGGTCTATCGAACTGTACAAGGCCGGATGACGGTTTCTCCCACAATTTCCGTGGTAAGAAAGCAAGCCGTACAGTTCCCAAGTTCCCAGGCTATCCGAGAAGCACATCAAGGGCGCACCTTCGTCGTTCTACAAAAAGAGACGATTTAAGTCAATCTACACGAGCCCGAAGTAAAACTTACGTAACACAGGCTCTTGGCCGAATCTGTATAACCGGCGCAAATTTGATCTTTTGTTATTTGCCCATTGTAGTGTTTTGTCGAGTTACATTCGTCCACGTCGATCGTTGGAACGGGCAAATAGTGAAGATTGAGCTGTTTGTCGGATTCTGAAAGAAATTTAATTTATTAGTCGGGCATTTCTTTTGGCAAGTCGAGTCGGTCTTACCTCCCGGCTTGCTAACGCCCCAGCTTGCCGTGACGCACAGTTGACGCGGTTCGATGTCTTGTCGCGGTAAGCAGATCGCGGCTACGCTTTGCCGTAGCATCAGAGGTTCCGCTAATTCGACAAGTACCATGTCGTATTGGAATGTCGTGTGGTAATATTTAGCCTGTAAAACCAACAAAATTAACAATTTGTAGTAAAATGGATGTTTGGCTTAATGAAAATAAGACGTTGATTACGTCCAGTCATAACAAGGTAATAGTTTGAAATACGAACCTTAGGGTGCACGATGACGTTTTGTATTGATGCAGTCTGCACGTTTGAATTATCGCTGTTATTTACAAAATTATTACCACCCGCGTACAACATCCATTCTTGGGATAATTTATCTTCAGACGATTCAGCAATTGGTAGGATGCAGGAATAACTTGCAATTATCCAATAAGGAGCTATTATCGTGGCTGTGCACTGTCTGTTATATTTCTTGTTGTATAATCGCGCGACGCTGGGCCATTGTGTCTCCGAAGCGCTACTGCCTCCAATTATTCTTGCAGACTGATCTAATGAGGTGTAGCTTCCACACTCTAAAAGAAAAATATTAAGCATTTATCGAAATCGAAAGCGAACCCAATAATTTAAATTATGAGCATCAATGAGTAGCAGAAAAATAATAGGAAAATGATGTTCCTTTAATCAGGTGTAGTACAAAGGTGGGCTTTACTAAAGTGGAAAGTTAAAAAGGGCCGTTGGGGCTACTCTAAAACACATGGACGGAACGAGTCTTGCCGCTCGCACAACATTTGTGTCTAGGATTCTCTCATCCACACATATGGCAGACGTTGAGTGCTGACAGTATGCCGTTAATCGTGGGCTACTTGGACACCTCATGACATTTTGTTTGTGCTTTTTGACAGCTTGAGTTCTTTGCAATAATAAGAAACTACGAAAGGGTCCCTTGTTGCAGACTATGCCGAAATTTTACTCGAGATTATCTTGAAAATACATTGGAGGCTTAGGGTCGGAATGTTGAAGAAAATAGTGGCGCGGGCGTTTTTAATTTCAAGAACAACAATTGCTCGAAAGGTTCTTAGAATGCCAGCAAAACCAATGGGCCATCCTAAGGTTTTGTTCACTATTGTGGAGACAGTTAGTGTTTCGTTGGTCGACTTGCGATGATTTTGTCAAGCTAAGAGCGTGCTCATTGGTTCGACGGTTCTCTGTTCCATTAAGGCGAATTAGCCCTGACTGGTCTCTCACTCTGTATAGAATTTTAATTGCACTGTACTAACTGGGGAAAAACTCACATTATTAGGGCGAAAAGAAAGAATAACGAGTCGAGTTTATTTTTTTTCAGTGCAGGTTCAGGGAAGGAACCTCTATTCGGAAGAGATATAACCGAAGATAAGAAGAACAAAGTAGTACATCCAACTCTGGCATGCAGAGAAGATTTACAAAATCTAGAGCAGAAGCACAACCACTACTCGGCCTGAAAAGAATGGCCTATAACGCGTTTTCCACTTACCAAACTCTTGACAAGTAATCGAAACGGTGTAATTACAGCTATCAATTTTTTCCAAATGAGTCAAGAAGTTATTTCTGAACTGCCTGGACGGTTTGATTCCGAAAAATTCTCCTTTGGTCTCGTTTTGAGTGGTCACGTCCATATAATCGGTCGATACGGAATTAGCGTAGCCCAAATTTTGACAAACCAAATCCGAATATGAATTATTCCAAGATGTGGAGCAAATTGGTAACCAAGTTTTGTTTTGAGAGAGCACCTAAAAAATTAATAAGCCACGTAATAAATTTATTTGAGTAATTTTAAGTGTAAAGGTCAATAAATTTTAAATCCTTTTATACGGTCGGGTTGGTTGTGGGTGGAAAGAAATTAATTTTATTTTTATTTAATAAACTGGGTATGTATAAACGTGTCGGAGCATCGCAAAGGGATTGAAATGGAATTTGTTCTTGCGAGTATTATGCAAATGTTATTGAAAATCGCATTAAAATTAAATACGCATTATTATATTTACTTGTAAATTATTGTCGTATTTTTTCAAACGTAGGCAGTTCCATTCGTCCGAATAATCCGCACATTGCTCGATTCCATCGCAGCGTTGCTCTATCGGGATACATCCACCTCCAAGTTTGCATTTAAATTGATCCACCGAGCATTCTAAAAGTAGCATTTGAAATTAATCGGGATTAAGACCCAAACAAAAATTCTAATAAATCTCGATATTTAGGCCAGTGCAGTAACAACTGGCACAAATTCAAATTTAAATAGGTAATTAGAATATTGATAAATTGGCGGGCAACTGAAATGTTTCTAAACTATTTTGTTATTCGAGTTAGGACCTTGAACTTGCGAGTTACAAGAGGCTTACCGCATAAATTTTCGTCGGCTCCACCAACGCAGTCTTGTTTGCCATCGCACCTCAGCGTCGCTCTGATGCACGTACCCTGATCGACGCAATGATATTCGTCGTTCGCACAAGTTTGTTTGTTACACTCGCGTTCGTCTTCTCCATTTGGGCAGTGGACGCGTCCGTCGCATTTCCACGAGAGAGGGATACAACGACCGCCACTTTCGCAGGAGAATTCGTCAAATTTGCAAGTCCACGATTCTAGAAATGAACGTAAGTTTTAAATATGGGAGTTTACAAGCCAGCCAAGAGAGTCTCTTCTGAAGTGGAAACTATTAGGCAAAATCACAAAACAAGATTGTGATAGACTGCCAATTTCGAAGGAAAAAAATGAAAAATTATATGTATTAGAGAAGGGGAGTAGGTAGAGGATTAGATACGACCATGAGCTCTTAAAGTTTTATGGAGAAAATGGTGTAAACCTTTGGAAAAGCGATAATTTGGAGTCTGGAAAACCAAACTTTTGAAGGCAAAAAACTATATGGAATCAGCTCTAAATCTACGTGGACTTACCACAATTTTGCTCGTCGCTTTGATCGTTACAATTAGCAATTCCATTGCAAACTAAATTTCTCTTCAAACATTGTCCATTTTTACACTAAAAATCCACACATGAGCTTCTCAGAAAAAAAGTTTGGACAAAGCTTACCTGGAAGTTACCTAAACAGCTCTCCTGAGCGCAGTTATATTCGTCGGATGCATCCGTACAATCGTCAACCGAATCGCACCTATCACTTTCGGGTATGCAATAACTTCCATCTTTAATGGCGGTTCCATTCTTGCATTGAAACTGCGCGGTCGCACATCTCGAAAAGCCCCTAATGGTAAATCCTTCATTTACTGGCTTAATTTCGTCGTTGGGCACAAATTCGGTGGTAGTTGCAATTTTTTCGTTTTCGTTTCTGTTGAGGAAGTAATTTTTGTTTAGGGAAAACGTCGGTTTGCTTATAAAGTCAGTTGCTAGATAATGATCTCTATCGCCTTCACTTTCCGATTTTGCCTTCTTTTCGTTTTCGCTTTTAATCAATTTGTTGGTGTAATCGCTTTTGGTGACGCGTTTATCCTCGTCACTGATATTGTTAATATCGTCGGAGTGTTCGAGCACGTCGATGGAATCCAGATTATTATCGTCTTCTGGTAGTGGAATTACTGGTAAGATATTTTCTTCCGAAGGTCTCCCGGTAGTGGTTACAACCCTAGGCTCGAATGTTAATTTTGGAGTCGTAAAATCGTCGGCTTGGTTTTCTCTAACTTCGTATTGCGTTCTCTGCGATGCGATAAAATCGGCCATCGTCGTCGACTCTGATTGTTTATTGTTTTCCGTAGCTGGAATATTTGTGACGGGACCTTTACTTTCATACAACGTACTCGTCGTTTCTACTGCAATTAGATCTTCCGTGCTCGTGTTGATTTCAGTGGAGTTCTCACGTAAATTTATATTCTCATCAATTACACTTGCTTTTGTTATGCTAACATCTGACGTAACTGTTTTATCCGTACTAGTTTGTAAGTTGAAAAAATATTTGTTACTATGAACGCTATTTATAATGTTGGGACTTAAGGTGAGCTCGCTCGCTGTAGTTTTATTTATGGGAACCGCGCCGGTTGGGTTTGGATCGAACGGATTTGTTTTGTTCAACTCGTCATTTTCCAACGATGGTGGTTTGGTGCTCATGTATTCTTCGATCGATTTGGCTTCTTGTTCTAATTCTTGCGGGGTTATTTTAATGGAACTGTCGTTTTCGATTTCTGGCAGGAATGGCGACATGTTGTCCAACGTGTTGACATTTTCGGTAACGTCAAATTGGAGGATCGGTTGATGCGTTTCGGGCGTTGTCGTTTCGGTTGATTTGTTGTGTGGTTGTACAGTTAGTACTTCGATTTTTGCCGGAGGATTGCTGCTAATTTTGTAATCTTGGTCGTTTATTGTTACAGTAATGGGCGTATTTGTTACAGTGTTTTGCTCTTCGTCATGTATGCTTGTCACATTAATCACAGTAGGTTCCATTTCGTTTGTTTTTTCCACTTTGTTGGCCACAGTTGTTGTGACTGTATCCTGCAAAATTTCTTCGTCGGTTGTTTCGTCCAAACCGATAACTGGATTTATTAGCCCACTCGTTTCAGTTTGCGATACAGTTTGTACAAGTTTTTCTTCGACCACTGCATTAACCGTCGACGGCGTTGTGGTGACTTGACTTTCCAAATTTACTCTCGTAGTTGTGTGCGCTTCTTCAATATGTGCCACGATTACGGGAGTCATAATAGCCTCATCTCTAGATTCTGGCTTGGACGATATAGGTTCTGGTTCAGATGTAGGCTCAGGTTCTGATTTTGGCTCAGGTTCCGATTTTGGTTCAGGTTCCGATTTTGGCTCTGGTTCTGATTTTGGCTCAGGTTCTGATTTTGGCTCAGGTTCTGATTGTGGTTCAGGTTCTGATTTTGGTTCTAAAGTAGTTTGAGGTTCTGGCTCAGATGTAGGTGCCGGTTCTGGTTCGGCAGTTACATGCTGTTCAATAACTAGTTGAGGTTTTGACGATGAAGTATCGGGAAGTTCTGATTTTGGTTCAGGTTCCGGAATTGAAGTAGGTTCGGGTTCCGGTTTTGTTTCGGACTCTAACCCGAGATACATTTCTGTTGAAATTTGAGGTTTTAAAGTAGATGCTTGGGGTTCTGGTTCAGACTTAAGTTCGGGTTCCGGCGTTGGTTCGGTAACCTCTGAGTGTACTTCAATTTTAGACGTTGGTTCTGGCTCTGAACTAGGTTCTGGTGTTGCTTGAGATTCTGTTGCATAATTATTATGCATTAGAGCGTTATGTAGTTCCAATGGCACCGCAGTGGACTCAGGTTCTGGTTCTGGCTGAGAGGTTGGCTCTGGCTCCGATTTAGGTTCAGGTTCTGGCCGAGACGTCGGCTCCGGTTCCGTTTTTGGCTCGGGTTCCGACTGAGGAGTTGGCTCAGGTTCCGATTTGGGTTCGGGTTCCGGCTCGGAAGTCGGTTCGACGTCTGGTTGCATCATAATTTCTGGTTCTGAGCGCGCTGTAGGCTCAGGTTGTGCCGTAGGTTCGGGCTCCGATTTTGGTTCAGGTTCAGAAGTTGGTATAGGTTCCGCATTCGGAATCGGTTCAGGTTGTGGTTCGGAAGTAGGTTCTGGTTCGGATCTTGGAACTGGATCATCCGTAACTTCTGCTCTTGCAGTTTGAATATTCATGTGAGTATGATCAACGTACAACATGCTATCGTCATCGTTAAACTTGGCTTCTCGTCCTGGTACGCCAGTGGATCTGATTTTAGGTTCGGGAGTCGTATGATGATGATGATGGTGGTTATCGTCTTCGAAATCAACCGCGTTTGTCGATTGATGTACCGATTGTAAACCTTGTTTTGTTGTCGTTTTCATTTCAAAGTCAAAGTCGTCCAAATTAACTTCGGGTTGAACTTCTGGCGGAACGTACGAATCGAGACATTTTTTCTCTTCTCTGCTGTAATACTGATAAGTCGGACAAGTGCACATAAAGTTTGACATTTTATAGTCAAAGTAACAGTCGTGTTCGCATCCATTTTTATCAATCTTACACAAGTCCATAACTTTCCTGACGCCTACCGAATTTTCTTTCATGTGATACGAATTAAAGTAACTAGTTCTTTGGAGGTGCTCTTGAAGCGTCTTTAAATCAATTGGATCTCGATTCGTGTTATCTTCGTCCCAACTAATGCGAAACTTCACCTTTACACTTCCTTCCCTATAAATGAAAAGGTAATTAAGCGAAAAACGTGAGTTTGTCTCAACTTACGTGAATTCAATTATATTAATCTTCATTTTTCCGACGTTGTCGTGACTTGCGAGAAGGTTCTTAAGATCGTTTTCTAAATTTGTTGCGAGTTCTTTAAATTGAGGACTGCCAGGATCGGAATATTCTGGTTCGAAATATAAGTTGTCGATTGTAAAGTCAGATTCGAGAACTCGAGGAACTGTAAAGTGAAACAAAAAGTATTGAAATTGCTACAAAATAGCAACAAAACAGATTCTCACTGGTACGTAACCAATTACCTGTTAATAAGAGCACGGTTTGTGAAGATGGGCAATTAATTTGTGGTTAAAGCGAGTGATTAAATTATTATTTTGCTGAATGACTGTTGATTTCAAGACGTATAATTTGAAAGTGTTATAAAAGTAAAGGTATTTTTCGTGACATAATCGTAATATTAAATTACAAAAGTGTCATTTACATTTCGTGTTGTTACGATACTTTTGTGCGTTCAAAAACCGTGACTGGAGTTCTTTTGAATTCACATAACAAAAGAAAAACGCGTATAATTTTAATTTAGTTAAATTCGATGTTAATGATCCTGCTTGTACACTAACCTTCGATGGGCGAAGTATCTGTTGTAATAAGATTTGGAACTGTGCTAATAGGCGGCCCTGGCGTGTGAGGATGATGCTCCGGTTCTTTGGGTGCTAATCCCAAGAAGCCTCCGGCCGCTTTAACGTTTGAATCATCCTCGTTCGAAGAATCCTTAAATTGTTTCGCTTCTTGAACAGGCTGTGCTTCTTTTGTTCCAACAACGCCCACTGAACAGAAAATTGCGTTTGTTAAAAATTTTTAAAAAAAATTAAATAAAAATTTGTGACGGTGTCTCCATCTGCGTCCCACGCGCTAGCTTTACAATTTACAAGCTTCCTTTGGGATAATTCATCGTTTCTGTTTTTCAGCAAGTTAAGGGAGGCGACACCTAACAACTCCTCAAGTATTTAATTATAGAAATGAGAATATGAAATTGTGGGAACCGTCTTGAATAATTAATTATCACTTCGTGCCTCATGAGAGTACCACAGGTACGTCATAATTGATTAACGTTAATTTTGTTTCTATGAGACACGTCATTGTTCTAAAAATACGTTCTATGATAATGCCAATTTGTTAAAAGTCAAGGAGAGTCAATCGTATTTGTTTATATCAAATTTTAATTAAGATGTTTTTCATAGTTTGGAGCTCGATTAAAAGATTTTACTTTTAGGCCAGTTGATGGCGTAGGTAGTTAGAACTAAACAAAAGTGAGATGCTTTTCTACACGAGAGGGGTCTTTAATCTCAATTTTAAACTAGCCGTTTTAAGTAACACAAAAATTAGTATTTTTTAATGTACAATGACTAGAAGTCACGCAATTTAATAGGAAAACTTCCAACGTCTTCACATTTCGTTTAAATCACCAGCCAACGTTACAGAGGTTCTAAGCGTTATACATACTGAGTCAATATTTAGAGAACAGTTTACAATAGACGCAATTCAGAAGGTTCTAAATTTGGCATAAAATTAAAATACAGGGTGTCCATGATTTGAGGTCCACAGCCTGAGGGCGTGCTATTGAAGTCATTTCGAGACATATGTGCGAAAATGCTTCCTATAAGAGAACTACAAAAGCAGTTTTAACTCTAAATGACTGTAATATCACGCCCATAAGCTGTGGAGCTTGAGTCATAGGACACCTTGTATATAAAAAAATATTTAGGGCACTCATTCTGCAGGGAGTGACGGAACTTGTATATCAGCGCTCAAGCGACAATATCTGAAGAACGCTTGACTTTAAACATATCAAACTTGTAGTAAATTTGAAGTAGATTAAACAGCGAATTTAAATGTGGGAAAATATACAGGGCGTTATGTTGCAAAAAGTGGAACAAAACTCGCATTTTATACGTATAATAAACGTATCTGAGCTTATTGGGGATCCCTCTCATTACTATAACAGAAAATTTGAATTCCTATAAATTTAAACGAAATATAGAAAAATATACAGGGTGTTAAAATATGAAAAAGTTTAAGAATTTATTTTAGTTTCAGGTTATGGAAGTATTTCGACACTCAGTGGCAATATCTCCTGCACGAATATTTTTTCGGTAAGTCAAAACGCATAAACTTAATAGACGTTTATTGTTAAGTAATGATTTCTAGATGAATGTTATACCTTCTCTCAACTTGTAATTTAGTACTTAGGTAAAGGTAATCCTGTGCCAATAATTGTATTAATTATGAAAATTGTCCCACTTACCCGCGGCTAAAATTCCAACGATAATTGCTGCGGCGACCAACAACAAGAAAATGCTCCAACAGAGACATTTGCTTTTCGATTTTTTCTCCCTCTTATCCTTTGTTACGTAAAGTTTTTCACCTCTATTAAAGAAACGAATTGGAAAAATTTTTTTTGCAAAAACAATAGTCGAAATTACCTTATGTATTTACGATGTTCATTAACCGGTACGAAGTACTCATCATAAGGATTGCCAATTTCGACTTCCGTTTCCTTTTTAATCGGTATATCCGTAAATCCTTTGCCGTTTTCGTAAGGGCCGACTACATCTTTACCCGTCGGTTTTAAATTAATTAATTCTAAATTAACGGCTTCGACCATTTGTTCGTCCTTTGTCGCAGGAGTCGGTTTTGAGGAGTTTAAATCGCCGTTGTTGTAGAGTTTTTTATCGTCGAAAGTCGATTTTAAGGCACCGTTCGTTTTAGGAATTCTGACTTCGTCGTCGACGTAAGTTGGATTGTCGATGCCTGACATGGATTTTTTCGTCGTTTTTGGCGTTTCCATTTTGTTTAAGCTGTGGGTACTGCTGTAATTTTTACTTAATGCGTCTAAATGGTTGTGATTTTCTAAGCTTTCTTCTATATTTAGTTTGGCGGTTGATAAATAATGTGGCAATGGAGTTGTTTCGCTATCAGTTTCGTCGTAGTTAACAGGTAAAGTGACTTCGTTTTTGTAGTAGGTGTTGGCATCTTTTTTTGCCGATTCAAGTGCTTTTGTAAATTTATCTTCACTTTGTGGCGAATTGTTTGTTATGGTCATTTCTAACGAGCTACAGTTTTGACTTAACGTATTATCTTGGGCGGTGTCGCTGCCCCCATAACTGCTGTCAGCATCCATTATCTGCAAGAAAAAATTAATTACAATTACTACGTTCAAATAGCGTTAATTAAAGTTCAATTTTTGCTAATCCTCAAGTATTTGATTATTTGATATTCTCGAATTTAGTTTTAGAAAGTTGGTATCTGTAAGGAGTCAGGATGGATGTGTGTGTGTATGTAACGCCGTCAAATAAAAACTACTCAAGCGACTTTGTTGAAACTTGGTTTAGGCCACTTTAACAGAATTTCATCGACAAAATACGCTTTTAAACAAAATCGATACAAAGTGGCCCAAAATAAGGGGGTTATTTTGGCCGCATTTTGGACAATCTTGCCCAGTAGCAATATTAGTATTTAGTTCCTAAAGAGACGCCCTGTATTTTAGTCTACTTAACTTTATTATTAATTATTAGATATCGAATTTTGTTTAGATTATTCTAATTGTTATATTTGTTTCGGCGAAGAACAAACACAATTCATTAATTACACAATAATCGTTAAATTGATTTGATTTAACTTTTATCAAATAATAATTTCCTATCGTTGTATAAATTTAATTCAATATTCACTTCATCAAATTTAGATTTAAGTGTGTAGTAAATTAATTAGTTTTGTATTATTGGCGTACCTTGGTGTAGCTACCAATTTCAGAGGATTGAGTTCCCGTGACATTAGGAGTAACCACTCACATAGTAATCATCCACTGCTCACAGCGAATATAACAGCAGTCTTCAGTTCAGCTCTAACTTTAATCAGATGCGCCATCTTTGACTTCACGGCGACATGTTCGTTAAATTTTAATGCATCGTCGTAAATATTTAAAAACGATCCCACCACTTGAAACTTCATATCTTCAATGCCTACTGCTAAACGCCTTCGCAACTTCAATATCACTATTCCCATTACCTACCGCAATCACTTTACGTTTAACCAAGTTATCAAGTTTAAGTTTAGTTTCTTGATGTTCAGCCACTCACAAATATTTTTAAGATCGTTATTCATTTTTAATTTAACATCGGTGTAATTGTTTCCTGCTTACTAAATTAAAGGCAATTACAATATTGTTTAAGACACTTTTCAACATCGTTATTGTATAATATGAATAACAGCGCCCCCAATATGTTTCCCTGTGGTACACCATATAATGTTCTTCCAGAGGCTTTAGATCTAATAGTTCAGCCTACGCTCAGCTTTTAACAACGTCACGTTTTATGAGTTTATAGGTTCACTCAGAATCGGTACCTTTGAAGGGTGCCATATAAGACCTAAGCGAACGCTCGTTTTGTTGTCGTTTATTTACAACAACTCGAAATCTCTTAAAGAATTAAATAATTTTGATTAAGGTGAACTAGTAACACCTTACAAAATAATTTATTAACCAATAAAACTTTCAAATGACAAAGTTTCATAAATTCCTCATTTAAAAGTGACAACTTTTTCAAGATTACATTATCAATCATGCAAAACGTACGTGGTCAGTTCTCGAACATTAAGAAATTTTAATTAGAAAATTGCAAATTAAGAAAGGTCCATTTGAATGTGTAGAAGTTTTTATTATTTAAAACTTCATTTTGAGACAAAATGCGCTAATTGAAAAGTCGTTTTTACATCGAGAATGGCATGGGACGAAACTAAACGTTGGAAATTACAAAAACACCCTGATCACCTGATCAGATACAATGAGCATTGAAAACATGCTTTATAGCGAACATTATAATCGTCAATCAGTTCAGTGCAAAACGCTGATAATGTAGCCCAATTAGCATAGACAAAAAAAGTTGAAATTTTCGAAAACTCGCATAGAACAGAACTGAAAATTGGTATAACCAAGAGCTGTTTAAAAGTAAAAGTGTTTTTTTTAAATAGCTTGCCTCCTATAAATTGTACGTTGATAAAGGTTAAATGAAAGTTATAGAAAACATTATTAGCTACAAGATTGGTTATATGCATTTTTTCCATAAGTTTAACCCTTTTCGAGGTATGGTGCGAAGAAGTTCATGAAAGGAATCAGCCACCGAAGTTAATCTGGCACTGCTTGAGGTAGAATAAAGATGGAATTAAAGATTTTCGAAAACAACAATCACGTTGGATTTTGTCTTCACATACTGTGAAGAAATTTAACAAACTTTCTAGTACTAATAGTGAGCGCGCTATTGATCTTCAAAAGCCTTTTATTCACAACTTAGTGGTACGATAAAGACTTCCTATAGGAAGTATCTCATCACAGAGAATAAGTACGCAGTTAAAGATTTTTTTAAACAAAATCTTTATCTTGCCTCCAAGTTGTGAATAAGAAGCTTCTGAAGTTCCATAGCGCATCCACTAATTTGACAATTTCGAACAAAAACGCTATATCTCGAAAAGGGTTAAGCTTATGGAAAAACTTCATAGTAACCAATCTTGTAGCTAATAACGTTTTCTATAACTTTTATAATAACCTTCATCAACGTACAATCTATGGGAGGCGAGTTATTTGGAGAAAGCTAAAGAGTCGCCTTTAAACGGCTCTTACCCTTCGGGACTTTTAGTATGTTGTAATGCAGGTTCTAACGAACAACCATACTAATTTTCGAAACTCGTGGATTTCTTTTCCTCAAACACCATCTATTTGCGAAAAAACCGTTTCTCGACCTTTGACTTTGAATAAAATTTTTAGCAGAGGTTGGATCGATGGGCACTTTTGACATTTTATTTATAATAATGTATTTAAAGCCTATACCAATTTTCAGTTCTATGCGAGTTTTTCCAAAGTTGAATGTCTATTTTGACTGGACGATGAGAATGGTGACCAAACCCTGATTTTTCGGCCTGTTGGTGTTTGAGTTGGTTTCGTACTTCTGAAAGACTCCGCTGACCGCGCTTTTAGCTATCTTATTGATATTGTTAGCTTCGATTTTATGACGAGCACTTTTTTGTGAGGCTCAGTATGCTAGTTTGGTGCCCTCAGCAGAAGAAGCTCAGGGTTCTTGGCAAGAACTCTGTTTTTTAGTAGATACCGTACCAAATTGCGTGGGTTGGGCTCAAAATCAGATGGGTCTTCTTATATTCTTCCAGTTTGGTACGAATCTTTTTATTTAAAAAAAAGCATTTTCGAGTTCTACAGGGGTTTTATGGCGACCTCATCGTCCAGCTTATGTATCTATTACTATTACTATAGTATCTACATGGAATACCTCTCGATGCACTTTCTCCAGCATAGCTTCCTATTTTGGAATCAAGGGAGGTTGCGTTCTTCATTAGCCCATTCCTCTTAGGACCGCCTTTATAACTTTAGTTGCTTCCACAATGCCAGTAAGCTTCCTTAAACTGACCCTTTATACATTTGCGTCTCTGGATGGGAAGACTCTTAGAAAATGCACTTGTTCACTTGTGTTTCCACTATTAGTAGGCGTCGCTTTTTGGCATATCCAAAGTTAATCTAATACTTTATGATTATCTTGTCATATCTGATATTGTCAATTATAAAGGTTGTATATTACGTAAATAGGAAAGTAAAGTGGTGACATTAAATCTTTAAAACAAAAATTATACGGCTGTGGGGCTCGATTTGAGAATAACAGTAATTCTGAATTGGTAATGCTTTCCAATTTCCACCTTATAGACGTGCAGTTAGAAAAGACCATGCTGGTAATACGATAATAGCTGATAAGAAACAAGGTGGTACACGAGTGTATGACAACCCGCAGCAGATTATACATGAAATGAAAGTTTTAGAACGAGACAACCACCGCATTTTTAGTTATGCAAAACTATTACTTTAATATTTATTATGCAAATATCCTTCCTAACAACGTTAGAATGGAAACAGTCTGCTGGTCACTTTCAAGGT
The DNA here is from genome assembly GCA_950108345.1 of Malthinus flaveolus. NCBI lineage: Eukaryota > Metazoa > Arthropoda > Insecta > Coleoptera > Cantharidae > Malthinus > Malthinus flaveolus. The sequence goes on from OX467285.1 coordinate 6,192,134, forward strand.
CAAAATAATTTATCGCATATTAAGTAGTTTTTGATAGGGCCCAAATTGGTTGATTTCGATTGAAGATTAGACAATTAACATAATTTCGTACCCAAAAAAGACCGGATGCATATTAGCAAAAGAGCGATTCTTAAACGATATACATATAGATTATTCATCGTTGAAGAATTTACGGGGAAGAATTTTTTTTATAATAATTCACTAACGAATTTCAAAGAAACTGGTTTTAAAATTTTATTTCTTGTCTTTTGAATGAGTGGTGGCTATTATTTCAGGGTGAACTACAACAATGGAGAATGTACACTCCACTCTTATGTGTGCAATTTTTGTTAGAAGGCGACTCGCTTTTGGTGAACGTGTGCCAAATCGTTAAAAAAAGGGATCACGTACTCTCGTTTAAACTTGAAATTTTTTGTGGGGATATTTGCTTTTGAAATTATTGAAAATCGCGCATTAAAATGCACTGCTTAGAAACAAGAGGCAGAAAAGTAGTTGTGAGAATGCTCGCATGAAGCGACGGAATGGGTGGCTGGAATAAGTCGGAAGTGGCTTAGTTATTAAATAATGCCAATGAATAATAAATATGCACCTCCAAGTCATTTCTAAGTTAACTCATAAGAAGATAAAAAGAAATGTTTTTATAAGGCTTTTCACCACTTTCAAATCTTCAATTGTTCTCGAATTTTCTCTCGAGTTTCTTTTACCTTTGCTCAAAAAACTTATTTGCATTATTTTATTTTCAAACGAACTCATATTTAATAATAATATTCATTCACAGCTCGCGTAATTTGTATAATAGTTTCGGCTTGAGCAATTTAATAATTTTTACTGCACTTTTCGTTAGGAATTTTAATTTCTTCATTATAACAATAACAAAAAATAAACAATTTTTTTGGCAGAAACTCATTGTTTTAGTCTTTTTTTATTCGACGTAATTTCTAGTGCATTTTAAAACGGGCATTCCTCTCCTAGAAGTTGAAAGAGATTTTTGAAAATTTTCATAAATTCCACATTAACCAAACTAAAGCACTTTGTATTTAATGAACATATTGTATATAAAATAAATATATGTTATTAATTTTATTGTCTAAATCGCTTCATTATATTGAAATTGGGTTAATATCTAAATTATTCTAATTAGAAGAGACAATTGATATTTGTTTTTGGAAACTCGAAACTTAATCTAGCGTATCCTTGATCGAATTGTGTTGGAGGGCGTACTTTTTTTACTAAAGAATATAATTATTTTTTATAAATAACAAGTAGAACTTGACATTGCGCCAAGGTAATGTTCCAAAAAAGTATTTAAAGTTATAATTTTAGAGGATAACGATAAGTGGTGAAAAACCTTTCAGCCACAAACACTTTTTCGATTTCTCTTCTTACTACTGTTACTATTTTAGTATTTTATTATTAATTTGTCTAAAGCCTTATTAAAGGATTCGAAACTATTTTGTTCCATTAAAATGGAAAAATGAGCTTCATGGGAAGAAAACAAAACACCTACACATTTAAGGATTCAAAGGCAGTTTGAATCATAAAGACCAACCGGGGTACTTGATTTGTAATACGATTTTAAAATATAATCGAACAGCCAGTTCGTGTTACTGTAAGCCTTTAGAAAACCAACAACAAATTTTGATAATAATTGTACCTGAATTAAATTAATTAAATATTAATAGTCCGGGAGGCAGCGAACACCTACTAAACCATAAGTACCTAAACTTCTACCTCTACCACCTCAACTGTTTGTTTGAGAAAAAAATGAAAGAAACATAATTTATAGGAAAATAAATTTACCTTATTTTTGTATATAAACACTTTTCTCTCAAAGTGCGTAGTTTTTGAGTTATGAGCGCTAAAAAAATTGTTTGGTCGATTTTGGAAGCTTTTTTTAACTTTAACGCACGCTAGCGCTTTAATCGTTTACCTGAGGAAAAAACTTAAGAGATATCATTTGTAGAAAATGTAATTTACGTTACTTTTGTATAAAAGCACTTTTCTATCAAAGTGCGTAGTTTTCGAGTTATAAGCGAAAACCCGAAAAGGGGGCCAAAATCTGACCTTCTCGAGCCTCCCCTAAGTTAATTCTGCCACTTTCAACAGGCATACGATCGGTTTGATTACTCAGCAATGTTATTTCATCTTACATACTCAAAAACCTACAAAAGCATACTGACGGTTTAGTAAAAGCGTTCGCTGTCTGCCGGACTATAAAAGCGACATTTGAAGCCCGCCCGCTTAATTGGCCACCCTGTACATTTACCTAATGCCTAATGCATTCCATTTTAAATTACGTTAGAAGCTGGATTAGTTGCCGGCCCTTTTCATCTATAAGGAAATCTTAGATAAACTATCGAGATAAGGCAAACGGCAGAAGAAATTACTTCTGAGTGAAAAAGAAAACGAATTTTTCCAATTTTTTTCTAGTGTGGGGTGGGGGTACATATTAGCTTTTCTTTGAATTTGAACTATAGGTATACAAACAACGAAATCTTATAATAAATAATAATAATACAAAATACAACTCAGATATTATGCTGATGGTGAATTTTTGCATCTTATCGCGATAAATATCAACAGGAAGATTTAATCTGGACATCTATAGTTTCTTCGACCTCTTATAAATACGTCGTAAGTGTAAGAATGAATTTAGTATAAAACGTTTTTCCATGACGCACTTATTAATAATTTTATAGTAATTAATTTCAAAAAAATGCGCAATGGGTGGTTATTGAGACGCATTTGTAAGAAAGGGCATTGTAACAAAGTTTGAGCACCACTGCTCTAATTAAGCGACTGCATCATGATTTCTCTTATATAACTCGTTTTATTTTTTATGATTTTATAATGGAAAAATTACTTTTATATTCTTTTGTTATCATTTTGCCATAGCGCAGTAAAGCGATTTAATCGGTGCAAAATTAAAAATCAAGTCAGCCTTGGTAACCATCTCCAAATCTCCGATCCAATCCAAAAAACTAGGCAAAAATTAGTTAAAATACTCGTATAATTACTCTAATTTAAAAAAAATACGGAAGTATCCACCTAAACGATGTTTGTTGAAAAAATTAAAGTAATTGGAATAAAATTTGAGGTTAATTTTTGGCAAAATTTTAATTCGAGGATTGAAGACAATTGCATACAATTCGTGGTTTAATGATGGGCCAATTTTTTATGCTATGCACATACATATACAGTGCGTCTAATTAGTAATGTAAACATTGTGTGCGATTCATTAACAATAAATATTTAAATAAATTTGGAAGTTATGTTTATTATTAAATGATCATAGCACACTACAGTAGAATTGTATAAATCACATTCCTTTAACAATTAATTTGCAAAATATCAACATAAGGTAGAAATATCCCAAAATTAACCACATAAACCTCGAGGTTTGTGTGTGGTTGCACTTAAACTTATTGAATCAAACTGTCAAATCAATTGTCAAAAACTAGTGGTGTTACCCTATCCCAAAACAAAAACAAAAACCAATGCATTAATAACAAAATAACGGACTCTTAACGCCCAAACACCAAACTCAACTGAGTCCCATACTCAGCTACAAACAGTCTCACCAACCGGTTACGGTTCCCTGCATCAACCACCTCGCTTTTATGACTTAAAAATATATTAAACAAATTATAAATCTTAGGAGCAAAATAAGTAAAACATCTATGTCCAACCTCTTTATTTGTACGTAGAATTGTAGAGTTGTCTTTATTACGCGTATCATGTCCATGTGAAGGAAGAGCCAGCCCGATCAAACCCTTGCCAATGAATTTGAGTACCCTTGCACTATACAGCTGAGATACTCTCAGTATTTCAGACTCCCGATATAAAAGATCGCTAGAGTACCTCAAAGGCCTGCCCAACATGATTTTTATTATGGCACGCTGCACCACTTCAACTCGACTAACATATGTGTTCGCAGCACCACCCCATCCCATAATTCCGTATGTTAATATAGACTGCACTAATCCATAATAAATGGTATACAGTAATCTCAATGAAACCACTCTTTTCAGTATTTTAAATATGTATAACGTCTTACGCAGTTTTTTACACATTCCAGAGATGTGCCGGTCCCATCTCATATGCTGATCGATCAAAACCCCAAGATATCTCACACACTCACTTCTGTGGATTTTTAACTCGCCCGATTTCCCAAACTCTATAGTGTCTGTAGTTGGTATACTATTTTTTTGCATACCAAACGTTAAAAATACTGTTTTTCCACTATTTAGAGTTAAACAATTTAAATCTGACCACTCCTTAAATTGATCGAGATCAAGCTGCGCCAGACGTCGTACAGAATCCCAACTCTCGGCCCTCACAATTAATGCTGTATCATCTGCATATGATATTAATTTACCATTAAAATTACTAGATGTTAAAAGATCGTTGATATACAGTAAGAAAAGAATCGGGCCAAGAATCGTACCCTGCGGAACACCACTACTAATCGGTAGCTCGGCACTAACGCAGCCCAAGCACTCCACAGACTGAGTCCTGCCGGAGAGATAACTTTCGACAAGTCGCAAAGGCAAACCCCTGATGCCATACCTGTCCAACTTTCTAAGCAAGAGGCTGTGATTTACGGTATCGAACGCTTTACAAAAGTCAAAAAAAACAACCATACTTTTATCCGAATTATCCAGCCCAGAGTAGATGTTACTTGTCAGACACGATATGGCCTCAGAGGCCCCCCTACCCCTCACAAACCCAAACTGATTATCCGCTATAATCTTGTTGACAGCTAAAAATGAATACAATCTGCCAAAAATAATTTTTTCAAATATTTTGCCGAATGTGGAAATCAGTGAAATGGGCCTATAGTTGTTCGGAGTTTCAGAGTTACCCCCCTTGTAAACTGGTATAACTATTGACTTTTTTAGTTGTCTCGGGAAGCGTCCCTCCGACAGACTCCGATTTATTAAGTCAGCTAGCGGCTCAGAGATTACGTCTGCAATTTTTTTAATTAAGGTGGCCGACAACTTATCAGGGCCACAAGACCTCTTGTTTCTTAACCCAGAAATTACAGATTCTACCTCAGTGCTATCGGTTGGGCTAAAGCCCCATTTACATAGAACTTAGTGCAGATTGATGGTGTAGTTTGCTGGTCTAGAACTCGCCAAGTGGGCAACGTGGCGTAAAACCATTTACATAGACTTTAGTGGTAATCATTTTTTTTTTCTTTTTTTTTTTCCTATTTTTTTTTTCTTATACTTGAACGATGAGATTAAAATAGTACTACCGAAAACCAAAATGAAGAAATAAAATCAAAGCAACTATTTTGTCAAATCTTTGTTTAAATTTCAAATAGCTGGGCCGCGGGGGAGAGATGCACTTCTATGATTGGCTGGTGCCGATTTACTAAGAAAAGTGGTCTAGAAGTTTAAGCATTACAAACTTTCTGACCATTGTTAGCAACGACCTTGCCAACTATATTTCATTGTAAACGGGTACATTGAAAAAACCCTATTCAAGCTTTTAGACGATTCTTGCCCTTACTAGAACGATTACACTACTGTCTATGTAAATGGCACTTAAGAAACAAAGACTCGGGCTTGACCTCTATTGAATCCAGCATTGATTGTTGTAGCTGCTTACTAACCAATCGCCCACCGAGTAACTCATCCGCCACCCCTACAAAATATTTATTTAATTCATCTGAAATTGATTTCCCGGTCTCCAGTACTCTGCCTTCAACAACTATACTATTTATTTTTTTTTGTTTTGTCTTTCTATTTAAGATTGTGTTGGCTGTATTCCACAATAGCTTAGAGTCACCTGGGCTAGCCAGAATCCCATTTCCGTAATAATTACTTTTTAATTAATAAACACTATTATGCGGAAGATAAGAATTTTGAGGTATGACAGCTGAAACTCCTCCTTCGCCTCTTCCTGAAGAGGGTTGAGAGAGAGCAAGAGGTAACCCCTCGAGCTCATCAAATGGATTAAGAGTTTCTTGAAAAGTCTAAAGTGGCCATTTGTCATTTTTGAATATTTTTTAAATAAAAGCATCAGAAAACTGAATGAGTAGTATCGTAAGGGAGACGTGAAAGTCTGGATTGGGTTCCGGCAGAGTACACGACATTACCAACCACTCGAAGAAACTATAAAAGAAGCTAAGCAGTAACAGGAAAATGGAGAACGTCAGAATTTCGGAAGTATGAGATATGGATCACAAAACAGAATTAAAATGAAAACTCCAGAAACCAATTAAGACACTGAGCACCGAGAACCTGTGTTCACAAAGCTGGTAGATTAAACAAGAAGGTAAAGGAAAAGAGAAAAAAGAAACGTCAAAAGCTTCTTAGAGATTCAGGGTGCTCGTGGTGTCCAAACAGTAACATAATAGGCCAAAAAGGTACCAGTAGGCTACAAAACTCTTGGAAAACTGGAAGGGGTAAAACCCTCCGACTTAATAACGGTGTCTTCAGTATAACTAGGGGTTACCATCGTGTTGTATGCTGTAAGTACGTACCAGTGGGATACACTACTGGTGGAAAACTGGAAGGGTTAAACCCTCCGACATAATAACTGAGAAACTGAGTCTCAAGTGTAACTAGAGGTTACCATCGTGTCTAGAAATGTCAAAATAATCGAACAGCTCGTCCTTGTTGATTTTACGGACGTGCTGTATGCTGTATGTACGTTTGTTCGTATATGGTATGAATAATGAACCTTCTAATTGCGCTACTTTTTTTTTTACTTCTAGTGAATGAAACGATAGAAGATAACGATAACAAAAGTGAGATTGAGGAAGTTGATAAACATACAAAAGGAATAGAATTTTTTCTCCTCTAAATGAGACTATTGAAGTGTAGAAACAATTTATGATTAATTTGCCTTGTGTGGAAGTCATGGAACTAGAAAATAAGTGGAATGGTTATAGAATTCTCTAGTTCCATGGTGGAAGTAGAGCTACTAACTATGATTGAGGATAATTGTTCGTTTTTGAGGGACCTTTCGTTTTAGATTTTTTAACAAATTAGAACAACGAGTCTTTTAATCAAAACTCATCTTAAATTAATTAATTTGAAAGTAATTTGTGTGGGTTAAATCGAGGTTCTTTTCCTTATTCTTTGCCTTATTTATACCGACGGTTGTTAAATTTAAACTTAGCTCACTTTCATTAGCGGCTTTTTGTTAGTTCATTAATTCATTGTATAAGTAATTGATAACCTGAAGGTAATTAGCGAAAATAATTACTAGAATCAGATTGTCAGATATTTATTTATTGGAAAGTTTAATTTTTTCAAAATTTACATCGTTTTGTACCATTTTTTTAAATTTGTTGTCTACAATTGTAAAGTAATTGGTGATTATTTGTTAATTGTTCTAAGTGAAATGCCTAATTAACTGGCGGAGAAAAAAATTAAAAACGAATGTCAAGTTTCTCTTTCTATTCTGTTGGAATTTAAAATAAGCTGAAACTTATGAATGGTTAAACAGTATCAGTGAAATAGAATGCATGGGATGGGTCTCGTGGGCTCGACAAGGCCTTAGTTTGGGATTTTCAACATAACCCCAACAATTTACTAACCGACCTTTGGAGGCTCTAACAGTTAGTTGCCCTTAAGATACTTGCCCCTGATGGAGAAAATTATTAAAAATAGAAAAAGCTCACTCCTTGTCATTAAAGTCTTGTGCAGTTTCCGCAAAGTATAAATTCTCTTTGTCTAGTTTAAACATCGTTATTTACTGTTTGATAAATCATAAAGAGGGTTGGGCTAAAAGAGATTATCTTTTTGTAGGTAGGTACGAGTATGCGAGTATGTGGCTTGAGATAATATGATATGTGTACATAGGTGTACATACATCAGCAAGCACACATAATATATGTTATAAATTAGTCTTTTATGGCAAATTAACTTTGAGTTCAGTAAGTAAAATCTTACTAGGAGGTCGTGTTATTAATTAATGCTCGTAAAAATGCCCATTATTACCTACAGGTGTTCAAATCAATATGTGCAGGAGTTAGTAACTTCACAACTTTCAAAATTATCAATAGATAATTTAAATTTTTTTTATTATAAATTAATAGCAAGTAGTCTCACTGGCCCACTATAATATGAGTAGCGAGTAGGTTACTACTATGTAATTCTTCTAGTAGTTATGATTTCGTGGTCTAAAAAAGTGAAACACTTTAGCTGGCTAAACTTAGAATTTGGAATCTCTTTTTGCTCACACCTCATCCCAAAGGCTTGTTTAATCATACTTTTGGTAAAAGTATGGGTCTCTTACTTCTACTCGTTTCCAGTCTATCTAGCACAAAAATCATAATATTCATTTTGTGTTCAGAAAAAGCTAAGAACCACGGATAGGAGAGGACAAATTGCTCCATTTGTACTCGAAAACCTACCTATGGCTGTAAAAGCTATTTTTTCGTTGTTGTAGACTGTAGAGGTGGCCTATACTTGGTCAGTTGGCATTCTTATGTGTTAAAGCTCAATAGAAAGCAGGCTTTGCCAGTCCCACTTCTATAAACTTTTGCCACGACACTCACCACAATTATTTGGAATTCTTCGGTCTCAATATTTAAAGATGACGACAAGCAGAGTTTAATTTAAATCTGAATTCAAAGAAGTCATAGAAAAATTTTAATCAAACCCAACAGAGTCCAGTAAACTGACGGCATCATGTACAAACCATACCTTTTTCTGAATCCGTATTCTGTGTCTTAATACCTTCTCGGATTGTTTTATTATATACATCGAATAATCAGAATAGCCTGAAATGGAGACGAAATCCTTAGAAAATAAAACTCAGAAGTATCTCTATTGGGACCTGTACAGAAAACAGACTCCTCAAACCGTCTTGAGTCCTCTCTATTAACTGCTACTTTCATTCAATTCACTCGCACATGTGTACCTTCTGTTCCCCCTGTGGCGAGACTCCGTATGATAGACTTTTCTTGCTGAATTTTGTTGATACGGGACTCAATTTCCTCCTTCAAGGCGTGGGTGGCCGTGGGTTTGTTGACATAAACCTTAGACCTCAAAGAACCAAAAGGAGAAAGTCCAAGTCCAATCTACTAAACTGTATGCTGAGAGTCTGCACAACAGCACTGTGGTAACTAAATTCATTGTATGCTGACTCTCAGCATTCAGCATACGGTTTAGCGGACTGGAAGCCGCTAAATCTCAGCATACTCTACATAATTGACCGCTTACTTTAAGCAGCTTTGTCCACCAAACGCAGAAACAAATTCATCTACAAAGTGTCATTGTTTGGTACGGATTTTGGGCTGGAGACATCGTTGGACCATTCTCTTTCGAAAATGTGGTTCGTCAAGCAGTAACAGCTAGTGGTGCTCGCTATTGCGACTTGATAATCCAGTTTTTTGTGTCTTAATGGATGTGGACAATATATGTAGTTTCAACAAGACAGTGCCACTTGACATCCAGCCCAAAAAACAAATTAATTACTGCATGAATCATTTCTTAGTCGTGTAATTTCGGGTTTTGGTGATCAGAATTAGACTCCAAGATCATGCAATTTAACGCCGTTGGACTTTCTCCTTAGTTTTTTCTGAACTTAAGGTTTATGCCAACAAGTCGACAACCACTCACGCCTTGAAGAAGACAATTGAGCGCTCATCGGAGCTCGCCGAAAACTGGGTGGGCTACAAAAAAATACTTATGTTAATCGATTTTAACATCGTATCGAATTTTCATAGAAGCGCGGTTTAACCTTGTTACGTCATATTAAGACCGTAGTTGAGGGGGGCGAGATCAACGGGGGTTTAAATCCTTTCCAAAAATTTTTTTAAGTCGAGAGAACGCTATTGCCAAATTATTGTTCGCTGTTCTATGAAGCGACACACAGACAGAGATGCCTCCCGCAGATTTTACCGCAATGAATGATCCTTTGAGACTATGCGGAGAAAAGGATGAATCTCCTCAACGCATTATAAACAGATGTCTAGTTTTGTGGCATTGAGAGAGGATAAACTGGTCTAAACTGAGTTCTGTTTCTCTTACTGTCTTTAAAAAGACCTGTCTAAGTGCAAAGAGCTACGACCAATGTCATATTATGATATTGAAGAGTTACGAGTTAATTGCAGGTTTCTTAAATTACATCGTGGTTTCCAAAATTTTCTTTTCAATCTAAAAAATCTTAGCCATCGAATATTGTAATCATTATGGTTTTGTAGTGGCGTGGCCAGTCCGGGGCCAGACGGATTTTTAGGCCCCCCGGTAGTTACGTGCTTAGCCATGGCTGGCTAAAAAGCAGCTACACATGTCAATAAATTTTCAATCCACATATTTTTGTATGGTAGAGTATGGGTACTTGCATTCAAACGGCTTTATAATTCTAAAGAAGTTAAAACAAACTGCGTGATCTATTAGAGAGAGACAACTATTAGCAGATCACGCGGTAAAACCGGAAGTGGTGCAATCGTTTGTTATTTACCGTCTGAAATTTCCTTTTGATTTCTAAAGAACTGGCCCTTGCTTAGGTTTTCATGCGGTTCAGGCTCGTCTTTCTCATTAAAAATAGTATCGACAAACGACAAATCGGTAGGTGGATTGATAATTTCATATAATAAGTATAGGTACCGGTAATTCGATCGGTATCGATAATTTGATGAATCGAAAATTCGTTATAGGTATACTCACTACTGAGAATTCAATTGCTGCATCCCAATTATTGATATGGACTGTTCTATAATTCCATATCGACATAATATATGGCCATTACTGCTATTACCTACAGTAGAACATTTTTTAGTGCCGACAAGAGATTCCCAAAATATCTCAAATACCCATTTTATTTAACCATCTCTTTAAGTATTACCTGCTTTTTAGCGAATGATCGATTTGTATCACCTTCACTTTAGCCAGACTAGACACTTTTTGATGTCAGCGATTTTTTTAAACTCCCACGCTCCTACTTTCGTTCATTAACCGTTTCGCTTTCGTCACCATTTATTGTTCGTCATAATTTTGTCGCCTCAGAATACTTAACCTTGCCGATCGTTTCAAAATTTTATTTTTTTTCTATGAGCTCTCATTAATAAGTTGCTTTGCTCCCGTCATCTTAACTCTTTTAATTTCTTCAATTCTAAACACTAAAACTGATAACGCAAGCCTCCTCGGGCCTCTGATGCTCTACTATTTACTACTCCTCACCCCCAAACTAATTATTACGGCTAAAAGTGATATTTAATTTAAAAACTTGAAAGGGACCAAATTATTGAACAAGCAGTTCCATTCGAGTCAAGGTAACTAATTTTTTTTTCTCGTCAGGTTTACAAAAGGTCAAGATTCAAAGACACATTATTGTACCTATACTTTGCTAGAAGAAGTTTACTCATTCCTCGAGGGGAAATTTGAGCAATAATTTTCCCATCCTATAACTTTCATTTTCGAATTCCTAAATAATTGAAAAACTTGGAGTTGTTTTAGTTTTAATTAAAGTTTATCGATAAAACGTAATAACTCAAAAATGACAAAAATATTCGTCCTCGCTTAAATTAACATGAATTAATATTGAAACAGTCGAAAGTTACATAATTTTGTATAAATTACAATTTGGTATTTATCAAATGGCGTTTATATCAGGAAACATTTAATTTTCTTTATACGATGGGAAGATTATAATAATTAAACAACACTTAAAGGAATTAAATGATAATTACTTTTAATAACGGCCGTTTTTTTCCGAAATAATTACTTATTTACGCTTTTTGAACAAATTGGGCCTTTTTTGACTTATGTGCGAGGTCAAGTGGAGTTCGTGGTGAGGGTTGCGAATCGCAACGAGACAAAGGATGTGTTTTGACTCACCTACGTAAGTTTATTCCTTCCACTCTTCGAGATCGCCATAAGCCATAATTGTTAAATAATTAAAAAACAAAAACAAAATTTAAACACCAACGGTTATGTCTAAGTCACAAAATGAAACGTTTCGTTTTATAAAACAAAACGTGCACAAGTTCACTAACATTAAAAGCGCGGTTTTGTATTCTTACCGTGCGTCGAAGTCTCCGGGATTTTACTTAACGTTCTTCGTCTCGCTTGACTTTCAAGGTCTCAATTTCCTTTTTTAACGTTCATTTTATTATTAAATGCGATTTATTATACGAGAAAAAAGTCTCTATTTCTACTATTTGGCACACTTTTATAAATGTCGACGTAATCCGCCTATAAATGCAAATTTTTTCGAGTCTCCGCGCGCATTCCTTGCTTTTACTCCGTAAAACGTTTTCTTGTCTAGCCGAAAAAGAACAGGTATTTCAACGATAGTGAAAGTGGCACTACTACAAAAGTGATATCAAACACATAATATTAATTTATTATGGCTTAAAAAACGTTATTTATAGGAAATAAATTAATTGTATGAATAAATTAAAGAAACGAGATGAGGTGAAAGCAATTTTCGTTAAGCCATGCCTACCCCCGTTTAGAGTAATTAATTAAAATAAACTTACGTAACCCCAAGTAACTTAAAGTTTACATGCTTGATGATAAAATTGTTGATTTTGCAAAAATTTCGAACACTTCGCGCGCGAGATGAACGTGAAGAGAATAACATCGCCGCTTATTGAACTTGACAAAAACCATGCACTTTGCATCCTCTCTCGGGTAACTTTCAAAGTGTGTTACTCATTAATTCACACAAAACCGGATTGAATCTTATACCATCAATTTTGATACGGGCAGATTAAGTTTCCTTATTTAATATCACGTCCAAATTGAGTCAGGTGATTTGAATGATGGTGGTGACTTTTTTATTTTTGTGGTTTAATTCGTAGGCGCATTTTGGGGCCCATTTACTACTTTGAGTTTTTAATTAATTTACGATGGCGTCTTTGCCGAGGTTGTTTACGGCCTAAGGTGTCAAAAGTCAAAATACCTTTGATGTATGTTTTGAATACTCGTTTTGAGCGCAACCTCTCGATATTTGGACTTGCGTCTACTCGACTAGACTCAATAAAGCAATAACAAAATTTAACTACCCCAGACTGCCTGACGGACTAACAACAGCAAAGACGAAATTGAATTTCAATGCGTTACCGTTTTAGAAAAGTTCAGATGCCACTATACAAACTGTCGATCGAAGTTTATGACCATTTTCACCAGAGTTTATGTTTCATTCTGGATCTGAATTATTTAGGGAGGGGGAGCAAGCTCCCTGCACTTAGGCCACTTAATCGAGCTCATTATACTAATTTCAACATATGCACAAAAATTCTAAGATTCAAATAGAAGGGGTGGCGCGCTTGTAGTGCTTAAGCTAGTGATCAATTATTGATCTAGCGGCCCGAGTTTATTGTACTAACTTTTAAGTGCACTAGGCTTTCACGTTGAATCTTATTCAGGATTATGTATACACAGGGTGTCAATTTGACACCCACTTCCCACTTCCAATATCTTCACCTTAGCCCGTTAAGTATTGAACGGGGATTCTCTTTATAACAATATGCTAGTTTATTATTTTTGAATTACTACTTTTCATGATTTGCATTCTAAAAAATAAAAATAAAATGTAATTGAAAACGTGTTCATGGATATTCAGAAGGCTTTTGATAATACATCTACGTTATCCATAGAAAAGGTGTTGAAAGACAGGAAAGTCCGTTCCGCTATGGCCAGATGGATCTCGCATAGAATACTCCACGCTTCGGTAAATCACTGCACCGTATTAGCAACAAAAGTCTAAAAGTAAATCGAGGTTGTCCAGAAGCAAGGGCGATCTCACCACTTCTGCTTGCCTAGGAATAACTGGAGCAATGCGTACTATGCTTATAGCACCAATAGAAACAATGTTAAACTGTCCACTCTTACATTTGGTAGTGAAATCCAAAGCGTTAAGGGAAGCTTACATTTTAGAAACGTCTCCACAGAAAGGAATGTGCAAGCAGGATATGCCTCAATCTAAATAGAGATACCCATACTTAGTATGGTGTCTGGCAGAATAACCAGAGCATAAAACATCGAACAAACTTATACGGAAGTAACATTCCGACAAGAGAAGAATGGGAATTCAAGGCAGTCAAAATGAATGGACTTGTGTTTTATACAGACGGCTCTAAAAACCCAACAGGCACAGGAGCTGAAATCATCAGCGACGGCAACTTGAGGCAAGGGGGAAGTTTAAGCCTCGAGGAGGACGCAACCGTCTTGCAAATAGAAATTTACGCCGCTGTGGCGCAAATACCGTTAGATCAAGGTTATCACAAGGGAAGAATACTTCTTGTACCATCTAACAGCCAAGCAGCCGTCGAAGCACTGAACGCCTGTAAGGACCCCAGTCCGGACTAGTAACGGGCTGCATCCGTAGACAGAACGAGCTACGGGAGAAAAGTTTTGTCAACCTGGTATAGGTGCCAACTCATGCATCGGTCTGGCTTAAGAGGTTAGCAAAATAAGACTCAATGAGCCAAAACCAGCCTTTGGCTGGTACAGGCCAACCTTTTAGAGGTATGGAAGCATTGCCACACAGAAAGCAGAGCAGATGATCTAAAACGGACATCGACTATTAGGCTCCAATAAAGTCCGAATGACTGGGACAAGCTGTCAATTTCAAAATCACCGATGTCTTTTGTATCAAGAATGGGTCTTTAGTGCACATCGGCAGTTTGGCTTACTCGTATCTTCTTCCAATGCGAGTTTGCCCCTAAAAATTTATTTTGCTGCCCTCTCGTTATATTTTACTACGTACTTCTCCATCATCATCATTATTTAAAACTTCTCGTTTACATCTGACAGACAACAGGCATCTGTTATCTGCTGTTTTTTATACAATCGTAAGTTGTTGGATGGATGTACTCCTCACAAATTTTTGATGCGAGTATTTTGTAGAGAGTTATAATTATTTATTGTTTCAGAGAGACGAAAGGGAGGAATGACAACCAACTCCACACGACTCGTTCGGTAATCAGTCATCTTCATGCTCGAGTGTGTTATCTCTTTGCTCAACAACAACAAGTCTAAATTTTAAGCAAGGACCAGACATGAAATTATCTCAAAGCTGGCTGGGGTGAGTAATTATTTGTTTTCTTATTTTAAAAGGTGGATGGTGGATTGTAGGCGTTTCGAATAATTTTTTATTTATTTTTTATTCGCGTCACTATGTGGTTGGTACTCAAAAATAATTTTAATATGTCGTGATGATACTGTCAAACGGGATGTTATTCATCTGACGTGGATAATTAATGCGAGGTTACGTAATCAAAATGTCTTTTTTCATAATTATTGCATTTTGACTATGAATGAGAGTTTGCTTTTGTTACAAGTTACATAAAAAAGCGATTACTATAGTTAGTAGGGAATAAGTGGAGGTAGACACGTTCTTTTTTTGCCCAAAAATTGTCAATCTGGGAGGTGGTCGAAAAGTTTCAGTTGGAGACACTAAAATTTCGAATTTTCCATTGGCTGACGATATAACGAGGAGTTTTGTCCCAGGAGATTTTCCAAATGGAGCCAAACCCACCAACAATCGTTACTGGTTAAATAGTAGGCCCTTTCTATTCCAAAATATTTTATTTCCAGCCTTATGTAAACGTTTGACGTTTATTATTAGGTGCATAGTGCATTATACTACTTTCGCTCATATTTTAAATCTAGATGGCCTCGTCGCTAATGTTTTTATACATTTTAATAGTTACGCGGTCGCTTTTAAAGCAAGGGGGCCTTAAAGACGTTTTGAGGAAAACGCCAAGTCATGGATTGCATTAAGAAGAATATTTTAGATGGTAGACGAAATAAGAGGTCCCAAACTGAGAACCACTGTTTGAAATTTCTGCTTTCTGTTGTGCAAATCAATTGCAAATACGTTTTTTTCAAATTTAGCAGTTTGATCTAATTTCAAACTGGTAGCTAATAATATTTTCTATATCACAAGCCTACAGCAACGTAGGTGCAAGGACGTCCTTGCAACACGACAACCTTTGCTTTCTCTAATGGTCGTTTATAGCTTTTAACATTAATTACGACTTTTTTTGAATGTGTATACAGGGTGCTTCAAAAAATGTACGCAAACTAATAGAAATACGTGGCGCCCTCTTTTACCAACTAATTATTCGACTAGTCTTTGCACAAACGCCCATCATGGCCTGTTGAAAACTTCCCGAAATGGCGATAAAACTGATTTGTGGTGCCCCCCACACTGTTTAAACGTTTAAATTTTGATAAGGGCCTCAAAGGTATGGAAGACACCGACCCTGTAGCTTTTGGCAAATAAAGTTTAAAGTTTCCACTCTGGTTGTGGTAATTAATTGATATTTATTTTTCAAAAGGCGTTCAACTTGAACTATAATTTCAATAATTTTTAATTAGCCACTAATTAATAATTACTATATTCGGAATTTTTCTCCCACCACTTAAGTGTGTTTCCTCATTTTACCACAATCTTTGTGTACACCAATTAACTTCAATTATTATCTCATCAAGTTCATTGCACTTTTTTACCTTTATATGGTATTGTTTGATTGAAAGTATACTAAATTCCTGTTTCGTGTTTAGAAATCGAGATTATTCTCTCAAGAATTTTTTAAATAAATGTATTAATTGATACATATCACTTTAAGTTCCAAATGATCTTTTAGAGCGTTAGAAAGAGAGCGAGCTAGTGAGAGCGAGACGAAAAACCTGCTTGCTTGGATCACTTGTTGCATTATAAAGTATTACAAAATTTTACCAATAAAAAAAATTTCAAAAAAGATTATTTGTCCTGTCCTTAATATTCACTTATTATTTTTATTTTCCAACCGCATTATAATTGTGAAAGCACCTACGTGCATCTGCCTTGCAGCTATGACCTTTTTTGTTTTAAACTTCACATTTTAATCTGCAGAAATTAATCAAAAATTGCTTATTATAATTATTTAATTTGGCCTATTAGTTCAAAAATTTGAGAGTTTGTAATTGCGTACTATCGCATTAGAGCTATCCCTTAATAAATTTATAATTTGATAATTGGCATTTGGGGGGCTTCGAATAAATAAATAGTGGAAAAATTCGAAAGTGGGTGAGTGGGTCTCTGTTGGCATAAAATTGTACCTAAAATCTCGTGCACTTGTTTGATTTGTAATTTGCAATCGAAATTACGATGATTTATTCCGAAGGCGATGGTATACAATTATGGATGTCTGGATTCTGAATAACAAAGTGGGGATGATTACCAGCGCATAGGTAGACTTTTATTTGGGTCTTATTCTTGCCAATTCCAACCAGATACTTTCAATATCAATTCTCTTGTGGGCGTTAGAGCTGAGCAGTGGTATACCGTTACGAGAACTAACGCCAACACTTAAATCATTTATTTGTGTCTATTTCACCTCTTGCAGACAGAGCGCCTTAGGTCCCTCGGCCACTTTACTTGTATCTTATTCTGACCACGACGAACCAGAAGCGCTTCACGACTCAGACGTTAAGGTGCCGATAGACTGGCGAGAAAACTCGCGCGATTTGCTGTCAGACAGCAGTGTCACTAATGTAAATAGCACTGCAAGTCCCTGCGAGTCTATTCATTAGAACTTGCGATACTGCTGTCGGACAACAAATCGCGCGAGTTTCTCGCCAGTCTATAGGCACCTTTAGAGATGAACAATGCCGGAGTATGTATTCACATCTCTCGTCGTTTAGGCTGAACCCATCACATCAGAGGTCACTGGATAGAGAAGCTCATTTAGCCTGCAATTTCGACAATATTTTCATAGCGAGCTCTTCAGGCTTGTTTGGGCTATTTCTATTTGGGCCTGTCTTTTTGGGGCGACTGTCTTCTTTCGGTACATTATGCTACTTGTGATCTAAATTAGAAATTGCTCTAAATGGTAAAACCCGGAGCCTCTACGATTACTTGCAGTACAAAATTGAAATTAAACAATTAGTTTATTACTACCGTGTGGCCTTTGCCACAAGTAGCACTGAATGTTATACCGTTGATTGAAAGAAACTCGAATATTGAACTTGCCAGGCCTTACAAAGGCGAAAAACAGAGTGAGGTGTGGCAGATCTCAGGGTCTCCATAAAAATCAGATCCGGTTGTTCCTTGGTATGCCATTTTATTGTTTGTGAGGATAATTTTGCCCATAACACATAATCTAGTGATCTATGAGTATTTCAAGTACTTACTGGTATTTGTGTGGGAGTAGCTTTATCTTTCTTGTTAGCATCTCCAGCCACATTAAACTGTTTTCGTGCTCTTGGCTTTGCTACACGATATGTATTCCAAAATAGCTTCAGCTATTATTTTCCCACGGTTGTAGAATCTGGTAAGCAGCGGCAGTATTGAATTGCACAAGAGGACTCTTTGAAACATCCACAAAAGAGTGTGACTGATGTATTGTGACTTTATATGTCTGGGACAGGTTGTTTTAAAGCTTTCACCATCCTAAACACTTATCACACCGATTATTGAGTTTCTCTAAAATTAATTCTTGAGATCTCAATTGTGCACTTGCACAAACTCCTTTTTAAAGTTAATTGGCCATAGCTTTTATATAAACAATTTCATATCGATCTCATTAATAAAAGATTAGAATTATAATTTAATACTTGTTCCATATGCCTTAAAAGAGAGTTAAGATCAAAATCAAGTGACAGTTATTGTTAACACAGCCAACTCGAATTGTTATTTGATGACCTTAGATAAATTTTTGACCATCAAACACCTTTTCCTTAACAGTATAACAACCGACCGTGAATTAAAGTCGAACAATTTGCAACAGTTGTCTTTCACTGTAAAGAAAGCTGTGGACGACTATAGAAATTGAATTTGAAATAAATGACAAGCTTTTTGTTATCGCCTGTAGCTTATCTACTTATTTGCAATGAAAGTTTAGGAGGTCGTCAAGTATTTAGTATCAATGAAGTGTAATTAGCTGAACTATTTTGGCACATTTTGTTAGTTAAACAAATAATCAGAACGTTTCACTAAATTATAAAATCAAGGATTTGTTTCACTATTTTTGAATGCAATTTAAACAATTTTTTATGAGTTTTAATATTATTTGTTTAACGTTATTTATTTAATTGTTTGTTTAAAATTAGTTTCAGTTGAGAAAATTATGACGGTAGTCACGTTTTTGTGACTATTTTATTTATTATTGCGGTTCTGAGGCTGGTCCTCACTGGTTCCTTGCATAACGACCTCTCGGACCTATTATTATTGTGCACTTCGGATGTGGTCTTCCTTTATGTGAGTTATGTGCTTTTGATAAGTCCAGAATTTTCTCTATTGATAGTTTGGGCTATTTTCTTTTGAGCATCTTCGCATTTCCGAGAATGCGGTAACGACTTCTTGTAAAAGACTCGCAGTGTAGCAGAAGATGAATTGGAGTTTTCTCTTCATCTGCACATTCTCTGCATCGTGGGTCTTCTTCTAGTGCTATCGTGCTATTGGCGATGGACCGTTATTATTGCCGTTGCCAGTCGTAATTCGCCTCTGCTCATTCTGAATAGAGAGCGGATACTTTTGTCAGAGGGTTTCTCCAGTGTATAATATTATTTCTCTCTTAGCCATTTCATAGAGAATGCTAAACGCCAATTCTTATCCTATGAGTCTTGTTTTGCTGACCTCTTTAGTCAGACCGTCCGCTTTCTCGTTCCCTAGTATGTCGACATGAGCTACTCACCCTTACCAGGTTGATAAAATTTCTCTACTCTAGCTCGTTCAGTCTGCGGATGCAGTCCCTTACTAGTCGAGACCTCACTTCATAGTTCAGCTCCTTGAGAGCTGCTTGGCTGTCAGATGCTACAAAGATTCTTTGGTTGTGATAACCTTGATTTAACAGTGCTTGCGTACATGTTAGAATTGCGTAAATTTCTGCTTGGAGAACGGTTCTAACGCCTATGTCTGTTATTACATTCACAGTGTTTATTTTGATTACTAGAACTTACTCAGCGTAACACTGAAGTTCTAGCGGATTGGCTCTCGAACCTTTCTTGTAATTTCAAGGAAAGCCCTTGTAATCATTTTAACTTAACCATGCACTGCCTCACTGAGACTCTATCATAGACAGTGCTTTAAAGAAAGGTCCTATTTATAAAGCTTTTTTATGAACAAAAAAATAAAATATGATTACTCTACCCTGGGTTTTGCTTATCCAGAACATTTGATTTACAAAAGGATCCCTTCAAGCCAAAACTTTCTTCAAAAAGACTCCTGACTCCGTTGGGTCTAAGTCTAGGCCTCATTCGCTATACGATATTTGAGATGGTCTACTATTTTCAATGTTCAGTGATACTTTTTTAGTCGGTAGTCAGTAGTCAGTAGTATCTATATCTACCAATCAGCTGCATTTGAGGGCCAGCTTTCAATCTCTTCTTATTTGAGACCCATCGGTAAAAACACTGATCTGCTTCAATATTTTTATTTTGATAAAATAGAGTTTGAAAGTAGATTAGTAGAGTTGAACAAACAGAAAGATTTATTTCAGCACAGACTTAGAGTTTTTTTCGAGATGACATTACTGCAGACTGACGTGGGTCGTGTATAGACACGAGTGGAATATATAAAGTCCAAAGTTCAAGGGGTCTTTACAAGGATTAGGTTCTATACCTAATCACCTAACCTGTACTTATAGGATATACTCTATAACTTTGGAGAGAGAGGTGGTGCTAATTTTAGTTCAGTCAAATTAGTTCTCTAACAGGCGTTTTCTTGTCTATGAAAGCGTACGTGTACACGGTTGGATGTCTCGTCTTCTAGGCTTCGTCCACTATACGATGTTTGAGATGATCTACTATTTTCAGTGTTCAGAGATACTTGTTTAGTCAGTAGTATTTACCAATACGCGGCTTTTGGAGACCAGTTCTCAATCCCTCCTTATTTTGAGACCCATCGGTAAAACACTGATATCTCCTTCGATATTTTCATTTGGATCCAGCATATAAATATAGGGTTTGGGTGTACCCGTACATTCCGTACTCAGTTCCCAGTTCTCAGGGGCCACGCAGCACTTCCACAACAGTGTGGAGGGTATGTCTGCTCACATCATTGCTAATTTCACAATTTTGCATTTTATGGGGTTTCTCATTATTTTCTCTCAGATGTATGTAGTGCTCATAGTCATTCTTGGGTGGAAAGTTGGATATTGACGTTTATAGTACTCTTATGCTAATAGATCGAGCACGGGTGATCATTGAGTTGGTTTATTAATAAGAGTTAGGAGAAAATAATCATTTTTGATACATTGGCATATTTAAGAGTAAATATGACAAGAGATGAGAGTAACAATAAACTTTCTAATAAGTATTTATCAAACATGTCTTCAAACAACAAAGGAGGCGTCAACAATACAGTTAGGCTAGTGTTGGCCTACGGAATTATAAATGCCTTGTGTGTAAAGCTGTGAAGGAAGAAAATGTACACGAAGATTGGAGAGAATGAGCCAATTATAAAATGCACGGGGGTTCTACTGAAAAAGGGCAAAGATTCGAGCTCAAGTTTGCCGATTACGAGTGGTCAAAAAGGGGCGACAGAAAAAACAAAAAACAAGAGGTGTGAATCAAGAGGGAGGAATGGGAAAGACGAATGAATATGAATTCCGGATCTAAAAAACCGTTAAGGTCTCTTTATTTGTTTTTTGACAGTAACGAGGCTGCTTTCAATTTTAACGAGACCTTGAACTTTGGTTTGAAGACTCTGCTTTGAATTTAATCGCAAAATTTGCGGATTAAAGAATTATTGTGGGATCAACAGCAACTTAGCAGTTGGATTCTACGATGGGAACGAGTTTATGTTAAGAAAATAGATCTGAAACAGTTGTAGTGTCGTACGACTTTCGTTTATGTGTGAAGCGTCAACTGCAATTTCGAACCACGTTAATCGGTTTAAGCGAAAGCTCTAGAAAGAGCATAAATTGAAACAGAAATTATTGCAAAAGATGTCGAAATATTTGCAAAACGAATCAGCATTTCAACTATTTATAAAAGCTACGGTGAAAGTATATGTCCAGAAAGTATTCGGGTTGGGTTCATTGGGTGGACTGGGAAAAAAACTTTAGTTGGAAATTTATTAGCTCAACTTCGTCTTTAATGCTCTTATGAGATGTAAACTGCACTTAATGACTTTGCAAGTCTTGGGAAGAGCGCAAATTTAATGAATACTTGCCACAGTTATAGTGATACTTTTTAATTATCTTAAGTAACGCGTTAATGGCTTTCTGCTATGAAAAAAATTTCAAAACTTGGCGATCAGAAATTAAATTTTAAGATAAATTAGGTTAATTACATTTACAACTAAAATATCCGACCTCTAAAAATCGTTACATTAAAATAAAATGGAATTTTAAGGTTGGGGAAACTTTCGAACCCTTTCGAATTACAGAAGACACGAATAATAAAAAATGAAAATTATTTAAACTATGAAGCAATACCGTAATGGCACGATGCAACAATAACAGTGTGATGACTTATGCAAATACATTTTTTAACATGTACGTTTCTTCATTACTACACCTCTTGTTAAAGCGTTAATTATTTCCATTTTTTTCCGACTTACACATTAACGGTTAATAAAATTTTTCGAAACTTACGCAAGAGCGGTCTATTAGCGAAACTTGAATTTTACATCGAGTCACGGTCGGCAACAACTTTACCTTCGAAAAAGACTTAATTTCGACTTATTAGGGGGGGTTTGCTCAAATTCGCCCAAAGACGTTCCCTAGCTGTTGTCTAGTTGAAGTAAGTACACAGTTCACATCTCAATAGTGACATTTTTAACATTCTTCTACACGAGGCACTCCCATAATCGCAAGGTTTTGTAAGAAAAGACTTCGCCACCTTTGCAAATGACTAATATTTTATTGCATTAGAAAACCCTACGTGTATGCTATAAAGTCGTTATTATTTATTTTATAACAAGGCCGTTGGAGAACTAAATAAACAAGGTGAATGATTTGTGCTTGATTGTTAACTCGTAAAAATTCTTTTACGAATCACTAATTTGCCCGCGAATTATTTCTTAATTAACTGCCGCTTTTACTTATCTAACTGTAAATTCATTTGATTCTCGAGTGAGTAAAAAGGAGTTGTGTGTATTATGTATGTGGGAACAGAGAGTAGTTGTACGCCTTCCGGCGCAAGCACTTTAGGTAATTTTTCGTGAAAAACATCTGAGTGGCAAAGTGGCTTAGAAACGCATCGAATTAAGAAGCCTCGCGTGGCTTTTGAAAGCGCCTTTTTGTAAAACAACTAATTAGTTTAATTAATTCAAATCGGGGTAGTTATTGGCATAAAAAGTAAAAAGGCCTAAAGCGAAAATTGACTCTATAATCATCCCGTTTCATAGCGTTACCGATGGAAACACTTTCACACGTAGCTTCTGATGCTGGCAATTTAGTCCAGATATTTTAGATTTTCTATTTCCAAAGCTTCAAGAGGTAGTGGCGAGGTAATTGAAAATTACAGCAAACGGGTAGATTTTGAAATCGTGAATCTAAAAAGGCAGGTGAAGATTTTGAGTTAAATCTTAAATCATCTCTAGTTTTTAAATTTTAGCAAAATTGGGACAGTTTCAAAACAATTTCAAGGTAAATTTGGCACAAACAAGATGGCGGATCTAAGATGGCGGCCGAGTTTTCTGTAAAGGGGGTTTCCAGAATAGTTTCTAGTCTAATAGTAAAAAACTAAGAATGAATTAGGGAAAATACGAATAAAAAGAGCACAGCCTCCGCCTCTTGACCAACCTCCTCCCTTGACACACTTTTGCACATAATATATTTTAGCTAAATTGATATTATGTATTCAAAATTTAATTAAAATGTGTTTAGAAATGCAGGTATTGTCTTCACGGAATTTTTGAGCGGTGGGTAATTTTTAGAAATTACGATCGCTACAGTAAATCGTAACGTGCTAACGCAAACCAACAGCTTAACGTGCCCTCAGAAGTACGAAAAACTTTATGGTCGTTTTGGCTAGATGGCCACCCATAGAAATACTAGCCCGTAAGGCGAAGCTGCACGGTTTCACGTTGTAGTTGTCGCTTCTGAATAGCGTCCACCAGAACTATCACTCAAGCCCATTTAGAGAAAATGCAAGAGGCCTCCCTAAGGTATGGTTTTACCTTAAAATGCCTTAGAATTTTGTTTGTTCAAGATCAAACGGCTTCAAATGAAGTTTAGAAATTTTAGTAGCGTTTGATAGTATCTCCAAAAAAGATGTTCCCATAATCAAAAAATATTGTTGGGGACCCCTGACATGATCATTTCTTGTATTCGTCCTCATTTTGGTCTTTGCCTTCCTCTTTATTTTTGTCTAACATACCGAGTTTCGAAGTTGAACCTCCCTTATTTATCATGGCCATGGGCGCCAGCCCCTCTTGACCTCCTTCTGATAGGATCTGCCTCACCAACTTTAGAAAAGGAAATACTACAACATCTAGATCTAGAACCTTGAGGATACCGCCTGTTCAGTTGCCAAGTGGTCTCATTTATGGCTCAGTTGTCTCAGTTTCTAAAATTATGGTAATAGGGAGGGGGGGGGCTAAAGTTTATTACAAAATAGCAGTCTATCAACTTTAAGAGATTTTTCTGCTGGAATGTACGTTGAAGACCATCCCAAACCGCTACTTTCTATCAGTATAATTTTAAAAAAATTTCCTAGGGTGCAGGTTGCCTATTTGGTCACATAGTATGATGTACCTACTATGCACATAGTTTCCAGTTGATTTATAACATAACTAAAAAGACATCTATTATAGAAAGTTAATTTTAGTAATTGAAGAAGTACTTGAAATATTTGTTTGGTTTATTAGCGGTGAAAGTATAAAAAAGAACAGTTGACAAACACGTACTACTGCCGATATTGAAATTGCCAACATTTTTTTCGTCCTCTCTATTTGTATATTACCACCTATGTACACAAGCAGTTTGTAAAGTAGTACCTGCGAGCTTCTTTTTTTATAGAAACTCAAAACTTTTTATACTTACTAATCTTGAATAGTAATGTAAAAGACAGGAAGGAGCAAGTAAAATTCTTTGTAAAATTCCACCACCTGCTTTGTGTACACTGTATACACCTTGCTCTTTTTTTAAGGGTAAAATTGTTCTGGTCCGCCTCCTCAAGTTTCAACTTCCTGAGTAGATTTTTCGTTCTTCGACTATTTAATGCGGGGTAAAATTAACCACGAGCTTGTTTACACGAGTGACGGTTAAAATTAATTTTTTACACTGCCATTTATCAATTTTCAACGCCGATTTTAGTGTGATTGGCTGACGTAAAGTTTAGAGAGGCGAAGGTTGATTAGAAGTCACATATTTCTTAGAATTTGTTTGAGCTCCTCTTTATTTGCCTCTTTACGCCACATCGTAGGTCACATTTAACAAATATTTATTCAGCCGTAATAGGATCATCGTAGTTTGCTTCACGGTCTCTGAACCGTTCCAACTCAACACTCGAACACTTTCTGTGTCTTCTAAGGTTTCCTTTCCTTCTCGGTTACAATCCGTTGATTTCGTGCTTCGTCCAAAAATTGTCTCTAACATACGTGATGTGAGTATATGTCTCGAGTGGTCCTTACTTGACGTATTTGTCTACGCATGGTATCCCAAAAAGTTTACTATGACTCGATTTATTTTTTTACAATAGGTAGGTATATGTAATGGCATCCATTTTTTTGTGATTGGCTGCCGTGTATTTAACCCAGGGAGCTCAATGCAGTCAGTTTTTAATTTTTTGATAAAGTGAGCTTTGCAGCTCGTTAATTTCCCAAAAATGGGACGCGGGAGTAAACTGTATGATTGTATACATAAAATAGGAACCGTCACAGGTCTAAAGATGGAACCCTTGCCCCGAGAAAGGAGGTTGGTAGTTTTATACCAAGTTACTTAGAAAATAGAAACTAAATTATTGAGGGAACAAAACATCCAAAACCTTCCACGGGAATTGCTATGCTTACATCCAAACATAGCTGGATATTTTTGTAGTTGAACCTTCAACTTGGAGAAAAGTCTTCAATCGGTACGTTTAGATTTTTGCTCTGCTCCCAGTACCGGATTACGGTTTTCATTGGCCCTAGGCCAAAAGAACAGAATGGGCTTCTTAAAAAGGCGATCCAACCCAGGGCCAAATCCTAGAGGAGAAACGGCCCGGACGAATTAAATAGTGGCGGCACCCAATTAATTGCTAATTTACTTTAAAATATTTTTCTGATTTACAACAGCATGTTCAGCGGTAAGTTTCATATTCAGCTTCCTGGAGCAAGAAAAATCTGTGCACCTATTTGGTTCTCAGAAGAGTTCTGGGGATATCTGTTTTCCCAATGTTTTTGATTTTGATCTTTCACGGGTCACCTAGCACCGCAGAAACATTTTTTTGAATTTTCAAGGTCAACATTAGATTAATTTTCGGAATTTTTTAACATATTTTTGTACACTGTGAAATTAAGCAATCAATCTGCTATCACCCGGTAGCAGAATTCGCAATCATTAGCAGCCCATTTTCCTAAGATATCGCCCGGTAGCACGTAGAAGGATCCGCCTCTGGTCCGGCCTTGTCGTTTAAAGTTAGAAAAGCCGCTGAAGTTTTGGGCCTCTAACGTCTTTGGGTCCTAGGCCAGGGCCTAGTTAGCTTATAGGTAAATCCGGCACTGTACTGCTCCAAACGGAAAACAGTCGATGCAGGACATCTCCCTGTATGGCTTTACTTATATTATAATTATTGTAATATTTAATACTACTATTCCTCAAGGTCATTTTATTATTCCAGTTATGTATTATGTATTATGGAAGAATTTGTGTAAATGTGACACAAATGCGATAAGGCTGTACTTCGATTATCTGCAAATCATTTTACACAGAAGCAATTTCTTTATCAATTTGTTTGTACACGAGAAATCGTGGAATGTCATAGAAAATAGAGCACGTAAATGGGATTTTAAATGGCCATTTTACATGTCCGGGAACGATAATGAAAATACTTCAAATAGTGCAATACTATAATTACTATTTGTATTTTTTCGATAATCCCATGACGTTGATAAGATGATAAGTAACCAAACAACTACGTAGGTATAACATTTATAAATAAGTTTAATTAGTTGTACCTACCCAAACAAAATTCACATCCTTTAAAAACCCAAACAATAGATTACTCGGTCAAATTAAAGCGCAAGCATCGAGGAATCATATAGTAAGCAAACGGCTGATGTGGCCATAACAGGACTTTCTTGTGCGCGTTGAAAATTTTGAGATTTTCCGAGAAAATCCGTTTTAATATTCTAGTCAAGTTTGATCCATTAAAAGACTACATCAAAACAAAAGCTCTATATTTTGCCTATATTTCCTGTTCTTAGATTTTTATAATAATAGTTTTCTCCAAATAAAGAAACTAGAAAATGGAACGATCGTTATACTGGACGCCATTTTGAATTTAAAAATTTGAAAATGTATTTTGTTAATTAGGACCGGTGTGTACTAACTTGTACCCGAGTATAAATACTGTGGGTCAAGGTTTTACCGAGGAACTCGCTTTCCAAAATACGAGATACTTCTGAAGCTGAAATACTCTGGAAAAGACTCTCATTTGAAAATTATTGTAGAAGTCAGAAACTAATTGTCGGTATTCCAAGCAGGCGTGATAGCTAAAATAGCAACATACACATGCAGACAGCTACCAAAGTCTTTGAGGACTAGTGCAAAAGTACCCCAACAAGCTTGGAGAACAAGAAAGTTCCAGATCACAGAAAATGCGACGAAAATGGCCCAAAGGCCTCGAAAGAGTTTGTGGGATTTCATAGATGAGCTCCAACGTGGGAGCCTAAAAATGACTTCGTATGAAATCCTGAAAGTGACTCACTATTTTCAGAAACTAGCACTAAGAACTATAGAGAAAAATATAGAGTAGCGCCCTGAAGTTTTTTTTAAGTGTCAGAGATATTTTAACAGATGGTAGGCTTTGTTTGAGATTAGGGGTGAGCAAAACCCGTTCACTTTAACTCTAATGGGCCATAAGAATTGAATTGGACTTATGGACCCTTATTTACTCTTCTTGAAGGAACTCATTAGTTACACCCATTATCTTGCTCTCGTTATTTAGAACCAAATTCAAAAATCAAACTCCACTCCTACTTGTTTTAATTCTTTCCAACTCCACCCACCTTCGCAAATTTGACACTATTGTACGAATACCGAACTTAGAAAAATGGGGGGGGGGAGTTAGAAAAATACTTAGTCAAATACAAGTTAAATATGAGTTGAGGTAATTTCTGGATCTGGCCTTTAAAGGTACCTAAGATTTTGGGCTTGCAGGCAGTTCCTATAAAAAGTAAAAATATGCGAATTACGAACTTGGACTAAAATCCATCGAGCTCTTCGCAACTAATTTGATTATACTTTTAAATTAATTCCAGAATGAGTTAATGATGAAATATAATTTCGTGACGAAAACGATATAATTATTTTTTCTTGCAAATTCACTTAGGCTCTATTATTCCTTTTTATAATACCTTTCTCAAAATTAAATAAACCTGTCGTAAAAAGTTGTTTTACAACCACTGACTCGAGTTGTTACCTTTTTTTTTGCAAAAACCTACACCTTTACGATTTTTAATTAAAATTGCAAATCTCGCCTAATTGATTATTAAAAACCAAAATAAATTGGTATTTTGTTTGAATCATTTGTTATTTATTCGATTTTCTCGATTCGATGTGATTCAATGATTGTCGATTTACCATTAATTCGTTAAAAACATTTTTTTATCGGGATTTTCCTTTATTGTTAAAACAGGTCGTTAAATAAATTATAATTAATAATAATTAATTAATATTCTAAGGTTTTACTCAACGCCAACAACGTCTTTGTTTTCTTGAAACTTCCATGACTAAGATTGGATGATTGTTATAACGACGTTTTATCAGTTTGAGAAAATTTTATGACTAAACTTGCGAGATTTAATCGAGTGGCGTAATAATTTTTCGTCCATCCACCCCTTCCCCACCCGGTACACTTAAAATACTCCTGTTTACTAAATTTGTGGAGCACTAGATGAGTACAAATGGAATAGGGGATAATAATAGTCCGGGAGGCAGCGAGCACTTTACTAAACGCTAAAGTACACAACTTCAACGCGCTCTAGCACTTAAACTATTCGTTTGACGAAAAAAGTATAAGAGACATAATTTGTAGGAAATTTGATGTAGTTTGGTCTTATATAGGAACACTATTTACTAATAGTGCGTAGTTTTTGGGTTATAAGCGATAAACAAAAAACACATTTTTTTTCTGTTTCCAGGGACACGCTATTTACTCTAAACTTGCAACGCGCTCTAACACCTCAACTGTTTGCTTGACGAAAAAAATTTAGGGACATAACTTGTAGGAAATTGAATTTACCTTATTTTTGTATTTAAACACTTTTCTCCAGAAATTTATAGTTTTCGAGTTATGAGCGATAAAACAATTTTTGGGTCGATTTTGGAAGTTTCTTTTAACTTTAACGCGCTCTAGTGCCTAAATCGTTTACCTTAGGAAAGAAACTTAAGAGCCATCATTTGTAGACAATTGAATGTACTTTATTTTTATATAGAAAAACTTTTTTCATAAATTGCGTAGTTTTTGAGTTGTAAGCGAGAAACCGAAAAAGGATCCGAAATCTACCCTTCTCGCCCCTTTTTAAAGTTAATGCTACCACTTTTAACAGGCAAATGGTCGGTTTTATTACCCATTTGAATATTCTTACATCTTGCATAGTTAAAAATTTTGTACTTTACGGTTTTGTATAAGTGTTCGCTGCCACGCTGCCTCCCGGACTATAGTAGGAGGCCGCTGAAAATCTGGACAGTCCAGACTGTCTTTCTTTATAGAACACGAAATTCTTAACTAATGATTAGTTATATTTTAAGGTAAAACTAGCAGAAGATTAAGCCAGTGGCGTGCCGTGACTCAATTAAAACAATTGGAAGCCCAATAATAGCTCTTAGTACTAGTATCTGGGATCTAAGGGTAGTTTGAGACTTTAGAAGGCAATAGAGTTACCTTTTTTCGTGCAGTGTTGACTCTCACATTGATACGCCCCTGGTTTAATCTCCTCTCGTAAAAAAATTTGAGAAACTCACCTCGTAAAAACAAGTTCTAATCACACCAAATCTGTCGTAATTATTAGTTCACATCCAAAACTTATTAAGTAATACACACTTTTAATTGAACTCACTAAAAAACGATAAAAAATGAAAATACGAATTGAGAAGTTGCGCTAGTCGAATGGCACTTTTTGTGTTACCTCTCTAAAAATTTCTCAATGCACTTTTTAATAATTATTATTTTTATCGTAATAAAATCACTTTACTTATTGCAGCTGCTGCAACTAGCAATAAGGGAAAGTGTTTGAACAAGAAGTAAGAAAAATATTAAAATAATTTACCATATCTTAATGTCGCGCTCGACTCGATCTTATTATTGAAAGTGAATTTAATTTGAATTGTGGAGGAGCCAAAAATTACACACCTTTTGTCTTAGTCGATTGAATGAAAGAAAAGAAATTTTGAAAAGGGTTAATTATTTCTTAACACCATTAATATTAAATAATTGCCAAATTACCAATAGGCCATATGCTCTTTTAATTTTTAGCAAATTAGGTGTCGTAATTTCGTTTTCTAAAGTTACGCTCTTCTCTCTTTTTTTGAATCGAAAAAAGAGTAATTAAATTATTCGCGGTTTGTCGACAAATTTTTCAAATCAAAACAATAGAATCCGGACAGATCAACAGGTAACACAAAATGCACCAAGTGAAGCATAAAAACACAAACCGTAGACCGTGTATGGAAACGTGCACTTGGACTCGGGAAAAATTTTTCCTCTCACACCATATTTACAACAAAAATCGTTAAACGCTCTTTTATTTAAAAAAGCACATGAAATCGTTAAAAACTTTACGATTGCCGATGGCTTTGGTCTTTTGTTGAGTCTCGTTTGCGAACTAACCCGCGCTCTCAGGTAGACGGTTCACCTGTAGAATTATAAGGTGGGGTCTTCACATGCCGGTCACTAAATAAGTTTCACTGATAGTTTTATTAACGAAATCGAGCGAAAAAGACGACTAATTGTCTTAATTTGATATTAACGGCTCAAACGATTTTTTGAAGAAGACCCACTTCCAGTTCCAACTTCTTGATCTTTTTTTTTAATATTTGATATGTGATTGATCGAATTATTGTTTACTTCTATAATTTACCATTTCAAAGATTGAGGTTGCAATAAATTATGGTTGATTTGTGATGGCATAATTTTTTTTATCATTTCGGCGCATCCTTTTTTTGGAAAGGATGTTAACGTTCTTGTTTTTCGATGGCATCGCATAGGGAATTGGCCAAATAAACAATTCGGTGACCTACATTTTAAGACCTTTTATTACATTTAACATTTAAAGCTATTGTAATAATGTCGTATTGTGTGCATCCGTAATCAGAATCATTGTTCAATGACACGAGATGAGAAAAGTGGAGGAACGGTCGTTGGTTTGTGATGGCTAGTTGGATCAGTTGGTTAGGCCACCTAATACTCAGTCGTGTTTTAGTGTAGTGGGTTTCTGAACTTCCGTGTAAAATGCAACTTTACAAATTACTATAAACAAAAATAAGATTTTTATGCTCAGTAAAGGTGTAACGAGAAAGCCATTTTCCGGGCAAGATATTTCGGAACAAAAGATAGAATAAAAGTGAAAAATAAAGTTTTAAGAGGACTACTGACTACTGTCGAAATTGTAGTCTAGGTAGGTGGGCCATCATATTTACTGCAATTTTGACGTACTTCAGACGACCTTCTTATAACATATTTCTATATTTGAATTTGAGAATACCCACAATTATTACGAAAATTCCAATCTAATCTTAACCAAAAACATAGACAGTATTGAGAATTGAGACACATATTGTTTTTAAATTTTAGCACAACCTATATGAGGGCTCATATAATACCATATATTACATACCATAGGAGTTTATGGAGGAGGCCGAATCCTTCCAATATTACATCATGCCCAAGTTTTGAGGCGCTCAACCCTGGAGTCTTTTTGTTTGGAAATTGGAAACAGAGGTAACACTACTTGATGTTGTGTTTGTCCATTAATTTGCTTATGCAGTTGGTGACTCCTTTGATGTAAGGCATGAGCACTAGGGTGGAGTGAAAAAAGTCAATTTTTTTTTGAAAACGGGTACCCTTCAATGACTGTGCATGAAACCTAGTAACAATTCTGTAAAATATTTAATTTTTACGACGTCATGTTGAGTCTGCACATTTGGCTAAAGTTTGAAAATTTTTGAAATTTTCTACTTTTCTTTTTTTTTAAATACTTCAAACAAAAAAAACCTTAAGAGGGAGTTACTAAATACTAGAACAAGGTCTTAAATATAGACAGGATTTTTTTAAACAATTTTAGGTGGTGATGGGTTCAGTCTGCGCATTAGGCCTAAAGTTCGCCAAATTGTCCGATATTTTTAACGTTTTATAATTTCTGATATCCTCTTATAATGTTATCAGAACTTGTTTATATAGCTTTCGTTATTCAACTTTGCATTATGCAACTCTTCGCTAGTTCACATTAAACTACCCAGGACTCACCACAAGGAGGTGGTTGCACTTCGAGTCCCACCTATGCCCTCCCAACCACCCAACCATGAAAGCATGTATTTACATCTTTAAGTAAAGTCTTCAACAGGTAAATTGTCTCTTTGTGTCATATATTGGACGGATATTTCTATCAAGCATTCTAGTTTTTATTAAGCTTTCTCTTTTCTTTTGATCACAGACCAATTTTGAGGAAGAAGTGACTTTTTTGACGGCTCTTTCTACCGCTTGAGTATGTGATGGGAGTTCAAAAAGAGTGCACTCAGAAGCTATGTTTACACTCTCGGTTTCCAGTAACCTTTGCAAATCTTGATTTGTCAAATGACTTGTCAGAGGTGGTTCTGTCACTTCCACATCAATCCAATCAATCATATCGACATACTCTGATGCTCCAAAATTTATTTTCGTACGACCGACTCTAAAAACATTCTTTACGCTTCGTGAAGTAACGCCTAAAGTCGGACATTTTGATCGAGTTTGTTTTACATACATGTATATGATCGTAAAAATTATACATGGACAGGTATATAACCAATAAGATACTTCACGGTATTGATTTTTTGAAAATTCTTTTTTGTTTTGTTTGATTCTGTGAAATTTCAATTTTATTCCACTAGATGGCGCACGCTCATTAGACAAAATTCAAACTTTGAATAATTATTTAGACAATATTGAAGTCGTAAATTAATTACTTATTTAACAAAATGCAAAATTGTGAAAGTACCTATTAGTTGTACTTATAATTATAATACGAAAGATCAAAACTCAAAACAGTTATTTGCTGGAACAATTTTTAGAAACGTAATTTACGTAAAACATAACCTTACAAAATACAAAAGTTACTAATTTTATATTGCCGTCGTACGAAAAATTTTGTATGTATCTCGAGCAAAATGCGTTTTTGATGTTCGGTCGTCATTTAGCAGCTCAGCTCCGCTTCGCTGCTAAAAATTAGACCTCACATCAAAAACTCTCATTTTACGCTCTAGACACATAAATAACTATTTCGGGATTTCAAACTGTTTTAGTGGTTTCAAACCCAGACAAGCTCTCTACAACAAACCCGACCACCAGATAACACACAAACGACCGACCAAACTATAAATAATAATGGTGCGCCCGGCCATCGCCCATCACTCGTTCCTAAATCTTTGGTACCGTCGCTTTGACCTTTACCACATAGGGCAAAACACCTCAGAAGATAATTGCCACAATAGCAGACGAAACAGAGAATCTCTCGACCTCGACCTATTAGCTCAAATACCACTCACACTACCGTGTTTCTGACTTTCTTCTTAGCTAGGGCTTATTTTTGATGACATTGCGCCAAGTTCGGTAGATTCAGAGAATCTGTATCTTAAAAAACGTTTAACGTTTAATATGGGCCAGTTTGACGCGGGATAGTGTCGTTTCTGAAAAAATTATGTTCCGGCGTCTCCACTAGAATGTCTCATTTTGTGCTTATTTGCCATCAATTGCTATACCGCGTCACTATAGGCATTAGATGCTAGACTACCACGTCCATATTTTTGTTTTTTTAATAAATTGGGTCAATTGCAAGCTATTCATCTGACTCTTTCCGTACCAGACTATAAGGGTTAGAGGGCTAAAGGGTCTGGAGCGGTTGTACGTACAACTCCGATAGTAAAACCACTAAATTAAAATTCAGGTTCAGAGCTCATAGGGGCGACGTGATGTTTTGGCGTAGAAGGCAGCTCAACTTGTTTTGCTTTTACTACAATAACTGTTTTATGGGTTTTTAGTTGCTGAAGGAGAGCTTGTGATTGTATGAGATAACCCATAACCAAATTATCAACCGCTTATAGTCGAATTGTTTATTTACCTAAAGTAGCTCAATCACCCTCACAGACCATAACTTTTAGTCCAGGCTCTGGACATAAAAAACATGAAAGGGGGCGCTACAAAACGTCAAGGAAAGTTTTACTTTATTACATTGGTACAGTTTGGTGTCCTCATTAATATTCCGAGTTAGCGATCTTGAGCAACCGCCGCTCGCGCTGCCATATTGGAAAAAGATGGCCCCAAATAACGTTTTTTGGGAATATTTTCTTTCCAGCGCCACCTAGGTCAAAAATGACTATCACAAAAATTATAGAGCATAAAATTTTCTGCAACTTTTGTAAGAAACATTCTTCTATAAGATGAACAGTTCACGAGTTACAGCGGAGCCAAGCTCAGAAAATTTCTACATTTGCTAAATCGCTACATTTTTTCTCGAAATTGCGCTACCAATTTTTACTCATTCTCGCACAGCAAATTGACGGTATTTACAGACGAAAAAGATTTGAAAACACTTATAATGATTGGTTCTCTTCACGCCCTTTTTTCTAGAGAATTGGTGAATTGATACCTACAAGCACTGGCTTCGTCGGAGACAAAAGAATCAATTGGTATTTTCACAATAATTGGCAATAACTTCGACGCCGTGAAATTCAAACGTTTAGATAAAGCCAAGCCAAGCCAAGCCAAGCCAAGCCAAGCCAAGCCAAGCCAAGCCAAGCCAAGCCAAGCCAAGCCAAGCCAAGCCAAGCCAAGCCAAGCCAAGCCAAGCCAAGCCAAGCCAAGCCAAGCCAAGCCAAGCCAAGCCAAGCCAAGCCAAGCCAAGCCAAGCCAAGCCAAGCCAAGCCAAGCCAAGCCAAGCCAAGCCAAGCCAAGCCAAGCCAAGCCAAGCCAAGCCAAGCCAAGCCAAGCCAAGCCAAGCCAAGCCAAGCCAAGCCAAGCCAAGCCAAGCCAAGCCAAGCCAAGCCAAGCCAAGCCAAGCCAAGCCAAGCCAAGCCAAGCCAAGCCAAGCCAAGCCAAGCCAAGCCAAGCCAAGCCAAGCCAAGCCAAGCCAAGCCAAGCCAAGCCAAGCCAAGCCAAGCCAAGCCAAGCCAAGCCAAGCCAAGCCAAGCCAAGCCAAGCCAAGCCAAGCCAAGCCAAGCCAAGCCAAGCCAAGCCAAGCCAAGCCAAGCCAAGCCAAGCCAAGCCAAGCCAAGCCAAGCCAAGCCAAGCCAAGCCAAGCCAAGCCAAGCCAAGCCAAGCCAAGCCAAGCCAAGCCAAGCCAAGCCAAGCCAAGCCAAGCCAAGCCAAGCCAAGCCAAGCCAAGCCAAGCCAAGCCAAGCCAAGCCAAGCCAAGCCAAGCCAAGCCAAGCCAAGCCAAGCCAAGCCAAGCCAAGCCAAGCCAAGCCAAGCCAAGCCAAGCCAAGCCAAGCCAAGCCAAGCCAAGCCAAGCCAAGCCAAGCCAAGCCAAGCCAAGCCAAGCCAAGCCAAGCCAAGCCAAGCCAAGCCAAGCCAAGCCAAGCCAAGCCAAGCCAAGCCAAGCCAAGCCAAGCCAAGCCAAGCCAAGCCAAGCCAAGCCAAGCCAAGCCAAGCCAAGCCAAGCCAAGCCAAGCCAAGCCAAGCCAAGCCAAGCCAAGCCAAGCCAAGCCAAGCCAAGCCAAGCCAAGCCAAGCCAAGCCAAGCCAAGCCAAGCCAAGCCAAGCCAAGCCAAGCCAAGCCAAGCCAAGCCAAGCCAAGCCAAGCCAAGCCAAGCCAAGCCAAGCCAAGCCAAGCCAAGCCAAGCCAAGCCAAGCCAAGCCAAGCCAAGCCAAGCCAAGCCAAGCCAAGCCAAGCCAAGCCAAGCCAAGCCAAGCCAAGCCAAGCCAAGCCAAGCCAAGCCAAGCCAAGCCAAGCCAAGCCAAGCCAAGCCAAGCCAAGCCAAGCCAAGCCAAGCCAAGCCAAGCCAAGCCAAGCCAAGCCAAGCCAAGCCAAGCCAAGCCAAGCCAATTCTCAATGTACCTATTCATCTCCATGCAGTTCCTCCCAACAACTGCTAGCGCATGTTTCCTAATCCTGTTCTAAATGTATTGTATCGTATACAATCAACATTTTATCGAGTCTCTTCATCTTATGGTAATCTTTCTGTTAGTCTGATCCCCTGTATTTTCCCGTTGATGACTAGTCTAGTGGTTGCATAATGCGGCTTCGATGACTTTTTTGAAAGGTGCTCAATAAATATGCAGTGGACAGTAACAGTAACTGCATTTCGCGCGTGTGGGCCGTATATTGATATAATATATTGCCATTCGTCTTTATCGTCAACTCCCCTTGGCAGTATACTGGGAAAGACTAGTGGAGAAATTAATTTCAGTGAGTGTGTTGGTGACTGTTCTTACTATTAGCGGTTGGCGGGCGTTTGAGCATGCTTGCTCCTCTGTTTACTGTTTAGGATCGGATATTCATACAGTTATCCACCACTTGCATATAGTAGGTATAGCATGAAGGTTATCATTCTGCTGCAAATTTAGAAGAGCAATATAGCTCTCTGACGTATTATGGAGGGATGGGTGCAATCAGACTATTACTGCAATACATCGGTGGGAGAAATAATTATACCACACCCATTCTTCCGAACATTGGTTGATGTTCCAGATTGCTTTGCTTTTATCAGTTTCCTTATTACAATTTAAGCGAAAATTATATTTTGATTTAATAAGTGTAATCTACATTTTTTCTATTTACTATTTACAAAAATCTAAGATATAAAAGTTACAAATTTAAACACCAAAGACGCACATAAATCTTTAGGCAATTACACAAGCACTTTTTCCTATTTAATCGACGATTTTTCGGTTCCTACATCAAGCACTCTCCGAGTAATTTTAATATTAATTCAAACTTACAAAGATTTAAAAAACAGTATCAATATGTACAATTCTTTTTAAATAAGTCATTTATGGCTAAAATTATATTTAATTAGTGAGTTGGAATGAAGAAGTGTTTAGCCTTCGTTAAGCCACGCCTTTCAGATAGGATGCATTTCCGTTTCTCATTTCGACCGTACCGTAGCTTTGGCTGTAAGGTCCGAAGCTGTTCATCTCTCTTTTAGGCCAGGCTTGGCTCTTGTAGCTGTTGCACGCTATGAGACTGTTCATGCAGAGAGGTCTGCTCTGTTGTATCGAAATGCCATTACCGACACTTTTTATACTACAAAAAAATATAAAGAAATATCTCAAATTTACTAAATGCAAAGAATAATATTATTGGGCGGTTGGAGCTGCAGTTCTCGAGTCTCTACGTTAGAGGTTTCGTTAAATTGTGAGATCATTGTAAACTAAAATCACTCGCCATGTGAAATTCACTATCCTCCACTATTTGCAAATTTGTGGAAGAATGGCTGTGATTTTCTAGACATAGAACAAGGGATAGACTCTTTTGATTGTCTTAGGGATTCCAATGCTGGATTCTGTGCATATCTGAATTTCTTTTAATTGAGGGGGTTTTCTGACACTGTTAGTATATTTTAATTATCGTTCTATGGTCTTAGCATCAACTGATCACAAACATTCAACAAAGTATAACATGTTTGTTACCATTTGAGTAATCGGTTTAAAAACAAGTGTAATCAGGTTTGAAGCAGCTCCAATCCTAGGGTTGACGACTACGCGGCAAGGAGATAAAAATTGTTTACGTAAAGCTAAATATAAAATAAAAACAAAGGTTTAAAGGAAATTTACCTCATAATACTTTCACTAACGCTATGCGTGTGCGTTTTCGTTACACTCGTTGTAATATCGCCATTACTAACTTTTTCTTCCTTCAATTCCACATAAGGACTCGGCTTTTCACTAAATATAAGAAAGAGGATCGTCAGGATACCAACAAAAATGTGACAACCAACCACAAACATGCAGGCACTACGAAAACCTACTTTGTCGAATAAAATTCCGCTTACGGATGGGCCTAAACAAGCACCAAGAGCAAAAACGCTTGTCCACAATCCCGATACCAAACCAAACGTTTCCAAATTGTTCTCGAAACCGTGGCCACTAAAAAAGTAATTTGGTTAAGTTGTGGTGTGGTCCAAATTGGTTTGAAACTTACACTGTGGTTCTAAGAGCATCTGTAAATGTAGCTACTAACTGTGCAGACATTCCGAAGCCGTGGAAAACCAATCCGAGTATTGTAACCCATAAGATGCTAAAAATAATCGTTAGTATTGGCAAAACGGAACTCTTGGTAAACTCACGTGTTGAATCCAAAGAACGGCGCAGGCCCAATCAAACAAAATCCAATTGAAACGAATAGTGTTCCCAAAACAATTATGACTTTCGGCGAAACAATTCTATCACATAGTCTTCCAAAAATTGGAGCAGTTACGGCGTAAGTTCCTCCATTTAAAACGAACATCAAGCCCAATATGAAAGGTGGTAGGTCAAACTGACGTAAGTGTGGCTCGAGTGTTGCTTGAAGGAAGCCAATGGACATGCTCGTGACTATAATACTTAAAGACGACAACATAACTCCTGGTATCTTTAGAGCCTTTAATATCGAAGCTAAAAATATTAGATGTTAGTTATTGAAAGAATTGAAAAAAAAAATAAGGCACTCACGTCCTTTTTCTCTATCTTGACCAACTTCGCTGGGTTTCGGTAAAACAAATGCCGTCATGATCGCGGCGCAAAATAGCGTTACACCCATAACGGCGAACGGCGTCGTATAACCTCCAATCTGGTACAATCCCCCTCCAACAGTTGGACCAACTATTAATCCGAGGCCAAAAAATGTTTCTACCGTCGCCTAAAAACAATTTCTCAATTAATTAATGGACATTCTTTTTGTTATAGGACACTTACAAAAGTTGTGGCAACATTATCCGGAAACTCCTTGGCAATGATGGCAAAACTTGCGGTAAGGAAGGCCGCATTACCCATGGCTTCGACTATCCTGATGATGAAGCTCATTACAAGAAACGGATAATGTCCTTCCAGTTTGTCCAAGAAACTACAATTTCAAGAGGGT
The DNA here is from genome assembly GCA_950108345.1 of Malthinus flaveolus. Classification (NCBI taxonomy): domain Eukaryota; kingdom Metazoa; phylum Arthropoda; class Insecta; order Coleoptera; family Cantharidae; genus Malthinus; species Malthinus flaveolus. The sequence goes on from OX467285.1 coordinate 6,231,439, forward strand.
GAGTTAAAATATATTTTTATTTCTCTTAATTGGTTACCCAAATAAAATGCAGCATATTCCCGTCGTGTATATTCCACTGTTGAATATCAGCTTTACTCCAAGCTTATTGAGGTGTTGTCCATAAAACGGACTTACTATAAAAACTACTAATTCGAATACGCCGAAAACTAAACCGTATTCCGTTGCGGAGCAGAGTTTCTTTTCGGCCTAAAACAATAAATTGGTAATTTATAATTGTTGCCTCTTGGATCGTTCTCAATCACAACCCAAAAACCACTTTTACAAAGGTTTCTTAGGAACATGCAAATAACCACACCAAATTTGTTTTGATCGTCATCAGGTTCGTGTTACCACAAGGGTCGAAATATTGTTTTGTGTGCCAAAAGACGCAGATTTGATGTGATGTTCCATTTCATTTTTCAGTGTCATACTACAGTTGTTATAATAACCAAAAAATGTACATCTTTTGGCACGTATTCCAGTGTTTGATACCGTATTAAAGAAAAAAAAACTTGATGACGGCCAAACAAAACGAAACTAAACACGTATCTTAAAATGTGTTTAATTTTTGGGTTATAGGTTAGGTTAGGTTACATTAGATTATGTTAGGTTTCAACTTATACCATCTCTATTCACACACGGGCAATTTTTTGGATGTGCCTCGCTCATGAAGCACGAAACAGGGACAAGGCACGGTAGAAAGACGTGTACCCGAAGAAGACCGGCTAGCGGCACCGAAGAGGAGAGGAAGACTCTGGCGAGATAAACTAGATGTAATGCTAGCGCAAATCCCCAATTCATCCCGCAGGACAAAACCCCCACAGATAGTGGGGGTTCGGGTGTGGTTTTAGTGAGTCGGACAATAACATCCTGTCCATCCTCACACTACCTCCACAGAAAGTGGAGGTGTCTTTCTAAAGATTTCCACATCCATAAAAAAAACAAGATTAGGTTAGGTTAGGTTAGAACGGACGCTCCAGAAGCGGAAATCGAGGACTTTGCAAACTATTTTACTTTGAACGTTGCTGCGAAAGCAAACGCTTTGTGTAAATCTATAACGATATATAAAAACTGAAGTCGCGCTCATAATAGGCAAAAGGGAGTATGTATAAGGCTTCTCTAGGCAGCAGACCTCGGAGGGTCCTACCTGGGAGTAGCCCTAGACCGACGTCTAAACTGTAATGCCCTTGTGAAGAGAGTCCCCAAGAAAGCAGAAGGCACTGGTGGTTCGAAGTGGAACGAGTCCTGCTGACGGCAAATAAAAAGTTTGCGCTCCAGAACTGCAAATTAAGTTGGGCGAGGTTGTAAGGTTATGAAGTGGAGTTTAGATAGATCTACTCTGTCCGAAATTTGTTTTCTGCTAAACAGTTAAGAGAGCTCGAAAGAAAAATTAGATATACTGGATATGCTCGTGCAAAGTGGATATCATGTCGAGGTTGGGTGGAGCAAGAATCCAATCCATGTAATTGAAATTTTCGCGATTTCAACTTAGCAACAAATTGTAAAAAATATTCTTGCAGGGACATAGATTCATCTTTAACCTAACGTTTACTTTTTGTTTCACTCTGATAGCATTAGTATTTCAATACAAAAGCAGTCGAGAGCTGGAGCACTGTAATCTGTTTTAATAAAATAAAAATTCCAACAGGCTTAAGAGATACAAATAAAGCAGCTGTTAAATATTTGAATTGTTAAAATCAGTTCAGGATGTCGTAGAAAGTGGCAACTTTAGCCCCATGCATGATCTTAGGCGTGGGTCAATATTTGGAGAAGCGAGTATTTTATCTTAGAAAAAGAAACGAAACTTTGGAATTCATTATAATCACTAATCACTTTGGGGTTACTTGGATAAATAACTTCTCATATCTGTTAGTCTGTTAGTAAACACCCAAACTAGAGAAACGTGAAAATAATGTGGGGCGTAACGAAACTTTACTAATTGACTATAATAGGCGCGGGGGGAGCGAGAAAGTGAAAAAGTTAGAATGAGACTCTACTCTAGACTCTAGAGCCTAGAGAGTCGTAGCCACAAGCAATTAAAGCTATATTTATTTTAACGATAATCTGTTGCAAAGTGTGGGTCTCTTTCATGCACAATTCGCCCCCCGTAGGACCCTAGATACGATTTCATCATTGGGTGGAACAGACACGGTCTTAATTTTTTAGGACACCTATTAAAAAATTATCTCCTACCTATCTACTTAAACTCATAATGTTTTTTTTATTAAATTTGCTTCTGGCTATTTGGTGTAGGTAATTCAGCTAGGCCAGAAGTAAATTTGGCGAAAAGGCGTATATTGGTTAAAGGGAGAGTTAACTTCAAGTTGTTTAACCAAAAGTTAACCCGTAATGAAAAAACACGGGCGTAAGTTAACCATTGTTACCCTAGGTTACTTCTATCAAAACTGGCTACGCTTTACCGTAGCTGTAGTTACGTCTCTGGCGGCTCCGCGAGGGAGATGACGTTTATTGATTATAATTTGCAATTTCTCAATTTAAAGGAGACTTATTAGGTTCACTTGTTTAACCTCTTTATCTAGGGACACTTTTTTTTAAAATTACGTAATTACTACAACACGAGATAACTATTTTAGAATAAGTCGCGATCACAGTTTCCAACCGTATGCCTATACTACCTTTATTTTCCACGACTTCTAATATTAGCCCTCATGCCCTCTATTAATCAAACGTTTCGAAAACTGAAATAGGCTTCACTTATCCCCCTAATAATTAATTAGCATATTTAAGCTACTTAAATTGGGTCGTGTTTTCGGTTTGAATTTGTCTTCAGCGACGATAATAATTAATTATCGCTTCTCTTACAAATTAGCGCTTGCGAAAAGAATCGGTTAGATTAGAGCGCATAATTGGCTTAGAAAATGTTTCAGTTCGAAACGTAATTGAATTCATATCAATTTACTTGTAAGAGATTACTTTTATTGCTATGCTAAGTGTCTAAAAATACTGGCTTCAAAGTACATCAAATAGAATTATTCAGATTGTTTTGTTTATTTTTAACCATTGCATCGATAACGTAATAATTGTGCACATTGAGTAAGTAGTATACTGTATACTGGGTGTTTGTCGACGAGGCAATTATGCTTGTTAGGTTGCTCTTAGGTAATTAGTAAAGATGGGGCAACAGACCATTGCAAAGTTGTACTTTTGGCGCGCTAAGCTGTGGGCCTGTGGGCACGATTATTCTTTTAAAATCGTTTTAACTTTATTTTCTAATGGAAATTAATTTGAAACTGTTATTTTTCCATCAATTACGTATTTTTAATTAGTTATCGCTTGTTAATCGCGCAATAAAACGCAAGGAACCGTGGAGTGTTATAATAAACAACTTACGCGAAATAAAACTGCAACGTTTAATAGATAACATAGTTGGAGAAAAATCGGATTAATAAATTTTTAAGGGTTTTATTAATGATGAAAAAGTGTGCTCTTTAATAGTAAATAATGACAATTGATAAAATTATTAATTGTATTTCAAATGTTATTAATAACAAAGTGCATTGGCCTACTTCGATTTTGAAGTGATCGTAAACATTGTTTGTTTGGTATTGTTAAACTATATCGTTATCATTAGATAAAAACTATAGTTGTTGTATTGTCTAAAGGTCTAAATTATGAGGGCTTAATTTTGCTCCTTTTAATTGTTTTTACACTCGTATTATAGCGGGCCAAAACGTGAAATTTGTGTAAGCCATCGGACGTAAAATGAGATTATCCTCATCAGACGTAGTCAAATTAGCAAACAAACCGAACCAGACTTGCTCGAAGAGGAAAATAGGAAATTAGATAATGTAGGAGTCTGAATCTGAACCTTTGGGTTTCCCTTTTCCATTTTTTCAAAAGAACAGCTGAAACAACCCAAGTTTTATTTGAACAAGTCGACGGTCAGTTGGAAACTTGCAAAAAAAAATCGCGTGAACAACGTATTAAAATGTCCTGTGCGCGTTCTTATTTTTCGTCGTCCCAGAACGTCGGTTATCTTCTGAAGCATTGCGTGGCCTTCGAAAGCTTCACCTTGTACAAGAATTAAAGAAGTGTGACCCACATTAATAAGAACTGAAAGTTGAAACTCCAGACAACCCCCGTGCGATTGTGGCCTCAAACTTTGTAAAAAATATTCTTGTCAATCATTTCGGTTCGTAGCGTTATTGATGCGAAACACGCACCTTTGCTTTACGCCGAGCAGTTATCTGTATCATATTTTTCTGCATTGCACGAGCATTCTTTTTAAGTTTATTGCACAGGATGAGTAAGCCATTTAGAGCGGCGCCCTTTATCAATCCATGTAGTTTATCTAAACCGGATCTCTTTTCTATTGAAGTTTACTTTTTGCTTGACACTAATGCCCTCGGATACTCGGAACGATAACTTAGTACATTTTTAAAGATGTCGATCTTATATTAATTACGATATTGTTGAACCTAGAATAGTGCTCAAAATAAGTTCATGAGCTACTAGACAGTGGTTGCGTCTGCGAGAAAGAGGATCTTGTTTCGTCTTGAAAATCGCAATCGTCTTGAGAACACGCACTTAAATTAAAGTTTCGCTTATAACTACGAACTTTTTGAGAAAAGTGGGTTTATACAAAAATAAACTACATCAAATCTTCTACAAATTATTTCTAGTAGGTTTTTTCTTTGGACAAACGGTTTAGGCGATAGAGCGCGTTCAATTTGACAAAAATTTCAAAATCTGTTAGAAAAACTCTTTTTTTTGTTCATCGTTTATAACTCGAAAACTAAGCACTTGATGAAAATAGTGAAAATTTATATACCAAAAAGTTGCATTTTTTGTGTAAATTTTGAATATACTTGGGCAGAAAGTCTTACGTGTAGCATTCATGGCGGGAGACGGCTTTGAAGCTGAAGAAAACACGTGCCGGGTGGTTCTCTACACCTAAACTTCGACGCGCTCTAGCACCCACCTCTAAACCGTTCGAGTGTCATAATCAACACAATTTGTAAGAAATTTATTGTAAGTACTTTACTTTTGAATAGAAACACTGTTCTCATAAAGCGCTTAGTTTTTGAGTTATAAGCGATAAACTAAAAAATCAGTTCTTTTATAAGTTTTAAAATTTTTATCAAATGGAACGGGCTCTAGCGCTTAAGCCGATTGTCTGAGGAAAAAACCTTACAGATATAATTTGTAGGAAGTTTATTGTAGTTTAGTTTAGCGCTTTTCTCAAAAAGTGCTTAGTTTTTGAGCAATAATAAGCGATAAACGAAACAAATCAGTTCTTTGACCGATTTTGAAATTTTTCTCAAATTAAACGCGCTCTAGCGCCTAAACCGTTTGTCTAAAGGAAAAACCTGACCAATGTAATTTGTAGAAAATTTGATGAAGTTTAGTTTTATATAGAAACACTTTTCTCATAAACGGCTTAAGTTTTAAGTTATGAACCATAAACTAAAACAAAATCAGTTTATTCGACTGATTTTGGAGTTTTTGTTCAATTGAACGCGCTCTAGCGCCTAAACCGTATGCTTGAAGAAAAAACCTGACAAACATAATTTGTAAGAAATTTCATGTAGTTTAGTTTTATATCGAAACACTTTTCTGATAAAGTGCTTATTTTTCGAGTTATGAGCCATAAACTAAAATAAAATCAGTTTTTCTGAATGATTTTGAAGTTTTTGTCTAATTGATCGCGCTCTAGCGCCTAAACCGTATGTTTGAAGAAAAAATCTAACAGACATAATTTGTAGAATATTTCATGTAATTTAGTTTTATATAAAAACACTTTTCTCATAAACGGCTTAGTTTTTGAGTTATGAACCATAAACTAAAACAAAATCAGTTTTTCCGACTGATTTTGGAGTTTTTGTCTAATTGAACGCGCTCTAGCACCTAAACCGTATGTTTGAAGAAAAACCCTGACAAACATAATTTGTAGGATATTTTATGTAGTTTAGTTTTATGTAGAAACACTTTTTTGATAAAGTACTTAGTTTTTGAGTTATGAGCCATAAACTAAAATAAAATCAGTTTTACTGAGTGATTTTGGAGTTTTTGTCTAATTGATCGCGCTCTAGCGCCTAAACCGTCTGTTTGAAGAAAAAACCTAACAGACGTAATTTGTAGAATATTTCATGTAGTTTATTTTTATATAGAAACACTTTTCCTGTAAAGTTGATAGTTTTCAAGCTATAAGCGAAAATTCTTGTGGTAGTTTGAGTGCGTGTCCTACTATTACGCGGCAGATGAGAAATTTTATATTGACCATGTAAAGTACTTTTAAATCAAAATAATGATTCTGTGGAATAATCTCAAATGGTATAATGTACTTCCGGTCTATTGGGCAAGATTCTGACAGTTTTCATGGAGAGGGTGATCCCCTAACTTTAGTAGCTTTCCGCGATGTGGGGCATCACCCTGTCGGATCGTCTCTCCCTGGATCTGCCATTGGAAAAAAATTAGAAGAATGGCTTAAAAAATTCTAATGACCTTTGAACCAAGTCTCTTGTAAGGAAGGCCTGGTGTTGTACTTAAAATAACTGTTTAAGACGTCATTACGAAGAGGGTAATATTAAGTTTTTAAGGAACGTTTAAGGAAAGTGATGGGGAGGTTTTAAACTACAATTGCCATAAATACCAAAAATCGAAACAGAACTTACTTCTTGTGGATAAAATGGTGCTTGTAAAGACACGCATATGGCATTACAGAAGTCTGCAATGGAAATTGTGATTAAAGTTAACCACTGGCGCTTGGTAAAATGCATCCTTTCGCCCTTTTTTTTTTAATTTTTTTGCAAACAGTTAATATCACAACACAATCACTCACGGACACAATTTAAAATTAAAATAAATAATTGCAATAAAAATTAATTATGTGGTCCAGTCTGACGAAACGTAAGCTTTTAATCTCATATTGGTGAACACTTTTCACTGAAAACTTCTTCACTTTTTAAAATTACTTTTATTTTATTAATTTGTTTCTCACAAAACGGACTAGGTGATACTAAAATAAAAATATTAATTTCGTTAAAGTCATACACATTTGACGATAATATGTGTAATGTGGTTTATTGTCCTTTAAATCTTCAGCGCGAAATTCGATTCTCTTCTTATTTCGATTATTGGTCATTTCTCGAACAGGGGTGGGAGTAGTTAAGTTCAAAGTTTATTTTTAAGTTCAATTAAGTTACTTTTGATAGTGTTATACAATTGATTAGTTTGTTAATTTCTGATTCACTATATTAACATTTTAATCTTTCTGCAAAAAAAGCAAACAACTTTAAGAATTTTCTCTTTAGACTAAATAATATAAAAGTTGATTATTTGTTATTGTGAAATTTTATATTTTTTGGGGAAATTTTAACGTTTTGATTAGAAGCTTTTAAAATTTAATCGCTGACGTTGTAGGAAGATCGTCGTTTATGGGTGCGTTTCGTCCAATAATGGAAAATTACGACCGGATTCTAAGGTGCTACTTACAGCTAATAAATGCAAGTTTTAACAATAACATATTGAATCAAAATGCCTGTTTTTTGGCGACTCGAAACTAATGTGTGCACGCGTTAAAGTACAATTGCAAAGACCGAGATAGCTTATAGTCCCGGGGGCAGTGAATAGTACCTTTACTTTTTACTGAACCATATAGCATAAAGTACAAAATTGTTAACTGTGCAGGATAGCAGGATGAAGGAAAATTGCAAATAAGAGAAGGGTTGATTTTGGCTCCTTTTTCGGTTTTTTGTTTATAACTCGAAAGCTACGCATTTTGTGAGGCGCTATCACGCGTTAAGGTTACAAAAACTTCTAAAAAAAATTTTATCGCTCATAACTGGAAAACTACCTACTATAGGAGAAAAGCGATCTTATAGAAAAATAAATTTCATTCGATTTTCGACAAATTATGTTTCTTATATTTTTTTGTGAAACTAACAGTTGAGAGTATATCGGACATAACGTGTCCAGGAGGCAGAATGCCGAAATACAAAAATTCAACATTTTTTAATTTTACCGATGTATAACCGATGAAATAACAATGCAAATGAGTAATAAAACCGACAGTGTGTCTCTTAACAGTGGCAGCGGCAGTGGTAGCTTGGGGGAGGCTCTTTTTTCAGTTTTTCGGTTATAACTTCAAAACTAAACACTTTTTGAGAAAAGTTCATTTATATAAAAGTAAACTAATAGGCCAGTCAGTAGAGCTCCAAAACACCCTTATATGATGCAGTAAATGGGGTAGAAGCTTTTATTTTTTTAAATTGTTTATATGGGTGTAAACATGTAAAAAACAAAAATGCTAACACCGGCGACCTCGGGAGACTTTTTGGCAGCCAAAATTTTAGGATTTGCTTTGTTTTTTCGCCTATAACTCCTAAATGGAGCTTCTTCACAAAAAAGTATTTCTATAACAAATTAAAGAGTTCTAAACTCTGCGTCGAATGAGTACCAACACTTAATAATTTGGTCAAGCGGTATGGTCGCCAATTGCGGTCAAACAACGACGATTTTTCCCAACTTTTTCAAAAACTGACATATTGCATTATATATGAGTCTGCTGTTTAGAAATTAGTACTTTAACAGAAAACTCATTAAATAAAAGTTGTAGAGCATCTAATTCCGCGTTCATGTGTATTAAAATTTTTAAATTCGGTCAAGCATACCTCTCCCAAATTGGCAATATTGTGATGTCCGGCAGTTGGTATAGTAAGAAAATAGTCCAGTCGAATAAGGATTTTTGGTCAGAATAATTCGTACGAAGCTGGATATTAGTCTACACGTACATTAAGATGTTCCAAATAAGTATATCACAAAATCAGGAAAATTTTGGCGGAGCAATTTGAGACATTCAAGGTCAAAGGCTACAAAAATTGTTTTTGGCAAATGACTCGCCTTCTATAGATCGTACGTTGATGAAGGTTATTATAAAAATTATAGAAAACATTATTAGCTACAAGATTGGTTATACACATTTTTTTCAGAAGTTTAACCCTTTTCGAGATATAGCGCGGAGAAGGGTCGAATTCTGGTTATGGATAAACTCCGGAGTAAGACGCGTAAGTCTTATAAAGGAGTCAGCCACTAAACTTACCGACTGATAAATAATGTGGCACTGTATGAAGTTGAATAAAGGATGTAGTTAAAGATTTATGAAAGTAAAAATGGTGTTAGGTCTCGTCTTGACATATTGCAAAGAAATTTAAAAAACAGATAGTTCGAAATTGTGACACTTAGTAAGCGCGCTATTCAACTTCAACAGCTTCTTATTCACAACTTATGCCCGTATTTATAATCGATGCTCAAGCACGAGCTCGGACTCGACTTCGCCAAGCACGAGTTTTTTACAAGTTCGTCTCAAGTTCTCAAGTACGGGCCCTGTTCTATAAACGGAACTTCGAGTGTTCTCGCTCGAGCTTAGACTTGAGTCAACTTGGGTGTTGAAACTAGGGGATTTTTGGTGGTTTTTAGTTCTGCATGCGACTTTGACCCTTATTTAACTTCAACTTTAATTTAATTTACTACGGACTATATCCGAAAGATTTTGTTTTCTCAAATAAACGGCTTAGGCGCTAGAGCGCGTTAAAGCTTTACAAAAATTCCAAGAAAACTGTTTTTTTTGTTTATCGCTTATAACTCTAAAACTACGCACTTTTGGTAATTAGTGTTTTTATATAAAAATAATTGATATTAAATTTCCTACAAATTATGTCGGTTGGATTTTTTTGTCAGACAAACAGTGTAGGTGCTAGAGCTCGTTGAAAAGTAGCGCCGCAAAAAGAGCGGATTTTGAGGGTTAAACTAAACCAAAGGGTACACTAAAATTTATATACCAAAAAATTGCATGTTTTGTGGAGCTTTTAAATATATTGTGGCAGGCAGTTTTAAGTGCAGCCTTTGTGGTGGCAGACGCCTTTGAAGTTTGATGAGCGGATTTTGCAGAGCGAGCGAGAGACGATAATACACGGAAGTGCTAGAGACGGTTAGATTTTATCTACTTTTATGGTTTTTGCTTTTAACTTGGAAACTACGCACTTTATGAAAAAAGTTATTCTACGAAAAAATAAAGAACATTAAATTTCCTACAAATGATATTTCTTAAATTTTTTTCTCCGGTGAACGATTTAGGCGCTAGCGCGAGTTAAAGTTGAAAAAACTTCCAAAAACGGGCTAATATTTCTACTCTCATAACCCGAAAGCTAAATACTTTTACGGTCGGTATTTCAGGTGTAGCTTAAGTTAAAGCTTAGCGTTAAACGAAGCTTAGCACTGTCCCGTCTTGAACACGATAAGTAGGGACTAATGCCCGTATTTATAGTCGATGCTCAAGCACGAGCTCGGTCTCAAGCACGAGATTCTCACCAATTTCTGTTCTATAAACGATGCTCAAGCACTGGCCTGTACTCAGGTCGACAAAATGCGCGTATTGCGCATGCTAGACTCAAGCAAGTCTCAAGCACAGTTCCTACCTATCTTGAGACACTGTTTTGTTACCAGAAGTTACCAGAAGTTTTTCCAGCTAATTATATTGTTTTAAATCAAATTAAAGAAAGTTTTTCTTTCAAAAACAAATTCACGAATACATATATGATTTTATTGAAGCATAAAACCATCAAGAAGTAGTCGGAAAAAGATAATATATCCGCGATGTTGAAAATCCGATGGGATTTTATGATAGAGAAGGGTTAGGAGACATTATAGGTTTCTAAAAGAAACGGTTGCGCCAACCTGATAACTGATAACCGTGGTATACCTACACCCCTGCAATTTCACAATTTCTTGTTTACGATTTTATGCTACCTTTATGCTAGTTAGTCAATGTACCTACACATTAGTAAATATTGGATTAGTATACAATTCATATTATTGGCCTAATGAACATGGGGTATACTTTTGTTCTAATTCATATAACTCTTTGTAATGTAAAGGTATGTGGTATGTGTTAACAATACGCGGAGTTTCTTTTTAAATAAATTTTTTCTTCTTGTAATCAATAAATAAAATGGGCATTTATTTATTAATTGATTACCTACAATATTATTTATTTCACTAGTAAAAATATACAGTAGCATAATAGACGAAATATTTGGTTAGGTCATTATTATTACCTACCCCCATTGAGCTCGATGCCTACCGCTACCCCACATCAGGTATATTTACGAAAATTCAACATAACCGTAAACAAGAAATAGCGCGCGCAAAAGTTAAATAAGGGTCAAAGTCGCATGTAGAACTAAAAATCACCAAAAATCCCCTAGTTTCAACAGCCAAGTTGACTCAAGTCTAAGCTCGAGCGAGAACACCCGAAGTTCCCTTTATAGAACAGGGCTCGTACTTGAGACGAACTTGAAAAAAACTCGTGCTTGGCGAAGTCGACTCCGAGCTCGTGCTTGAGCATCGACTATAAATACGGGCATAAGGAACTAGAGACAATAAGAAATTCTTAACCAAAGACCTGGGTTTGAAATACCAGTCTCGAGCCTAAAAGACCCGGACCTACAATAACTGGATTGGAACTAAACTAAGCGACATTGAACTGGAACTTAACGGGACTAAAAATGAAACATGAAACTAAAACTGTAACTCAGACCGTAACTATAACAGTCAGAAGTCAGCGACGGTAGCCTTGCATTGATTGTGATCAACTACCATGCCGTGCGCAATTGTGACTACTTTTTCTGTCATATTATTAAGATTCTCATCTGAAATCTTCACGGAGTATTTTATAGCGTGTAGCGTTTTGGGACTTTTGTAGAGTTATTTCTATAGCGCTTTTAGATTTTTAGAATAGTTTACGTAACCTACTACTGCGTCAAACACATCCAACTTTTGTTAAAACTCCGGCGTAGGCAACACTGTTTAGATGCCAAAGTTTAACCAAAAAAATATGCGCCCACCGGTGGAGACCAAAAAAGTCTGAAAATAAATATTTGAGCAGATTTGATTTTTTCGGTGTTTTAGTAAGGGTTTGTATTGCGAAATTGTAGCAAATTGTTTACTTCTTAGCCATTGTCTTTCGATGGCGACCTTGCTTAACCAATAAATCCATTTCTATTAATCATTTGAACGATCTTTTTACTATGACATGTCAATTTTTGTCTCGCCACTACTGCTTATGTTTTCCAATAAAATTATTTTTGGCTAATTAACTAATTAATTAATCATTTATTTAAAAGAGAAATACATACAAAAACATAGTCTTTAATGTGTTAAAACAATTATTTGTGAAATCATTTTATTACTTCTTAACCTTTGCCATAGGCCATAACTATGTATTACAATCTTCAAATTACGCATTTAACATTTTTATGTAAACATCAGTAGTTATTAATTATTGTAAAAACAACAGTTTATACTTTACACTAAAAATAAATGATTTGAAATTATATTATCGGATTATCGCACGTTACGATGGCCGAGTAACTCGGCACGTGTTGATTCGATTGTATAGGTACTTACTCTGCCATTAGTAGTAGATAGTAATGAATACTTTTGGTAAACGTTTTAGGATTTATTTTGAATGTGGAATTGTCCATAGGTACTAGAAGAACACAGAACAGGATTACTGAAGTGAAAGGTGTACAATGTTCAATTACAATTCCGTAATGCAGAGCCCATTTTTTCATTTACAAAGCGCGCACTAGTATGTGTCAATTGTATCTAGTCATAAGTGTTGCAGAACATAATGGGGGACTTACGCTCTGCTCCCAATTTTATTGTGTTGTCACAGGCTGGAGCCCCAGGTCTCATTTTTAAGGGTCCGAAATCCCGTCTTAATTTAACAAAAAATGTCGTCTCTCAGCCGAAGGCCCTCATTCCAGTTTTATACATAATATATTGTCAGAGCTTAACCTAATTTATGCTTTTCTCTAATTTTAGGATATGTGATGGATGATTTATTTCTACGAGATCTGGCAGTGGAGTTTTCTACTCAATTGGAGAGAAGTCTAATGTAAGTAGGTAGTACTAAATATTCGACTTTTTTTAAAAATTGAACAACCGGCCGCTCGCCGCTCACATGTAATAAGTAGGAAATTGTAATTTTAGGATATTATTTGTGTATCATTTCTAAAAGTCCTCCCGAATTTTTGAATTGTTGGATCCATATCATTTACGAAAGCTTCGGTCTTCGATAGTGTTTTCGAGTTTACATATATTGAGAAATTTGAATGAATTGGTGCATTCAGCGGGCAAAACTGCTTAAAGTAAGCGGTCAATTAAGCTGAGTAAATTCTGACATTCAAAGGCTTTCAATCCGCTAAACTGGATGCTGAGAGTCAGCACAACAGCACTGTGGTAACTAAATTCATCGTATGCCGACTTTCAGCGTACGATTTAGCGGATTGGAAGCCTCTGAATGTCATACTCAGCGTAATTGAACGCTTACTAAGCAGCTTTGTCTACTAAACGCGCTAATCTTGCGACTCACTCGACACCTCCTTTACGTATCTGTAAATATTTGTGTTTCGCTTGTATATAGAAAACATCCTTAGAATGCCGTTGAGGTGCTTTTGAGACTTGAACTTGTGGCAGGGGTTTAATTCTCGACGTCGAGAACTACTTACACATTTCAAGTTTTGTAGAGATAGTTCGGTCCGTTTGGATGCTATTGGCGTGCGTCGATTTAACCTTTAACGGCGCGTTTGGGAACATTGACATTTTTTAATTTAAATTATTTTGCGGCAAAATGTTTAGCTCGTTGGGGTGTATTTAGGTTCCAATTTTGATGGTGATCGGTTATTCCGTTTGGATGCTAGTATTGGCGTGCATCGATTTAACCTTTAACGGCGCGTTTGGAAACATTGACATTTTTTAATTTTAATTTTTTGCGGCAAAATGTTTAGATCGTATAATTCATTTTGCCGTCGTAGGTTACGTACCTACTACTCTGCGATCGAGATAAAACGCCACAGACCCACAGACCTCTCTGAGGTAGTTGCTTTTCTCAGCCATCCGAATTAGTTATTTATCCACCTGAGATCTGAGATGGAATGATATGTGTGTTTAAATTCGTATGTTTATTAAGAAATTTCCGCCTTGTAGCTTAGGCAACAGTACCACGCACACTCGTATTGCGGGTTGCTCGCCCAGCTAGGCGTAGATAATATCGTAGTAATATTGTGAGATTTCAATTCCGTTATTTAGTTTTTTGTTTGTTGCAGATATTTTTGTTGGTAATCCACGGCGAACAACTTATAAACGATGGTGCGTAATTCGGAAGGCGTGTCGAACAGAATTGCAACTTAAATGGTGAGTGTATAACTATTTGAAATCTGAAATGACATTCCTGAACTACTACGGCGAATACTGGACCACAAACGCATACTGCACAAGAGTAAGAAGTAAACGCTATGAAGTGTAATATATTGATTTATTTTGAGTCACCGAGGAACATAATCAATTTACCAAAATCTGTAGGGAATGATGGAAGGTGGAATGTTCATTGGCGTCGAAGAGGTGACCCCTTGTTAACGGTTTTCGTGCTGAAAGTAAACGAAAAAATAACGCAATATTTGGAAATGAAAGTTATGAAAGTCTTATTGGAGGGGGTTTTAAGAGAAAATGCCGAAATGAAGAACAATGTAATTCAAAATAGTAAACTATCAGAAGCGAGGAAGAAACGGAAAACCAAAACGCTTAGTGCGTAGTTCTGGGTCTTTAGCAACGATATTAAAACAAACAAAAGTGACGCGGAAAGCAAAAATTAGAGTAGGTACGTACTCGTATATCGTACAGTATATCGTCGAACTTAAACTTTATCGCCAGATAATTTTATACGAAACCAATAACACTGTGTTGTAATTTTTAGTGCCATGAAGATTCTTCTTGCAAAGCTGCCACGCTCTTGGATTGTAGATGAAAAGAAAGACGACGGCTACACTGCCTTACATCTCGCCACATTAAACAAACAAGAGACGCGTCGACTGTAAATACAGCATTATTTGCATATGTAACAAGATTTAAAACTTATTTTACCGTGGCATAAGAAAGCATGGTAGCCACATCCACAAGATTGTCAAATAATGTCAAATTGTCAACATATACCAGGTTTCTAATTCTAACCTTAAATTTAGAAGACTTCGAACTCGCACAAACTGCATATTTGATACTTACAAATACCCACCGACTTGAAAGAAGCCTCTGCAGCCTCTTAAACAGTAAGTAACAAGAGTATTTGTGGCATAAATTTGTGAATTTGTTTTAGCTTGTACAATACGTACAATCTACGTTGCCTTTGGACCGATGTTATGTGCAAAACGGTATCGTAGTTGCTATCGCAGGTCCACAGGATTTAAAGAAGGTTGTTCGACTTTTGATGTATAGAGATACAATAGAGGTACTTATTCACACACAAAAACGAATAGCATGCCTAACGAAAATCTCGAAAAATTGGAAGAAGCGGAATCAGTTTACGAACTCAGTGCCGAAACACTAAAAGGTGAAACCATATTGCTCAAAAAGTACAAAGGGCTTGTTTGTATCATTGCAAACTTTACTTCGAAATGTCGGTATATGAAGAAAAACTATGCAGAATTGCTGAAAGTCGACAAAGAGTATAAAAATTCTTAAGGTTAGTTTGCACACAGTAACTTTTCAGTTAGAATGCATTATAAGGGGCGCACTTTCGGATAATTATACATTTATTTATTATCAGATGAGATTCACACAAATCAATGACCTAATTACACCAATTCATGAGTTTCAAATAACCAACAAATCTACAAATCAATTCATAACACCACAATAATATCTAAAGTTGCTAAAGAGTCCACAAATCAATAAACACACAATTACAACAAACCATTATAAAAACATTAAATACTAAAATCTCCGCGAAGAACCCTTCAGATGCAACAATCAGTTTGGCCCATCCTTTTTAAAATTTCTCACGTTACATATTCAGGCCAATATAATTTAACAAGCATATTTTTTTCAGAAGCCACAGCTTTACCAACAATGGGATACTGAATGTATACTAGTACTTTTTGCTAGTATCCTCAATTTAATCAAAGAGAGCAGATAACCATCAGGTAACAAATTATTCTAGATTTTAAATCTAAATTGCAACAGCGAAATGTTTCTACAGGCACCAAAACCTTTAATATCAAATTCCCGTTGCAGATGTGCAGACCTAACAAAGCGGTAGTTTGATTGATATTTTTTGTAATAAAGATATCGAAGAAACTTATTCTGTACTTCTCAACTTTTTAACCATTTAGCAGAAAATTGTAAATTGTAAGTGTTTTAATTGTCGATATGCAAGAGAAACACTAAATCTGAACTTTGTCTGACAATTGTGTTTCTCTATAAATTTAACTTTAAATAAACCATTAGTGTCGCCTCATCTACAGTTTTGTTCAGCTGTATTTGTTAATTTGTCGAAAGTTGTTTTTGTTTGTTTGTCGTTTATTTGAACATTGTATTTTTGTTTGGAACATTGTCTTTTATTGAGATGCTAAATAAATGTACTATTATTATTGTAAAGGCTGTAATTAGAATCTTTGTTCGTTCGACACCAAAAAGTGTCTAGGACTGTTTCGAAATTGTACAAAAATTGTGTGTAGGAACAAACCCATTGTTGCTTCAAGAGATTATATAAAAGGTTGTATTTTTTTACTATAATAACTATTAGATCTGTTTCTTTGTCTCCTCGATCTACTCTAATTGAATTTGAGATAGAAAACTTTTGTTCAATTTACAAAATATACATACAAAATGGAAGTTGCTTGTATCTTAATAATAATTAGTACATTTTATTAACAGAGCAGAGTCAGTCCGGCTATGGTTACGAATTAGCTTCAATGTTGTAGTCGTGTTGAACTGAATGAGTGTAAACATTATTTTGTTTGTCCTTTATTATGTAACATTTTGAAAATAACAAAAATTATAAATAATTAGTTAATAATTATGGTTGTCGAAATAGTTATTAAGTGTTTCAATTATCAAATCGTTAATGAATAGGGTATTAATTGTACAAAAAGACGTGTATTATATTGTGATTGTTTGCATAACCGAGTGCGTGTAACTGAATACCTAGTAGTAGTAGTAGTTTATTATTCACTGCAATAAAGATTACCAGAAACGTCTTCCAAGTAAAAACATAAAAAGAATCACAAACACACGACAAGTGTCTCAGATTACTAGCAGGTACAAATAGAACAGATTAATTTATATACTTTAACTGGTGGTTCCTTATAATATGATTGCAGACAAAGTTCTCATAATTATGACCTAAAGTCATCCCCCAAGGAGAGATTACTCTCTAGAAAGGTATTATAGTAGAACTGACATTAATATTTTTGGATCCATTTTAAGACTAAATTTGACTTGCCAGCATTTGTTAATAAAATTGAGAATTAATAAATCGATGTAGTTCTATTAATTTTTCATCAATCGATTACTACTTGGTCTACTATTAAACTTAAAGTTTAAAGTCAATATTTACTGTAAGTACATCTTGAGGGGGCCACAACTTTTTAGAAAATATGTTTATGGAAACTTCTTACTTCCGACCTTGTAGGGAACAGCTCACCAAAGTTTGTACTGGATATTCAATTGCACCCTGTGATGTGTGATCCTGTATAAGAACTTAAACTCGGATTATTTGGTGTAATTTTAAGTTTTGTGAGTTTTTATGATAGAGTATAAAATTGCGCCTGGCATTGAAGCAACCCCTCATACACCAGGTATACGATGTACTGTAATTGATTACTAAATCACATGTTATTAATGTTTGTATATGATTGGTTGATTGAATTTTATTGGCAGGGAAAGAGGTAATATAAGGTCGAGTTCCGTCAATAGTTTAGATTTTTATCTCTACTTCAAATCTAGCTCCGAGCCCAAAATTTCAAGTTACTCGAGTCGAAAATCAACTTCAACTTTTTGAATTTTTTTTTTTTGGAAGTTGTTAAGGGCATTGTCCCGAATATCTGTAGCGACTTTTGTATCATTTTGTCGAATATTAATTGCAGGAACTCAAATTTGTAAGGAACAATTATTTATTCATACCACGGCAATATAATCCAGTATTTTCGTTTGGAAGACGCTTATAACGCTGTCAGTAATTTTTCTCTTCTGTTGTTAATGTATTATCGTATTATTTATATTCAAACTTGAAGGCTTGGTTACCACAATAGTTTGTGTTTATTTATACATAATGAAAAATTATTTTAAAATTTATTTTTGTCTTGTAATTATTATTGTATTACGTAGGTATTACTGTTATATGTTGAAAAAAATAAACGCTAGAAAACTATTATTAAGTTCTTTTATTAAAACATTGAAATAAAATTTGAAATCAACAATCCCAAGACTTTTAAATTTGAATGTTTTCTAAACTAGAGGACCAGAAGCGCCCAAATTGTACAAGAACATTATACCGCTAGTAGGGCGCATAAAGGCGATAAGAGGTTGGAATAAATTTTAAATTAAGTGAACAATATTATTTAATATTAAACAATTTATATTCACACGCTTATCATAAGCGATAACGCCTCGTTTCATAACATAACATCAGATGCTTTTTGAATAAATATTTCTCTTTAATTTATTTCGATTACCTTATCGCACTTCTACTCTCCTACTACCTTGCCCGAAAATTGTAAAATTTAAAACAAATTTTTAAAAACCTAGTTTAAAAAAATCGAAATTATGCAATTCTGAGGGTGCGAGTCTTTAGCTCTACTATCGGGGAATGTACTTGTTAAATTTGGGCGCTCCTGGTCCTCTAGTTTAGAAGATATTCGACATAAAGCATAAAATTTTAAAAATTAAAACATTCAAAATAACTTTAAAGTCGAATATCTTCTAAACTAGAGGACCGGGAGCGCCCAAATTTAACAAGTATATTCTCCGATAGCAGAGCTAAAGATTTGCACCCTCAGAATTGCATAATTTCGATTTTTTAAAACTAGGTTTTTAAAAATTTGTTTCAAATTTTACACTTTTTGGACAAGGTAGTAGGAGAGTAGAAGTGCGATAAGGTGTTGGAAACAAATTTTAAATTGAGGCAACAATAATTTTATATATTAAAGAATTTATATTCACACGCTTATCATAAGCGATAACGCCTCGTTTCATAACATAACATCAGATGCTTTTTGAATAAATATTTATCTTTAGTTTATTTCGATTACCTTATCGCACTTCTACTCTCCTACTACCTTGCCCGAAAATTGTAAAATTTGAAGGAAATCTTTAAAAACTTAATTTAAAAAAATTGGAACTATGCAATTCTGAGGGTGCAAATCTTTAGCCCTAATATCGGGGAATATACTTGTTAAATTTGGGCCCTGCTGGTCCTTTAGTTTAGAAGATATTCGACTTTAAAGTTATTTTGAATGTTTTAATTCTTAAAATTTTATGCTTTATGTCGAATATCTTCTAAACTAGAGGACCAGCTAGCAGGGCCCAAATTTAACAAGTATATTCTCCGATAGTAGGGCTAAAGATTTGCACCATCAGAATTGCATACCTTCGATTTTTTAAAACTAGGTTTTTAAAAATTTGTTTCAAATTTTACAATTTTCCGGCAAGGTAGTAGGAGAGTAGAAGGTCGATAAGGTAAACGAAATAAATTAAAGAGAAATATTTATTTAAAATAATTTTAAAGGCACCCACAAAATGTTATGAAACGAGACGTTATTGCTTATATTGATAGCATTTAGCTATTTAAAAATTTATCGGTTACCTTATCAACGTTCTGCTCTCCTACTACCTTGTCCAAAAATTGTAAAATTAAAAGGAAATTTTTAAAAATTTAATTTAAAAATTTTAGAATTACGCAATTCTGAGGGTGCAAATCTTTAGCTCTACCATCGGGGAATATACTTGTTAAATTTGGGCGCCCCTGGTCCTCTAGTTTAGAAGATATTCGACTTTAAAGTTATTTTGAATGTTTTAATTTTTAAAATTTTATGCTTTATGTCGAATATCTTCTAAACTAGAGGACCAGGAGCGCCCAAATTTAACAAGTATATTCCCCGATAGTAGAGCTAAAGATTTGCACCCTCAGAATAGCATAATTTCGATTTTTTTAAATTAATTTTTTAACAATTTCCTTTAAATTTTACAATTTTTGGACAAGATAGTAGGAGAGTAGAAGTGCGATAAGGTGTTGAAACAAATTTTAAATTGAGACCGACTTGCCTTATAAGGATATGTGTTTAGACGGTTGCCTGTATTTTAGACGTAATAATATATTCTTATCATAATTTGTTTATTTTTCGCTCGTCGAATACGTTTTTTGCAATTTATTGCAAGATTACTACTTATAGCATTTTGAACTAGCTTTGTAAAAAGAAAACAACTCTTAAATACTCTCTTTATGTTCTTTATTTATCTTTAAATATTATTGAAAATTAATAATTGAATTTCATTAAGTAAAAATATTTTTTACACCACAATCACAATATATACCTATCTATAATTAAATCTCATTTGCACTGATACATCTCCTTAATTAGTAATTACATATTATTAATTTAAAATTTCTTCCAAAGTAAAGCAAATATAAACCTAAACTCACAATGATGTGCCTGTAACAAAAATATGAATGTAATAATTTTAATTAAAATTACAGATTTTACTTAAAAGTCTTTGAAAACCTTTGAGAGCTTTTTAAAACTAATTACTATAGGCAACACTAAAATTAATAATTACGCCTTAATAATAAAACAATTGAAATAAAATATGTCTTGAATAAATCAGAATAATGTAAGGAACAACTTCCGTTCGAAAAAAATTTCAAATTCTAAAGTTATTTTTCACACGAGTAAACCGAAAATTCAGTCTCCGACGCTGATTTGAAGTGGAGATAAAAAAATTTTCGAATGGCGAAACTCGGCTTTATATAAACTTTTAGTGATCATGTGATCACCCCACTCTCCAAATTTCTAACGTGGATACAAAATTTATAGTAGTGGGAAAGTAAAAAGTGTTGCCTATCTATTTGTAGGCGCACAAATTTGGAATTTTAACAGAACTCGACTTTTACATTATTTCAATTTAAAAGGCCGTCAATATAGAATCAAAAATACATAATAGATTTAACTAATTAATAAACTAATGTTATAATTATAAATTTAAATACATAAACAATACTACAACTACAGATTTATAATAGTAAAACAAGAAAACTACTATTAACGAGAGAAAATTAATTAAATTTGCTTCTATTGAGGTTCAGTGGCTTCCAATCCGCTAAACTGTATGCTGAGAGTCAGCACAACAGCACTGTGGTAACTAAATTCATCGTATGCCGACTTTCAGCATACAGTTTAGCGGATTGAAAGCCCCCGAATGTCAGCATACTCAGCATAATTGACCGCTTACTTGAAGCAGCTTTGTCCGCTAAACGCACCCATTGATTTTGTATGTATATTTTGTATATTATGAAATTACATTTCTACCTGTAAAATTGTATTTAAATAATTGAACAAGTTTTCTACCTCAAATTCAATTAGAGTAGATCGAAGAGACAAAGAAACAGATCTAATACTTATTAAAATAAAAAAAATACAACCTTTTATATAATCTCTTGAAGCAACAATGGGTTTGTTCCTACACACAATTTTTGTACAATTTCGAAACAGTCCTAGACACTTTTTGGTGTCGAACGAACAAAGATTCTAATTACAGCCTTTACAATAATAATAGTACATTTATTTAGCATCTCAATAAAAGACAATGTTCCAAACAAAAATACAATGTTCAAATAAACGACAAACAAACAAAAACAACTTTCGACAAATTAACAAATACAGCTGAACAAAACTGTAGATGAGGCGACACTAATGGTTTATTTAAAGTTAAATTTATAGAGAAACACAATTGTCAGACAAAGTTCAGATTTAGCGTTTCTCTTGCATATCGACAATTAAAACACTTACGTACATTGTTTACAATTTTCTGCTAAATGGTTAAAAAGTTGAGAAGTACAGAATAAGTTTCTTCGATATCTTTATTACAAAAAATATCAATCAAACTACCGCTTTGTTAGGTCTGCACATCTGCAACGGCAATTTGATATTAAAGGTCTTGGTGCCTGTAGAAACATTTCGCTGTTGCAATTTGGATTTAAAATCTAGAATAATTTGTGACCTGATGGTTATCTGCTCTCTTTGATTAAATTGAGGATACTAGCAAAAAGTACTAGTATACATTCAGTATCCCATTATTGGTAAAGCTGTGGCTTCTGAAAAAAATATGCTTGTTAAATTATATTGGCCTGAATATGTAACGTGAGAAATTTTGAAAAGGATGGGTCAAACTGATTGTTGCATCTGAAGGGTTCTTCGCGGAGATTTTAGTATTTAATGTTTTTATAATGGTTTGTTGTAATTGTGTGTTTATTGATTTGTGAACTCTTTAGCAACTTTAGATCAACAAAACATCAAAAGTCGAACAACCTTCTTTAAATCCTGTGGACCTGCGATAGCAACTACGATACCGTTTTGCACATAACATCGGTCCAAAGGCAACGTAGATTGTACGTATTGTACAAGCTAAAACAAATTCACAAATTTATGCCACAAATACTCTTGTTACTTACTGTTTAAGAGGCTGCAGAGGCTTCTTTTAAGTCGGTGGGTATTTGTAAGTATCCAATATGCAGTTTGTGCGAGTTCGAAGTCTTCTAAATTTAAGGTTAGAATTAGAAACCTGGTATATGTTGACAATTTGACATTATTTGACAATCTTGTGGATGTGGCTACCATGCTTTCTTATGCCACGGTAAAATAAGTTTTAAATCTTGTTACATATGCAAATAATGCTGTATTTACGGTCGACGCGTCTCATTGTTTGGTATATTTTTCCTTATATTTAAGACTACCTTTTTATTAGAATAATAATATCCGAAGGTTGGTGCGTCCCTTATAATGCGTTCTGATCGGCAAAATTTGAATATTACTAATAATTATTTATTATTGCTTCTTCCGTGTCTTATAATATTTAAATAAACAAATTAACTGATCAACAACTCATTTACATTTGTTTATCAAAGAGTTCACTGCATTTTTATGTATTGGACATTCTGACATTTGCTCTCTATACATTTAGCACAGTGCATGCCCACATAAAAATATCCGATGTAAACAGACCGGGAACATAGTCTAAAACAACCAAAATGTTAAAATAACTCTAACTGAAGTTCAAAGAAAATATATTTTCAGTTATAATGTTTACTACGTCGCATTAAAATTCTCTCGATCTTTGATCTATGCTTGTTCTATTGTAATTTCAACTTCTATTTTCCTTAGTTAAGAATGTCACTTACTTGCTGTTTAATATCTTGCAGTTGCTGTTGTAGTTTTTGTACTATATCCTTACAACTGGTATCCCAATTTCCATATTCATGACGTTCCCTTGACTAGCCAAATCGCTAGTAGATGGTACTTCCGGATTAACTTCTGAGATAATTCCTAGACCAGCACTACACACCGTCATTGGTACCATCAACTCAATTGAAGTTCTCCACAAAACGAAATTTTTTCATAATTTAAGAACAACTGTCGCTGTGTCGCAAGCGTAGGTACATGTGTCCACGAGGTTTAAACAAAACAGCACTTCTTATCGGAATAAATCTTCAATCTTCAAAAAAAAAAAAATTTAAGTGGCCAATTTTAATTTTAAATCCTCACAATTACCTTTACACGATTAGTTACTGATTCTCCTTTTTTTATTTTTAATAGTCAAATCGGTACCGTTTCCGGTGAAATGACAAGCGATGCTCGCGGAAGTCTTTTCATCAAAACCTTGAATACCTAGACTCACGAGAAGTTTACTTACGTCTTGAAGTTGGTTCAACTGAGAAATGAGATGATATATGACATCGTAACGCCTCGTGTAACGGAATATCTCCATCTTTATCAGCTATGTTTAAACCTTCCTTAACTAGAAGCTAAGAACAAAAAGATATTAAAACACTCTTTGAAAAGGTTAAAAATTGAAACGCACCCTAACGATTTGGGTGTGTCGTCGTTCGACGACAAGATGAAGGGCAGTTTGAAGATTTACCTTAGCCTAACCATTAAGGACGAGTTGTTCGTCAACTTCCACTTGTTTGTTTAATGTGGCGAGATGTAAGGCAGTGTAGCCGTCGTCTTTCTTTTCATCCACAATCCAAGAGGTGGCAGCTTTGAAAGAAGAATCTTCATGGCACTAAAAATTACAACACAGAGTTATTGGTTTCGTATAAAATTATCTGGCAATAAAGTTTAAGTTCGACGATATACTGTACGATATACGAGTACGTACCTACTCTAATTTTTGCTTTCCGCGTCACTTTTGTTTGTTTTAATATCGTTGCTAAAGACCCAGAACTACGCACTAAGCGTTTTGGTTTTCCGTTTCTTCCTCGCTTCTGATAGTTTACTATTTTGAATTACATTGTTCTTCATTTCGGCATTTTCTCTTAAAAACCCCTCCAATAAGACTTTCATAACTTTCATTTCCAAATATTGCGTTATTTTTTCGTTTACTTTCAGCACGAAAACCGTTAACAAGGGGTCACCTCTTCGACGCCAATGAACATTCCACCTTCCATCATTCCCTACAGATTTTGGTAAATTGATTATGTTCCTCGGTGACTCAAAATAAATCAATATATTACACTTCATAGCGTTTACTTCTTACTCTTGTGCAGTATGCGTTTGTGGTCCAGGATTCGCCGTAGTAGTTCAGGAATGTCATTTCAAATAGTTATACACTCACCATTTAAGTTGCAATTCTGTTCGACACGCCGTCCGAATTACGCACCATCGTTTATAAGTTGTTCGCCGTGGATTACCAACAAAAATATCTGCAACAAACAAAAAACTAAATAACGGAGTTGAAATCTCACAATATTACTACGATATTATCTACGCCTAGCTGGGCGGGCAACCCGCAATACGAGAGTGCGTGGTACTGTTGCCTAAGCTACAAGGCGGAAATTTCTTAATAAACATACGAATTTAAACACACATATCATTCCATTTCAGATCTCAGGTGGGTAAATAACTAATTCGGATGGCTGAGAAAAGCAACTACCTCAGAGAGGTCTGTGGCGTTTTATCTCGATCGCAGAGTAGTAGGTACGTGACCTACGACGGCAAAATGAATAATTATACAAGAACACTCACGACAATGTCGAGAAAAAGTGATATAAAATACCACAGACAAACTAAACAACACAGACAACGTAAGTTTAGGTTGTCTGTGAAAATACTAAAAAATCACAACTCAATCCAAAAAATTAATCCTTTGGGATCAAAACTGACAGAAACTGAAAAACCGTAAAAAATTTAGCTGTTGCTTGGATTTTTGGCAACAACTTTGATTACAAAAGAATATGTTAATTTCTATATTATAATAACAATAACCTTACAACGATAATATACGCAAGCAAGAACTTCAAGCTTTAAATGTCACAAGTCGAATATTATACACCACGACAAGAATTCCTAAAAAAAAATTTTATAATAATAATTAATAGGCAACTAAAATAAGGTTCAGGAGGGTAATAAGGCCCACTTAAGACATTTTTTAACATAACATGCGCAAATTAATTTTTATTCTAAAAATAACAAAAACATTATAAAGTACATGCCTTTTGGTGCATTCTAGTGTTACTATGGCATTTATAAATACAAGACAAACAGTGTAAGAAGAAACTAAAAAATGTCTTCTGTCAGGCTTTATTTACCGAATACTCTACAAATAAGGCCTATTATAAAAATATGCAATTATTCGCATTTTGAGCAAACAAATAAATATCTATCGTTAATTGTTAGACCTTTATGCACTATTCACATTATATACTGCACAAGTTCGCATATCTGCCAGCACTTTGCACATCTTCAGCACATAAAAAGCAAAGCCAAGAATAGGGGTGACTACAATGTGCCAGCCCATCGACTATGCAAGACCCAAAACAACTTTGACTACTGGGCAATAAAATTCTATAATGCGCTGCCTATGAGCATAAGGTCACTACAGGAGAAACAGTTTAAAAGAAAAATAAAGAGCATACTCATGGAGGGGGTGTTTTATACCTTTGAGGAGTTTCTGGGTTGGGATTTTGGAGTTTGATGTCTGTAATAGTCTGTACTATCTTGTAATTTTGACGATCCCGGGAACGATTGCGGGAAATAAATATTATTATTGTTATTAAAAAAATGTCTCTTTAAGGACCCTTTCTGCGCACTGATGCTAAAATCACATACACTACATTGAAAAAGTGTTCGCAGATGAGTTTGTAGGTACATGAACATTTAAACTAGTATTTTTTGAACACTTAACACGTTGGCTGCCACCATAAGAGAGTCATTGCATAGCCCATGGGGCCAATGTGAAAAATAACATACAACTTATTGCTAAGATAAACACCCCCAGCAAGTCCCAAAATTTTTGGAATTTATTAAATTATAAAGGTTGATTAGTGCCAAGCCAAATGCAAAGTATAAAGTCTTTACTAAGAAGACATCGAAAATGGTAGGTTTTAAATGTATAGTGACTGTGTAACACGGGTGTTACACACCTACCCGGGATAAAATATTTTTGTGTATCGCCGGTGATACATGGCACATGGCAGCCAACGTGTTAAAGTGGCAGTTATAACAGTTATACAGTAGTATACTTTGTTCAATTCCATACTGCCATTTGTAGTTTTTTCGTTTTTCTCCTCTCGATTACATTCTTCTATTTTAATTAAGCCTTAAATTTATGTATACAGTAGCACTTGTATTAAGCAACTAGTAGTAAATACATTCTTACCAACGTCCGACGGGTTATTGCAAGAATGTTCTTCTTTAACTTTAACAGCTTCGTCTACAATATATTTATTACAATACAACACATGTAAGTATATTACTCTTACTCAAATCATTCAAGTACTCAAAAGTGGTATTTTCCACTTGTTCTTCTTTAATGAAGTATCTTTTTTCTTCTCTATTTTCAACACAGGAACACTTGTCGGTAAAAGTAATACGTTACTTAATTAACCATACAGTGAATATCGAAAGTCGAATATCTTGTAAACTAGCAGTCAAAACGAGCACAAATTTTGTGAGTGTTCTTGAAATCAAATTTTCGTTGGCTTGGTCTTATAGCGATCCCAACAAAAGAAAAGCCCACCACGTGATCAAAGTTCCTACTACTTGGTGCAACGAAATGGGGCACACACGATTTCAACCTAAAATCTGAGACTGAGTAACAATTATTGGCAATAACTCCACGGCTCTGTATACGTTCTTAAGCAACTGCAGTATAAATCTACTGCACAATTTGAAGAGTAATCAGGTGGTGGGTTTTTATTTCGTTGGGAACAATATAACAACATTTAACATTAACAAACCTAAACTAAAATCCTCTAATAATTACTGCTCTTTTAAAGTACCTAACGTGAATCTAAATACAATGGCGTTTTCTGAAACCTTTATTGCTAGCAAAATTCAAATAGTAACTATTTACATTAACATTGCGAATATAAGCTTAATCTTCGAGACTACAAACTTCAAATACAATAATTTCATAAATTTCTTAAGAGAGAAAATTAAGTACTATCCTCGAGTTACTGAATCTGTGGGTCACATCAGCAAAACCAGTCTTACCAGAAAGAGAGAGAGTCGGTTCTTTGGTTATTTTTCCGAATTATTTTTTTGTCAACTGTAAAACTGACTTCGAGGTTGCAAGTCTCGTCCGATAATAGGAGAGATAGTTTCTAAACGCACGTGCCGATCACGCACTATTACTACTCATCCACATATTCAGTAACGGAAGAATAGTTAACCAATAATAAAAGCTACGTTTCTACAAAATTAAATTTATGTACTACGTATCACATTAAGGAAATAGCTCTTCGTATTCGAAAGCTAAAGTAATCTTATTAGCTATATTTGTGAATGTTTTCGAAATTGCCAAGAGTAAATTTGGTTTTATTTCTTCAAAAAATATGTCAGAGTTGTCGTTTATCACAGCATTAGTTGCTTTTCCAAGTATAGGATTTCCGTTGAAGAGATTATCCAAATAAATGAATACTGTTCCAACTGTGAGGTCGCATTTCATAGTCTCAAATTCCAAATAAGTGTGGTCGCCTCGGCTTACTTTGTTTCCTTTCATTGTACACACGAAATGGTAATCGCCTAAAATTATAAAATACGGTTATTAAAATAATTACGATACAGTGTATAGTGGGCAAGGTTGTGCTATACACGCGGGTAGTAATGTAGTAATCCACTTAATAACAACAATTAATGAGTAGTACTTGGCGTGCTCTAAAGCCCAAAATGTTTCTCTTTACATACTCTTGAGTTGACTTATAGAGAAGCTGTAGAAATGAGGTAAAATCAAGCATCAGAAATTGAATTCCACCGCAGCAAAAGCTTGCAATGTGTAATATGCTATACTATTAGGGCATATTAGGGAAGACGTACACGTAAAGAGCTAATATATGGGAGGAACTCAAAAAGAGTCATCAAGAGGCTAATGTCGTAATGTCAGCTGCAGAGAAATAATATGGAATTAATATGGAGAAGATAATATGGACTTTACGGGCACATCAAAGTCTTCGAGGAGTGCTCTAAGAAGCTACCTCTTCTTGAGATGGATGCAGGCAGCATCTCTCTAAAATATACATTCAACAGAGACTTTCAAATTCTAATAGATTCAACTGAGAACATTAGAGCAGGCATAACTATCTTTACCGATAGATCTAAAACTCAAAAGAATCTGGAGCAGGTGTGCGCTCACCTCGACAACAGCCTACTACTGGGGAAATATACCTCAGTTTTTCTGAGGTATCGTCTGGACGACGCTTAACGTTGCATTCGCTGTAGTCTGGACGACACTTAACGTTGCATTCGCTGTAGTCTAGACGACACTTAAGTTGCCGCCAAAGCAAAAAAGCTTTACCGGCTCCTAAAAAGCTAGTCAAATACTGTCTACAGTTATCCCGAACTAATCTACGAACAGTTGCAGGAACGCTCATGAGACACTGTCGATTACACAAACATCTCCTTACCACTGGGCTTGGTAGATAATCCCATATGGCGTGTATGCGAACTAGAAGGGGAAACGGCTGAACATGAGCTTTGTCACTGTCCAGCCGTAACGTCGACATGGCCAGAATAAGTACTACCTCTCCCGACAGAGTTGATCCTACGAGATTTGATGGACATGGGAAGGCGTAGATCCAGAGGTACTCAGAGACGACTTTCAAAATTAAAGAGCTACGAAAGACAGTCGGAAGACCAAAATAAAATATAAATGTTTCCGAGAAATTAAATTCTCGTCAATTTTCCTTTAATCAAATGCGTGAATTCTATTTCGATTTTCGTGTAAACTTTTTCAAAGTCGCGGTTCATGAGATTTGGCAATACCTCTACACATAAATTTGAGAAAGAAAAGACTAGAACTCACTAAAAATGAATTTAAAAAAACGAAAGAAACTTTAAGACACGCTTGTGAATCGATATACTGAGATCCTAATGCTTAGCTCTTAGTTTCGCTGTACCCCGAGCTTCGAAGCCACGTAAAGCCGTCGATCTCAATTGCTATAACGACCACCTGGGCAATCGTAAAAGAAATATATTCTAACGCCCAGCTAATTTACGCCGTCGACTCATACCCAACACTAAGGTAGATAGCAGTCCGTTATACGGTGCCCTTATGAGCACGCATGTGGGTGAAGAAGCACCAAACGAAGTCATAAATTCGCCACTTTCCTTCATCCAACAAGTTGTCTGAATAGTTCTGTGTTGTGTATACCATTTTCCTTTCTTTGCATCTTCCAAGTGGGGAGACTTAGCCCACTTCTTATAAATTACTATTTTAATAATTTTTAACTCACTTATGTTTGCTCTCAATGGTCCTTCCCCGGTCAACTGCAAAAACAAAATTTTTGTGTCCATCTTGTAATTTCCCTTTATATCCAAATGGGGCACGTTGACTTCGAAAGCCAAATTAAAACCAGTTTTGGTAAATTTCGGACTAAAAATTCAAGATTCGACGATTTGTTTTAAATCGTAAACTAACAAAAAGGCACTTACTTGAGTTTGATAATATCAAATACCGAAGCACCGTTCACCTCGATGTCGGTTATGTTAGTTTCGATGCTCGAAGCGCCAGCAATGCTCTCGATGACCAAAGTGTCCAATTTGAACGGTTCCAACGATGGTATTCCTAATTCGGGTATTCCGCTGATCATTCTTGGTTTCAATTTGTGTATCGAGTCTATGATGCATTTTGCCAAGTCTGGATTTTTGCGTTGACACACGCTAATGTAATCGGCTGAAAAAGATCAAAATTTAAATTTGAACTTTCTATCGATTTCCAAAAAAAAAAGTTTAAAGTTGCCACAGCCAATGTCGTCTTAATTGACGAAACGGCAAATTCAAAAACCAGTTAATGTGAAATTATATTATAAAGTTAGTAATTGAATAATATTTTTTATAAATTATGTTAAAAAAATAACCCAATAAACTCGTTTTCAAAAATTACACAACTCGAAACTAAAAAGTTGGGAAATTGTGTGTACAAATGTAATTCTTAATTTGTTTACACTTATTATAAGTGTAATATAGGGTGCGTTGAAAAATGAAAGTTTTGTTAAAAAATTTTTTTTTTGAAAAATCGTCACTTACGTATTTTACAATTGGCACTTAGGAACACTGTAAAGAGAATCGCCCCAAAACACAAAATGTTTAAAGAACTCATCATTCAACTTAAAAATTACGTGTAAAACCAGTAAAAATGTAATTAACGAACTCCACGGCGATTTAAATTTTGGTTCTTTATATAAACTTTCATCTGCATTAGTCCTTGATTTTGTGTCTTAACAAAAGGTAAAGCAGGTTGGGGCTTGCAAAACTAAATTATTTTGTACGTTAAATATTCAAAAAATTATGCATTTTCGTGCCTTTTCATTTTTTAACTTGAAAGTGCATTTTAGAAATCCACAATTGGTTTGGTTTTGACACACTTTTAGATTCACTTCGTGGCAGCCTTGGATGCTGCTGCTATTAGTAAACCCATATAGATTTTTGCGTGTAAATACGGCCCTGCTTTTATGTATTTGAGAAAAAAATGTTTTAATTTATTCATAAAAATGGGAATTATTTTGAATTTTAATGAAGTTTACTTGCTAGAAGACACTTCTTATATCATCAGATTTCTAATTATTATAAAACTGCACAGTTACCTACTATTTATTTATTTAAATCTTATCCACCATTAGCTAGTGTATTTAAATAATTATTGTATTAATAAAAAAATTTAATCATTAGTCATTATAATAGAGGCGTCAATTTACAACAAAGTAGTAAATATTGCGAAATCCAAACGCACACACACACAGATGGAGGTGGCATTGTTTTCGTTCGTTTAAAAAACAACAACATTATGTAAGCTAATTGAATGGTTTCTGTGAGAATGAGGTTCGATGGTGTCGAAACCATCTCGTTTTAAAAGAATAATTTCTACAATCTAAACGAGAGCTTATCATAAGACAAATATCAGTTAATTAACGCGAAATGGTGACTTTTAAAAGACAATCCGTTTGGCGAAAATGCACTCAAACTCGATTTTATGGTGTAAGAAAATAGAATGTTGTTTGTACATACTCATTACTCAATTACCAATTACCAATTAGTAATTATTATTGTGGTTTAAGTTCAATGTATGTGGAGCACATTACTACCAGAAAAAAATTACTAAATAATATCGATGACGCTGGTATAGGTTCGACTTTTTTTCGAAATTTTCATTTAACTACCAATTGACCTTCGACTGGTGTTTTCGATATTCGATATTTTTTATAGTAGACTAATTTGTTTGTTCTTTGAAACTCTAATTACCTCTAGGTAAGTATAGGCTACGGCGCTAAATGAGAAATTCAGAAAAATACTAATTACCCTCCCGTGCGAAATAGAAATTTTTATTTTTTTAAACCGGATACATCTGCAAACATGTGCGTCTTAAGTGACGTTAAGCAATTAGTATTGAATTGATATAGTAATGATCGCCGAACGTAATAGTTATTTTCATGCAGGGCCGGTCCTGGCGAGAGTAAAAGCCCGATGGCCAAAGACCGCAGTTTCTCTAACATTTTGCAAATTTTAAATACAAAACAACCGAAAAGAAGGACATCGCACCGCTGCACTTCCTCAACACCCCCTTTGATTTTCGAAATTTTGATAATGCCATTAGTTGTGCTAATTTGTGCTTAATTTTAAGCGCCTGTTCTACAAAGTTCTAGGAGATATTCGAACTTTAAATGGGGGGGAGGGGGAGCTGAAGAAACGACAGCGCCCTCAATTTTTAATTTCAAAATTTTGATGTGGCATTAGTTTGTGGTAATTCTTGCTCGATTTTAATCGTCTGTGCAGTAAAGCCCTAGGAGATATTCGTAATTTAAATTAGGGGTGCTGGGGAAGCAACAGTACCCCCACTTTTAAATTTCAAAATTCAAAAATAATGGCATTCGTTTGTGCTGATAATTTGTGCCCAATTTTCAGTGTTTCTGCTCCAAAACCTTAGGCGCTATATAAATTTGAAATTTAAGGCATCATTTCCCTAGCACACAGCTTTTAAATTTCTAAATTTTGACAAGGGCATTCGTTTCTGCTAGTTTGAGCTCGATTTTCAGCGCGTTTGCCGCAAAATCCTATCAGTTATTCGAATTTTAAATTAGGAAGAGGGAGGAACGATGGCACTCCCACTTTCAAATTTTAAAAATAATCCCATTTGTTATGTGTGTAAAGTAAAATTGGAATGAGATTGCCTGGGCGGGGCCATCACTTTTCGTAGTATAAGTATACTAATAGATAGTGCTGTCGTTTCCCAAGAGTTTTGCAGCACAAATGTCGAAAATCGAGCACAAATTAGCACAAACAAGTGTCATTATCAAAATGTTGAAATCCAAAAGTGGGAGTGCTGTCGTTTCCCCAGCATCCGCAATTTGAAATTTGGAGATTCCCTAGGGCATTGCAGCAGAAGCGTTGAAAACCAAGCACAAATTAGAGCAAACCTAGCACAAACGAATGACATTATCAAAGTTTTGAAATTCAAAAGTGGAGATGCTGGGGAATAGCAGCTGTGTTTTACTACAAAATTATCGGTTTCTCCCCTACCGCATTATATTAAAATCGAACAGGGCGAGTGTAGATCGATGGGTCTTTAGAATTGAATCAACTTATGCTTCATGGTTGTGTTGTGGTGTATAGTGAGGTTGCCAATATTTCGAAATTGCTTCTTGACTTTACCTACGGGAAGCCAGTTGAAAAGAACCATAAAGTAAACTTTACAAAGCCACCTTATACGTTTGCTTAAAATTTTACCTGATTAGAATATTATAGAAAAATGAGACTATCCATGCCGCCATTTTGGATTTAAACATTTAAGAAGGTATTTTTTTTAATTAGGGCCGATGCGTACTAACTTATAGCCGAGTACTGAATTATTGGAGTACTGGAGAGCCAAAACTGGATAACCACCGACATTGAAAGCTATCCGACGCCAAAAGAGAACTGTACATTGTACAACACTTAATATCATCCGAAAGGCCATGTCCATGATACTGATGACACGAAGCAACTATACCAGCAGATATAATATAAAGAATTAAAGCAGGCAGTGAAAAATTGCAACAGAAGACATTTGAGTCGCATTATTGAATCATCAAAGAATCAATCGACTGCAATATGGGATATTGCGAAGCGGAACAGTAGTCTGGGCAAAGAGGATACAACTGGTTTTCCAAAGTTTTTCACAATTGAAAATGAGGACGTTACTGACATGATAGCAAACGAATTTAATAAATTTTACTAGAAGCTTTAGAATTGGATGAGCCAGTTTTTAAACCCTCATATTTAAGATACTCAAAGCCCCAATAGTTTGTTTCTGGCCCTCTGCTCTGAGTCTGAGCTACTCAACATAATTATGACATTGAAAAATCGTTCTTCTTGTGGATGGAACGAAGTGCACCTTTAGTTACATAGTGAACATATCTTTGGAGCAAGGCGTTCTTCCTGATTTGTTGAAGCTGGCTATCATTAAGTCCCTATTCAAGAAGGATGACAGGCACTGTGTTGTAGACAACTATCGTCCGGTCTCGCTATTGAGTAATATTTCAAAGATTTTTGAAGTGTTGTTTATATAAGATTGACAGATTACGTTACTAAATTCAATATTATAACATTATAACTAAGAATCAACTTGGATTTAGATCAGGCTCTTCAACAAGTCTTGCGGTATTTAAAGTGATAGACAATATCTTGAACTCGTGGAATTGTAAAAATCTAAATTTACTTTCACTGTTTGACCTGTCAAAGGAATTTGGCTGTGTTCACCATGACTTGCTAAAATGGGATTTAGAGGAGCAGGATTGAATCCGATAACCTGATAAGGGAATACCTGTCAAATCGTAAACAACTGGTCGACGATTACCGTAACCAATCAGTCAGGTCAGAATAGGGGAGTTTACAAAGGGAAGTTCCACAGGGTTCAATAATTGGACCGTTACTGTTTCTCTTATTTATATAAACAAATTAGCGGAAATAGAAAGCAAGGCTATACTATTTGCTGACGATACAGCGGTCGTCTGTGCTGAAAACAACATAGAGTCGCACTTCTAAGCGGTAGTCACTTCCTTGCACTGTGTTTCAGAGTGATTTAGAGAAAATTGAATTTACATAAGACGCAGTATATTCGATTCGGGGATTATGATTGTCTTGAAGATTAGCTGAATCTGGCTGATTTGGAACAATAAGAATTAATTGTTAGTGATGTAAAGTTCTTGAGACTGCATATTGATAAACATCTTCACTGGAGCAATCATATCGACATAGTTATAAAAAAAATCAATCGATATGGGTTTTTATTGCGTACCTACAACTCTACATTTCAGTGTTCCTCATCAAGAGGTACTTTTAAACATATATTATGCTTATATGTCGAATCTAATCTACGATATGGAATTGTGATGTGGGGTGTGTCTTAGTATGTTGACAAGTCGTTTATTGCTCAGAAAAGATTTGCCAGATCTATAGTGGGAGTTCACAGCGGGCCAATTTTTAAGAAACTAAATATATTGACTTTGTTTGATTTGTATGTTATGGAATGCATTGCTTTCTTCAAAAAGTATCCTGAACTGTTCTCAAATAATTCTGTTGAGCATACACACAATACTAGAGGCAAGATGACTGCTAAAACCAATGCTAGTGAGCTGACTAAATTTTTAAAAAGTCCTTTCAACAATGTTATACGAGTTTACAATAGGTTACATTAAGAGTTAAAGGACATAACTGTAATTCGTGTATTTAAGAAGAGAAGGGCATTTTTGACGGGTTGTGTTACCTGTTAAGTTTGGTGTACAAGGTGGCCGAAACCAAAAATTTCAACAAAATCGCTTTAGTAGCTTTAGTAGACGAAAAATCGCGAAGGACTTTTTATCCAGCGTATTTGTATGTATATTGAGGCAAATTTCGAAATACCCTGTATACAAACTGGTAAAACTTCAAGCAACTTTATTTTTCAGTTTCACACTTAGCCATAAATTTAAAAGAGAGTGAGAGAACGGAATTTCAGTATTAAGAGTGTTCGGGAAATTTTCCAGACCAATAAATTACAGCGAAACCGAACGCAAAACTTCGCTACTTTTTCTGCGTTAAATCAATTTTAATCTAAATTTTTTAGGCAACCTTACTGAACTTAATGCGTTTTCTAAAAACAAATTATTTTCGTCGTAATAGCGCAAGGTTGTCGGTTCATAAATATTTGACAAAAAATTTGTAAATTTAAAAATCAATGAGGAATACGTATACCTAATGGTTATCTGAAAGTCAAATTTCCATTTGTTTTTAATTTTCTGCACATTCTTTGTTGGCTAAGGTATGACATCAACGAATCCGAAAACTATAAAGAATAAAAATAATAATACCCTTAGTTTACTATTTAGTGTATGGGATACACTAAATAAAAAATAAATAAATAAAATCCGGGGGGATTGAGTATATTTGTTTTGTATATTAAGCCCTCCTCTTAAGTGGAGTTTCAGTTTTTCGAAACCAAGTCGGCCTTGACAGTTCAGCAAAAACTATTTTCTTTTCGAGTAATTTCCGACATTTACATTTCTAATTTCTGGCATTACAAAACACGCAAAATTAAAATTTTGTTTATCGATTTAGATCTAGAATTTTAATACCCTTAACTTATGTTTGAAGGTTTTTTTGTCTAAAATAATTAGCGGAGCGGGATATTATGAAAGTTTGAGTTTACATGTTAAAGTCCTCTGGCCAAGAACCGTGATTACCACACTGTACGAAGTGCTTTCTTTATAAATTTCCAATTCAGGGCTAAGGTCAGCTCATGAGCTCAACTAATGCGAAACTGATTGCAAATAATGTACGAATATTTCACTGCTAATAAATAGTGTTACGGTAATAATAGTAGGCACCTTTTTTTAAAATGAACTTTGTGTCATTGGGAGCACAGCAAATACAGAAGAAGAAACAAAAAAGAAAAAGTTGTAAACAAACGAATTAAACGCAGAAATTTGATCATTTTTTAGAGACTTGTAAATCATCGGCTTATTCCAAAAGTTAATTAGCCACGAGCCACCGTTAATTAGTCACAGCCGGAACACGCCGATGTGTAAGTATTGGATTAATCCTTTAAAAGTGGGCAAGTGGGTACAGCAAAATCTATTAAAATGTTTCTTTTAGTTCTTATTTTTCTGAGTAATGATGAAACAGACAAACTGGCCAAGAAAGGTTCAAACAATCTTCCCTGTGACGCTGAGTTAATTATAACACCAGCCTAAATACTATTAAGATCCTCCTTAAAATAACACACATCTATTACAGACTGAAAGATAGTCAAGCAACGCAAGCTACCGTCAGGGCAAAGAAGCCTTACCGGCTGTCTCTAAAAAGCTGGCAAAATAGTGTCTACAGCTGTCCCTAACTAATCTACGAACGATAATTGCAAGGATACTCACAGAAGAAGAGACGTCTACAAGGAGATCCGTCTTGGGGAGCTTCTGTCTCGACATGGCCAGAATAAGCTCCATCCCGATAGCTAGACTTCTGGAGTTTGTCTTGCTAATGAAATGGCTCGAAATCTGATGGGCACGGGGAGGCTGCTTGGAGGAAGTCCCGATTAAGCGGCTTAAGTGAAGTGAGCTAGCTTCCACTCCCTGAACAATCCAAATCCAGATAGTGGTTTTGTTAAAGTTTTACGTCCGTACCATTACATACCAGACATGTTATCGCTTCAGGTGGGTTTCCATGTTTCAAACAGCCCATTCCTAAAAAAACACTTTAATCAGGCTCGAGGAATTTCTAAAAATTACTTATTGATTGTAACGATTTTATCCAGTTTTGGGTAAAATTGTGAAATGTGTTCAGATACAATAATTATTAATTGTTCAAATTTAATTTTTAAGTACTTTAGTAGGTACCTATATTATTCTATTTTTTTTATTATAAATTGTGATGATTCCTACAATGAGTCAGAATAATTTATGGCTAAAATTAAATGTTTTCATTAGTTTATTAGTAATAGGTACCTACAAGTTTTTAATACCTATGTGATTTACGATATACATAATAATATTCAATAACACTTAATAAGATGTAGGTAGTACACAAAAGTTTTAAATAAAATAAGCAATAATTATTGCCAATAAAACGATATTCGGAAATAAATAATAAATTCTTATAAAATCTTCTTGGAATCCCATTTGGACTGAGATGAATAACAAATGTTCAATTGTATTTATCTCAAATACGTGGAATTATATCACAGCCACAGATAATAATCCAATTTTTGAAATAGTCATTGGGGTACAAATTACAAGGGTGGAGAAGAGTAAAAGAACCAACCTATCCGTGTCGAACGCTAATGGCGTTTGTGTCTAGTGAAATTGACATCAACTTCGATCTGTCAACCAAAACACTCTGTATATTTTAACTAGTTTGATTCAGGATGTCAATTTGGATTTATTCTATTATTTCAAAAAAAAATCTAATTTTGCGTCGGCCAACCATGACCCATGATCACTTAAAAACGTTCTCATTGATGTCCTCGAGTAAGTACATAAAGGAGTTAGGTAGTAATTAGTAATAATAATATTTAACTTAACGAATTTGGGTTTTGCGAGTATCCAAACATTTTGGCACTATATGCAAACAACCGACAAAACGATACTTTTCATTATTTAAAAAAGATAAAGGGTGTCCCAAAATTCACGCAAGAAGTAATTTTGATAAAAACACAGATCTATGTATAATTCAAAATTGTAAATCTTTGCCGTGACCGTTTATAATAAATGTGGCTGAAATTCGTTGATACAGCGCTCAATTACTTCTTTCAAGGCGTGGGTGGTTGGGCTTGTTGGCATAAACCTAGACTTCAAAAGGCCGCAAAGAAAAATGTCCAATGGCTTTAAGTCGCAAGAGTTGGACGGCCAATTCTGATGACTGATCACCAAGACGCGTAGGCAATGATTTATGCAGTTATTGAATTGTTTCTCGCGCTGTACGGCATGTAGCACCGTCTTGTGTGTGGATGATGATTTTTCGAACAAATTCATCTTCAACGATGGGGATCATTTTCATCTTGATGGCCTGATTAATCGACAAAATTGTCGCATTTTCTTTGGTTTTTTTGAAGTCTAAGTTTTATGCCAACAATTTCACGACTATCCATATGCCTTGAAGGAA
The DNA here is from genome assembly GCA_950108345.1 of Malthinus flaveolus. Classification (NCBI taxonomy): domain Eukaryota; kingdom Metazoa; phylum Arthropoda; class Insecta; order Coleoptera; family Cantharidae; genus Malthinus; species Malthinus flaveolus. Next base: position 6,270,111 of record OX467285.1, read on the forward strand.
GAAATTGAGCATTGTATCAACGAAATTTGGCCACATTTATGCAAAAACTCATAGAAAATTTCAACAAATGAGTGCGTGTGTGCCAGCAAAGCCGTGAAGGCCAGATTTATCCGATGTGCTATTCCAAACATAACCCTTTAATGATGTATACTTTGTGAATCAACAAAAAAATTTAATTTTCAATTATAAACCTGTCTTTTATATAAAAATTACTTCTTGCGTGAAGTTTGGGACACTCTTTATGCCTCTGTTGTTGGTAAAAAATCCTTGGTAGATTGAAAGATACGAAAATTCAGTCATTATTTTTAAAAAGATACATCTAAAAGCTGATCAAAATTTGAAGAGTATATAAAAATATTTTTATGTAGAATTTATTTCTCTACGCACTTCAAAATCTCCTACAGAAACGGCAAGAGCTCATCAGAATGGGCAAATAATTTCATAGCAAACTACTAATGTTATAGCAAATGGAAGAATATAAACCAGCAAACTACCCCTGAGACTATGTGAAGCAATAATGAGCATAATTTAAATGCGTTATGCGAAAAAACGAAAAAAAAGAGCCTACATCAGAACGCGAGCATAAGCAACTATCAGTCTGTAACGATTGAGCGCTTCCTTACAACTTCAAACAGCTCCAAAGCTCAATGAAACCATTAAGTTTTTTAAATGAGTCGGGTCATCAGTACTACATCTAAAATGTAAAAAATATGTAAATAAATAAACTCGAAATACCTCGAACACGAATTGTTTTCTAATTAACTCATTTAGTCACAAAAACGCAAGTCGCACTTGGGTGAACAACCAGGCCAACAACACGTTCTCCTTCATCCAAACTAAATAATAGACGTGTGTTATAGTGGTATAGTCAATAAACTCAAAGCCAGTTGTTGTTAAAGTTCATAGACCAGGTCGAAGTTAAAGAACTTAACTAGTTTTTGTCAATACTGACGAGGCAGAGATGCATTTATTACTTTTTTTATACTGAATATCAAAACCCGATGCATTTCTACCAGGAATTTCACAATAGTCCAGTCAAATTAGACAAAAATTCGTGGAAAGTTCGGAAAAATTCGCATAGAGCTGAAAATTGGTGTAGACCTTAAATACACTATAACCTATTATAAAAGAAATGTCAAAAGTCCCCATCGATCCCACTTGTGCTAAAAATTTTATTCGAAGACAAAGGTCAAAAAATCGGTTTTTGTCAATATTAATCCAGCCAAATTAGATAAATCGATAGCACTTGAGGAGAAAACATCCAGGAGTTTTGAAAGTTGGTGTACTTGTTTATTAGAACCGGCAGTACAACATACTAAAAGTCCCGGAGAGTGGAGGGTAAGAGCGGGGAGAGAGAGCTGTTTAAAATCGACCTTTTCTATTTCTTGCAAATAACTCGCCTGCCGCCTCCTATAGATCGCAGGTTAATGAATGTTATTATAAAAGTTATAGAAAACATTATTAGCTACAAGCTTTGTTATATGAATTTTGCCATAAGTGTAACTCTTTTCGAAATATAAGAGAAGGGAAATAGCAGAGAAGGGGTTACAGTGAATTTGTTTACGAGATGACGCTTCGGAAAAATTCGCATAGAGCTGAAAATGGGTGTAGACCTTAAATACACTATTAGAAATGAAATGTCCAAAGTCCCCATCGATCCCACTTGTGCTAAAAATTTTATTCAAAGACAAAGGGCAAAAAAGCGGTTTTTTGTAAATATCTCTCAATATTAGTCCCATCAAATTAGACAAACGGATGGCATTTGAGGAAAAACCATCCAGGAGTTTTGAAAATTGATATGGTTATTCGTTATAACCTGCAGTACAACATACTAAAAGTCCCGGAGGGTGCGTGCAAGAGGGGGGAAGGGGGGTGTTTAAAAGCGACTTTTTCTATTTCGTGCAAATAACTCGTCTTCTACAGATCCTACGTTAACAACTCCTGGATAATCCGGTACTAGATGAGGTAGAATAATGATGTAATTAAAGAAGTTAGAAAACAAAAGTCCTATTGGGTTTCGTCTTCACCTATTGTAAAGAAATTAAAAATTTTTTTTCGTAATTGTAACACTTATGAGAGTGCTATTGAACTTCAAAAGCTTCTTATTTACAACTTGGAGGTACTATAAAGATTTACTTATCAAATCGCGTAGAACAAAGATTTAGTTAAATATTTTTTTAACCAAATTCTTTATCACATTTCCAAGTTGTAAATAAGAAGCTTTTGAAGTTTAATAGCACTCTCACAAATGCTACAATTTCAAAAAAAATTTTCTTTAACCTCTTCCCAAAAGGGAAAGACAAAACCCAGTACGATTTTTTTTCAGACTTCTTTAATTACATCTTTATTCTACCTCATCTAGTACCGAATTATCCAGAAGTGGTTAACTTTGGTGGCTAATTCCTTTCGTAAAACTTACGCGTCTTACTCCGCAGTTTAAACAGCGTCATCTCGTAAACAAATTCACTGTAACCCTTTCTCTGCGCTATATCTCAAAAAGGGTCAAACGTATGGCAAAAATGCATATGACCAATCTTGTAGCTAATAATGTTTTCTACAACTTTTATAAAAAGTTTCATCAACGTAGGATCTGTAGAAGGCGAGTTGTTTGCACGAAATAGAAAAGGTCGCATTTAAACACCTCCCCCCCCCCTCCCCCCTCTTGCACCCTACCCCCCGGGACTTTTAGTATGTTGTACTGCAGATTATAACAAATAACCATACCAATTTTCAAAACTCCTGGATGGTTTTTCCTCAAATGCCATCCATTTATCTAATTTGATCGAACTAATATTGAGAGATATTTACAAAAAACCGCTTTTTTGCCCTTTGTCTTTGACTAAAATTTTTAGCACCAGTGGGATCGATGGGGACTTTGGAAATTTCATTTATAATGTGGTCTTTAAGGTCTGTACCAATTTTCAGCTCTATGCGAGTTTTTCCAAAGTTGAATGTCTATTTTGACTTTTTTTTTAGAGGTTCGGGAGATCTTCAAAAGACCTCCCCACGTCGCGACGCTCATGTGGGGGGAGTGTTGGATTCAGCTGGAGATACCAGCTGCCTACCAACTAAAACCCGTTTCCTGTATCGAAGTTTAACCTCCCCTGGGCCGTTTCCATATACCAGGAGAGGGATGTCTATTTTGACTGAACTACAAACTATCTGTACAGATTCCTCCATTTTTACCTTTTACTAAATTCAGGAAGATTCCACATTGACAATGACTAGATAGAGCAGTGGTCACCAAGCCACGGCCTGCGGATCGAATCCAGCCCTCCAAAGAATTTTATCCGGTCCACGATTTTTATCTATAAATATTTCTGTATAAATGTATATTAGAAATATTAATAAATAGAAGACTTCCCCAGGTAGTGAACTTGTAATAGAGAGTTTCTATGTAGGTGGTCAACATGTAGGTATACATTTTTTTTATCATTATAATTTTTACGAGCTTATGAACAATGGACGCCTAAAACATCTATCAAAAATAATGGTAAAATAAAGTTTTTTTCGGTATACAAAATTACTTAATTACCCAGTACCTACAATAATATGTTTACAAACTCCCAAAGTTGGCCATGAAAAAAAACTGAGTTGGAGCTCACGGGGTATTAAATGTGATTTATGTTTCCATTTCAAGATTAAAAGCTAGAAAGGATCATTTTTTAAACGATTCCTCACCTTCTGGGGTACCGAAATCCGGTAGTCGTCAAAATGTCGTTCTGTGCGAGGTGGCTCAAAAATCCAAAAAAATTGCAAGAATTGTTTACTTTTTTTCAGTTTTTGTCAATTTTGACCCCGATGAAGTAATTTTTTGGCAAAGGAAGTTCTATACTTTTTGAAAGTAGACTTGATTTTCTATAATTTGGGACCATTATGGTATCTGTAGACTTAAAGATGCCCGAGATGCAAGTGTAAATATATACGATTTAGTTTTGCTTTAGTTTCTGATTTTTTACCTTTGTCAAAAATTATCCGGATCCGAAGGTCCGTCGAGTACAAAAACGTGTATTTATCATTAAACCTTCATCATAATATACAACATAGCAAAAAATCGTAGCTACTCCACGAGATCGTGCCACTGCCTTGAGATATCTCATGATATGGCTGTATCGCTAATCATGGCAAAATAGTATGATAGATTTGCAAACTTTTGTACACGTGTATATCGGGTACTATTAGGTCTACAGAGACTATTATACTCTCAAATTGTAGAAAATTTAGTCTACTTTTAAAAAGTATAAAACTATCACGCCGAAAAATTGGGCCTTCGGGGTGAAAATTGACAAAAACTGCAAAAAGGTAAAGAATTTCACGGTTTCTTGAATTTTTGAACAACACTTTGAGAACGAGGTCATGCACCACCATATAAAAGAATAATATTTGAAGTAGAGCTGAATAACAATTAGAATTGGAAAATTGTGTCTAAATTGAAGAACCAGATCAAGCACCCCTGTATGAGAAACTGCATGCTGTAATAAAGTTGTCAATATTTAGCAATTGAGTTCGTAAAGGCTCGTGTCCACTAGCAAGCAACTTGTGATAGATTTTTCAGACACTGCTTGCGTAGCCGTGTACACACAATTTACGTTTTTATCGAATTTACTCTACACAAATTACTATAGCAAGTAGCTTTTGTGGTTTCAAGTGTACACGTCTTTATAGAAATATATCTCGGCTATAGAAAGAAGCAGGTAGTATGCCTACCATAAAAATCATCGATTTCCAAAGAGCTTATACATATTTGGGAATTATCTTTTAAAAGCAATGACAATTTACGGTGCCAAATATTTATTTGTATACAGGCGTTCGTTTGCACAAAAGAATATAATTATAATGTAGCTACCTATAATGCAGAAATATAATTTAAACTTTGGGAATGGTTTTTGTTTGTTATAATTTTATGAAAGAAGTGTGTACAAAGCAAATAGAAAGTCATATAAATATAAGAAAAGACTTTGTAATTCTAACTGGTTTTTGTATGAGTGTACCGTTAATTTTGGGAAGACATTTATTTAATCCCCTACAATCCATTTGCACACATTTGCGCATTTTTTACTGAATTTATTTATTAAATTTTTAATAAACATATTTGAACCTTTACAACTAATTAATAAATGCAAATCATTAAATAATTATAATGAAATTCTAATGATATCTCCCGGTATTTCCAATACCTAATTTGATGAAAGCAAAAGGGTTTTTTTTGTTCTCGAGCACTTTGTCGAAATACCGACTTCAAAGCTTGTCGTAAATCATTAGTATGTATTTAGGCACTTTTGACTGAAAACAGTGCCAAAGAAACGGGACACAACACTGAAAATGAAAGAGAATCAAATTTACTACATCAAAATATTCCCAAGAATACGTAACTCGTCTGTCTTTTGGCCACTTTTACTTTTTTGAATTTTCTTTCATTCCTGGTTTAGCTATTTCCTTAAAATTATGTAATCTCTGTTGAATCTCAGTCCTTTCGAACAATTGCGCTAATTTCACCAATGTGGCTTATTTTTTTATTCGTTTTTTGCTTGGGATACAATTCAAAAGTGTCATTTAGCAAATACGTATCTTTTGCTCGCTCAAAGACGTTTTTCTTTCATCTTGTATATAAGTAATTTGTACGCTTGCTAACAACTTTCGGGACGGTTCCGAAAGTTTTGCTTCATTCGGTTTTGGCAAAACGCCCGTGTACACTTGCAAGTTAGGGGTCCACCAAATTTATACCTCTCACACCGAAAAGATTTATTTACTTGCGAAAATTTTTGTCGAGAACTGTCAATCATTCCAAAGTTGCTTCGTATTTTACTACCTGAGGGTACTAATAAGGGTTTACAATTTTAAGATATATGGACGCAGTTGACCAGTCCAGTAATGCTTAAAAGAATGCCACAGCACTTCTAAAAAATTGTTTGGTCAACTTTCGTTGTGACAGTAAAGTCTTCCGTCCTTCTTATAAATAATTTGAAAACTTGTTGTCTAACCATTGGAACAGCTCCGAAAGTATTTGCCCGAGTCGGTCTTGTCAAGTCGCACGTGTACACTAGCAAATGATGGCAAGCTGAGTGCGATTGTATACTTGCAGCAGTTTTACTCTATGTGCCGTGTACACGTGGTTTACACAGTATGCACCTGTTCTCAGACCTAACTTGTGAAACTTTTACTTGATAGTGGACACGAGCCTTAAAGGTTGTTGGATTCACGTAGAAATTTTTTACTAGCTAAAAGAATGTGGTTATGTGGTCATAAACGGACGACTCATCACTAAAGCTCGGAATTGTATGCAAATGCATGTTTTGTTTACGGGTATGCACCTAAATATTTTTTTAATATCTTTACGAATTACACATAAACAGACTCAATTATTTAATTTTATAGTGCATATAAATGCATATTTCAGACGTTAGTGCATATTTCATAAAAATCCCTTATAAGTGCATATAATAGCAAAAATTTGTCAAAGGTAAATTTTATAAAGAGGTGGGTATATCGTAAAATTGATAAAAATTAGAATCTGAATAATATGTGAATGTCAATCATTGAAATTATAAATTTATTTAAAGTATAACATTTACTAAAATTTTTAAACTTTGAAATTTAAACAGGATCGTACGGTAGTAGGTAGTCGGTTTTTTGTAATAATTTTATGATCGGTTTGTCCGGATACTTAAAAATTTCCAAGCTCCCGATGCAAATTGTTTTGTCGGCAAATACGTTCTAACAAACTAGACAAAGGATCTAGAACTTTCTTATATTATTTAAGTAAACGGACACTCTAATAAAGCTGTTAACCAGCCATAAATAAAAGAGAAATATGTGTAAACCAAATTTTTAAGTAAATAGTAATTGCATCTTTGAACTAACAGTTGGTTTGAAAGCCTTGTGAAGAAGAAGTGTTCTTTATAAAATTTAACTTATTTTTTATAAACAATTATTGTAAAATAAAAAATTTATCCGATAAAAAACAAGGTCTTGTTATATTAATATTACTATCGAATAAATTTTTTGGCGCATCTTTTAATTTTAACTGCATATTTTTGATTTTTAAGTGCATATTCTTCAAAAATTTTGCAGCATATATGCAGCATATATTAGACATTTTTAGTACATATAATTCCGAGCCCTACTCATCACAAGAAAAGTAAGAAGACGGTGCTAACCAATCACACTAGTCTTTAAACAAATGGACTCCAATCCTCATATCACACCTACATTCATAAAAGATTGTCCATAAAATGTAAAACCAAATTTTATCAATTGGGATTACGAGTAAAACCTTAAAGAATGTATATTGTATAACCTCCAGAGGTAACCTTCGATGCATATCTCAACAGTAATCCTTTAGGCATAAATTTCATTGAAATTGTGTCATTACTCATTACATTTTTTAATATTTTAACAGTTAGTAGTTACACTGTTTACATTTTTTAACAAACAAATGATAGTAAAGCTGTATATAATTGCAATATGTTAATATACCACTTTACATAAGGGAAATAATAATGGGTAGTTGAGATATTATTTGCTCTTCGATAATAGAATCATTAGCATTCCATTTTTGCAAGTAGTAGAATTTAACCTTAATGATTAAGCACGGCATAAATAGGTATGTCAAAACCCACAAGACGATAAAAATCGCTTTTGATATAAAGGTTGACTCATTTCATACACACTAACTTCTATCTCTTCAAATTTTGCGTTTCATCATAAGCTTTATTGTCTAAAAAAAGGCACTTATAAATTACTTAAAGGTCATGAAATGTAGAAAGAAACGTTGTGATATATCCAGGTAATGAGTAATGAGTATTACACGCACCGGCGCGTTTATCTTAGTACAGAGATCCGAGACAACTAGCATTCTACAGCCAACGCACATTCTACGACTCTGATTCAAAAGGAGTTACTACAATACCTAATGGATGGACGAAACTACACTCCACAACCCCAAAGTGACGGGATAGAAAATTCAAAGATCAAAATCGGAAAACTTCTCATTTAGCAATGCTCAACCACTAATACCGCCAAAATGCAGCTACTAAAGGACTAAAGGATTCATACTGTAACTCATGTGATAATATCATGCGGGTTCATCAATCATTACACCATTCGTGAACTAAAAATACACCACTAGGTACTATTGATCAATGATCAGTAGTCAGTGGCTCATACAAGGTGTGAATTTGAAGACGGAGATAGAATAGTCACTGCTCATACGTACGATATCTAATGTGATAAAAATAATATTTTGTTTCGCATCAATGATAGCGTTTTCAAAAGACAAAGAAAAGTGTTATCACTCAAAATTTTTTAATTAGAGTAGCTAAAGCCTAAAAAGATAAATCCTGGAAGTGGAGGTGGAGGGTAAAGATCATTTTATGAATTATAGAGATTCGCCCTCCAAGTTGTCAAAATGGTATCTTAGAAACTTTTAATGCCTTCCAGAGCATTGTAGGTTTTGAAATTGGCATGCGGTATAAAAATTAGGGCTAACATTGATTGTAGACCAGAATCAACAAATTTACAATTTCGTCAATAAAAGAATATTATGTTGCATACTTTTTCAATAACCAGATTCTTTAACCATTTTCATTATACAGCTATATTCGCCCGGAACACCGGTCGTAGCTCTGCCACTTATATGTCATTATTAGAAATAAATATGGAGATCTTGCAATTTAACGTTAACTTCGAAAGGCGTAAGTATCAAATGTTTAAAAAAATCACAATGAAAATGAGGAAGAACGATGGTGTAGTTGTGAAATTTTTTCCTCAACAAAAAATACCTTCTATGTACCATAAGTTGCATATACAATCGGTAAAATAATTATTTAAAAATAAATATAAAGCAAGGATAATAAAAGTTACAAGAAGCTGACAATAATTCAAGGCAACGAGGTTGCCTATAGATTAGGCGCTACAAGTACCGCCTATTTAAACTTTAACGTAACAAAGGTTGCATATAGTTCAGGCGTTTATATTAAAATTTTATTCCCTAATTTGTTTGTTGTCTCTAGAAAAGCTTTAACATAGTAAAGCGTGATTAATGACTCCCATCATACCACATTTAGTAGATAATATCTCGATGTTGTTACCTACGATCAAAAATTAAGGTTGAAAACCTCATGTTACGTCGTTACAGTCTATTTAACTTGATCAATAAATAAATAGGTACCTAATACGTGCTTGCTGAAAGTAATGTTTATAATTTAGAACAGTTTTTCTATAATCAATTAGAGAAAAACGATCCGAGCGATGGTGCTAGCTTTCTGATAGCCTCTGGGTAAAATGTAAAATCTAATTAAGAGGGAACAAATTTTTTTACAAACTCGAGCCACAAGCCCTCTCACTTCTCAAAAGGTAAGGAAAATCTAGTATCAGAAGTTCTAAAGCAGGTTGTTATATCGATGCCGAAATGAACAATCGAACAGCTCCCACTGAGATCCACTAAAATGTGGTTTCAATTTTTCTAGAAATAATAGATTTTAACTCTTCTAGGGTTTCTAAAGTGCGATATGTAGTTATAGCCTATGCAGTTTTCCACAGAAAAATTAAATCGGTTACTATAGCAATAAACAAGACTAATGACCTAATGGAAAAATACGTTTTAGTTTTTTTGATTTTCTCAAGCCATTTCATGATAAGTCAAACCCCAATCACCGATTATGTAATTCATTGGCATACCAGTAAGTCTAAAAACAATTGCATTTCATAAGTGACAAAAAACTTAGACACTTGGGAATAAAAACAGGGTAGTTTACTATCCGAAAGTCGATATTTCCTGAAACGCTACATTACGCTAAATGACTACGACATATCTATTCTACTGGCGGTTCATGGACAAATTAGCTCCAAAAAACACAAATTCAAAGTCTAGATAAGCTATAATAGGTACTGATTTGTTAAGTGCGCCATTCTTGCTGTCATTGTTATAATAATTTATGAAAGTAACTTGATGAAAAAGTCCCAAGTGTCTTTCACATTTTTATAGAAGAGCCGACGTATTTGTAGGTGGCACACGAGCAACACGACGCACATGTTTGAGTTATTATTCACTTTTTATTGCAAAAGATAAGACACCCAAGGTAATCGAACTGTGCCTATTTTTACCGTGCCTATTATTACCGTGGCACGCAATGTGTTAAACAAGTGCATAATGTAAAGAAAGTAATACGTTTCTATTATATATACGGTCCCAACTTCAGGGATGAGTTCCTCGCGAAACTAAGTAGGGTGGCCTAATTGGCTTCAAAGCTAGAAGCTAAGGAAACGACCGTCCCAACATGGAAGGGGATGTGTATGGGGACCTTAAAGCCATATTATATAATTTTTTTCTAGCCCTAACACTGACATTATTTACCGATACTCATAAAAGTGAGTAGGCGGCTTAACAATAAATTATATAACAAAGTCATTCCGATGCAAAATTGCCCATTGTTGTAACGTGTACCATTTTCATTATCAACATTTAAATTTCATTATTTCTTTCACTTCTAACACAACGTATAAATTTTAATTTAATCCAAGAAAATCAACAAAAAAGTGTAACAATGTAACAAAATCGGCATAAAATTTGGAACAAATCAAGATGGTGGGTTGTTGAATAACAATAACTTTTTGCGACAAAAGTTACACACAAATTTCCTTTTCCTATTGATGCCCTATTAGTAGTTCACAAAGGTTGTGGATCGTGGATCGATACTGTTTTGCATGAAATATTTATGATAATATGATAAATATGAACTCATACATTTAAATAAATGCAGGAAGAGTTTCTTGACAGGTGAGAAATTATAACGAAACATGCAAAATGTTCAGTTACTAATTACTATATTCATAAGTCATAAGCATATTTATTTACTGGTATAATTATAGTTTTTCTCGAGGAAATAATAAAAGTGAAGAAAAACGAGTTGAAAATATATTTTGATTTTAGTAAAAATGTTAATCGTGTATCGTAAAAGTGGAATCATTTATTAATTAGCGAGGAGGTGTTATTAAACGATTAAAATATAATTTGGTTAAAATGACGAATTTCGTTTGGTAAAAAAGAATCACCAAAGCTATTTGAAACCTGCCAAGTGCCAATAACGGTAATACCTATTATACCTAATAATTGCTGAATGTAGATCTTTTTTAAAAAATAAGGAGGTTTTCAAACAGCGTCAAGAGAAAGAAAATGTCTTAATAAATAGTGCAAAATAACAATAAAAATATACACTCTTGGACAAAGTTAACGCACCACTGATTTTTTAACTCAAAAATGGCCGTAATTTTTAGGCTACTAATCATCTTGCTAGTTAGGCGTTGCATCTCTTGAGATTTCAAGAAAATATTATTACCAATTTTTTGGTTTTAAAATCAGAATCCATAATGTCAGTTACGCGTGAATCGAACAAGAAACTTTTTAGTAGAAAAAGCAGTAAGGGCACCGACTGTGCTGGATGCTGTAAGAAGGAATTATTCCAGCCTAAGTCACATGGTTAGACGTGTTAGAAAGACCAAGGCAAGGGCAAAAACGATGTACTAATCTAAGGAATGGGCGTTTTCTTAGACAATCTGCTCCGAGAAAGGAAGAATAACACAGCACAAAATTTAAAAATTATATTTGTCAAGTATCATCACTATTGGACTGTTGATAATTGAAAGAAAGTTTCATTCTCAGATGAAACGCGAGTAACTCTTAAATCACCAGATGAACGTGAGAGTGTGTGGCGAAGAGTAAAAGATAGATCTGGAAGTTGTTCATTCTCTCCTAAGATCAAAATCCTTTTTGTGGTGGAATCTGTTTCAACGGCCGTACAGAGTTTACTCCAACACGTGTAAGGTCTATGAACTCGGATAATTATCTAGAAACACCGTAGTTGAACATGAAATGACATTTGCTCCTTTCGTGCGGTCCAATGTTTTGTTCATGAAACATAAACCTCAACCCCAAGTAGGTTATCAATTGCTTGGAAGTTGTTCATTCTCTCCTAAGATCAAAATCCTTTTTGTGGTGGAATCTGTTTCAACGGCCGTACAGAGTTTACTCCAACACGTGTAAGGTCTATGAACTCGGATAATTATCTAGAAACACCGTAGTTGAACATGAAATGACATTTGCTCCTTTCGTGCGGTCCAATGTTTTGTTCATGAAACATAAACCTCAACCCCAAGTAGGTTATCAATTGCTTAAATGTTTTAGATATGCCGTTAATTAAGAGTGACCCCCTAATAGTTCCGATTTAAATCATATCCAGCATCTATGGAACGCTCTTAAAAAGATTATTCTTATTATACATGTCAACCACAATCAACTCGCAGACGTATTCATTGCAGAACGAGAGAATAACTCCCAGAAAGTTATTGAATATCGCTTTTCTAGCATGCCAAGACGCACGAATGCAGTAATTAGGAGTAGAGAAAGACGCAGGACCTTCCAGAATACCAAAATCCGTTGGTCGTCAAAATGTCGCCCTGTACGAGGCGGCTTAAAAATAAAATAAACGTAACGTTCTTTTCAGTTTTTGACAATTTTTACCCAGAATGACCATATGACCAATTTTCGGCAAAGGCACTTTTATGCTTTTTAAAAATAGACCAAATTTTCTTCAACTTGAGACCAGGATGGTCTCTATAGACCTAATGATGCCTGAGTTACAAATGTAAATATATACAATTTAGTTTTGCTTTAGCTTTGGATTTTTGACCAAAATCCAGAGGTCTGCCGAGAACAAAAACGTGGATTTCCCATTAGGCCTTTACCATTTATACAACATACCAAAAAACCATAACTATACCATTTGACGCAAGGTAAATAATCCTGTCTTTGTCAAAAATCCAAAAGAGTGGTTTATGGGCTAACGGATCGTGGTCGAGTGGTTCTTTGAAAGGCTCCTGACGTTTTGTTTGCTGCTGTGGCAAACATCTTCTGAGGTGTTTTGTCCTGTGTGGTAAAGGTCGAAGGTTCAGGAGGAGATGTTTTCCACAGCAGCCAACGACACGTCAGGAGCCTCTCAAAGAAACCCTAGACCACGGTCATTAATGCAGAAACCACTCACACTCATGGCGTCGACCATGAAAGCTTAAACTCTCAAATAAATTGTATATATTTTTACAAACTTTTGTGCACTTGTATCTCGAATACCATTGGGTTTAGAAAGACCATAATGGTCTCAAATTGTAGAAAAAATAGTCTACTTTCAAAAACTATAAAACTGTATTTGCCAAAAATCTAGTCCTTCTCGGTCAAAATTGACAAAAACTGAAAAAAGGTAAAACAAGCGGTTTTTTATTTTTGAGACACCCGTAAAGAACGACATTTTTACGACCAGCGGATTTTGGTACCCCAGAAGGTAAGGAATCATTTGAAAAACTTGATGCTTTAATTTTGTCCAAGGAGTGCATTATGATCCATCTATGACCTTTTCCTAAATTAAGCTAATAATAATTCCCATTTCACGTTTCAGAAGTGAAATTTTGGAACTCGTAATTTTACATGGTTTCCAGATCATTACTCTAAGCCCAAGGCTCGCCCCCAATTATTATAACACTTCTCAAAAAGTTATAATCCGAAACTATACCATACGTATACGGTATACGGCCACACAATTCTGTTTTGCAAAATTCGCTTTAAAAACGAGCTGTCAAAATTCAGTCAAAATTTGCTGCACTCCTCGCCCATATCCCGAATATCCAATCTCCATATCGATCGAGATATTTCGTCCATTGCATTCACTTTTACGATCAAAGGACGTGTAGATCGTTCCCAATCTCCTTCTCCTAAAGCATTTCCGTAAACTTTTTTGAAGTTAGAGAGAAAATTGCAGTCGCGCTGTTTACAATCCGTATTTACGACAAAGAGCAAAAAATTGATTTACAAATTAGCAATTAAAACTAAACAAAGGAAGCGGTCAATTGGAAATTTACCGGTTTGATGACAGAAAAAGTTGTTACATCTTGTTTTCAAGAGAAAAACAGCACTCGTTCAATATTAGATCCAAAAGTGTGACTACATTCGCTGCATTTCTTATCACTTATTAGCTTATCATAAACCTCGTCATTTACATTATAGAGGAAAGAGGAACCGTCTTATTTCCTCTCATGGTTCGAAGGTTGGTAAGCGCTATGACCCATGTTCTATTTACTTTTATAATTATCAAAGAAGCAAATAAAGAATGGAAGAAAGAGAACCTTTCATGCCCTTTTGTCTCGAGACCCCCCTAGTAATCCCGTAGTCGATGCTTTAGGCGTTATCGTAATAAACATAATAATAATAATAAATTAGTCGATTAGATGTGCAGCCGTAATTTAACGTCTGTGTCTAGAGGTCAGGATGGTTAAAAGTAGTAATAAGTAGAACATTTACTACTTTCGTTGGTGTGAACCGTGTGAAAAGACATAATTTTAATGCCCAACAAGTTTCCTTAAGAAAATAAATGGTTAGAACCGAAAATGAAAATGGTAACTAAAAGTGAAGAAAGAAATAAAAGAAGAAAAGCTTAACACACGAGACCGAGCATTGGACTTTCTAATTTCACACAACACACATGCACCCCGCCTTTATCGAAAATTGCAGATAACTGTTCAAATTGTGTTTAAAATTACAAAAATTTCAAAAGTATTAAAAAGAAAAATCCCGCATAGTTGTCGATCAAAATATATTACCCACGTAAATTATTTCAAGTTCAAGTTCAAATTAGTTATTAGAAAAATTTCACAATAACTTCTTCAGGGTACCTACTAACTACGTTCAAACGAGCATAGTAACAGCGGCTGAAGTGGCCATAGGACTTTTCCTTACGCGTTGAAGCTAATCTACAAACTCTCAATAATGTGCACAGAAGCTCTTACCAATTTCAAAAATATAAAATTATACACGGTGTTTCTATTTGAAATAGGAAGCGAATCTCATTTCCGGTTAAATTGGAAGTCAAAATATTAGATGTTTAGTATCACTAGGTAGATAATTGTACAATCATTAAAACTACTTAAAATATACAGAGTGTTGTAGTTAAAATAGAAAAGTAAAACCCGTTTCCGGTTTAACCAGGAGTTAAAATTTAACATGTTTGGTATCATTTGACAGCTAATCTTATGATGTTTTAAAAAATCATAAAATATACAGGGTGTTTTAAAAAACTACTTTTGATTGGCTAATTTCCGGTTTAACCCAAAGTGTTTTTAAATCCAAATTTGTAGCAAATAACAGAAATTGATGGAGTAAATCAATATATCAACTTTCAATTACAAATTTTAATCACAAAAGAAATTAAAAAATTTTGAAATTTTGACTTTTAAAAAGTCATAGCAACGAAACTAGCCCATAGTCAAAAATTAAACTCAGTTGTTAAATTAGGAACTTCGATAATATCTACAGCATATTAAAATACGGACGGTGTCGATTTTGATCAAATCATTTTTAAAATTTTATTCAACTTTGGTCTTTTAAAAGTAGTCAATTTAGAAATTATTTTTAAAATCGACTATATCGAAACTAAAGCCCTATATGTTGCCTATATATTTCTGGTTTTAAATTTCTATAATAATAATTATCTCCAAAGCTATAATAAAAAAAACTAGAAAATGGAACAATCGTTATATTGGCCGCCATTTTGAATTTTAAGTAGGGCCGATGTGTACTAATGTGTGTATAGCCGAGTATGAATACTATGGGTCAAGATTTTCCGAAAAGCGATCAAAATAACCCCCTTATTTTGGGCCACCCTGTATCGATTTCGTTTAAAAGCTTATTTTGTCGATGAAATTCTCTTAAAGTGGCTGAAACCAAACTTTAACGAAATCGCTTCAGTAGTTTTAATTTCACGGCGTTACATATACACACACCCATCCACAAACTTTTTCCAAGAGTTTTATTTTTTGGGAACATTGGATCCAGGGGGACCCGAGACGTCAAGAAATTAAATTTAAACAAAATTTTTTTTCGATGGTAATACTTTTTCAAAGTAGACGAGCTCAACAAAGACGTAACATAAAATTTTTAGCATCACTAGACAGATAATTTTACAATCATTCCAAACAACTTAAAATATACAGGGTGTTGTATTTAAAATAGGAAAGTTGACTCCATTTTCAATTAAAGCGGAAGTAAAAATATAAAATGTTTAGTATTGTTAGGCAGATACGAGACAGAGGTAGATATTAGGAGTAGCTTTACAATATTTGATAATATACAAATTTAAAATATACAGGATGTTTTCAAAAACTCCTATCACTGTCGGCTAATTTCCGGTTTATCGCTCCTCCCTCCCTCCTTTTCCTAAACTCCATTTTTAACCGATTCATAGAGGTTTCGTATTCTTGTCGTCGGGAACACACGCTATACCAAATTTCAGATAGTGCCTTCGTAAGCCTTTTTAAGACAGACTACCCGAAAAATTTACAACGTTCATTAGCTACAAACAATTTCTTCTCCTTAATACGAAATTCCAAAACCGCGAAATCGGCATCAGAAGAAGCAGCTTGCGGTAAGAGCGTTAGCGTATAAAAGCGTTTTGTAACACTTTCGTTTTGCCGAGAACGAAAATAAGAAGGGACTCCCAAAACGAGCCTTGCGGCACTCCTAAACTTGATGCCAACTCTTGGTGTGATTTCTTGTTTTTCCACTCCAAGAGCTACACTTTTATTTTTCAATTATTTAAAAAGCTCTCAAAGATTGTTTATAGACAATGAAAAATTAATTAACAGCTAATTATCGCTTTCTTTTTTAAAAGGTGCAAATTTTGATCAAATAATAATTAAAAGATTTATTTACTATTAACTAACAGTTACTTTATTAATTATTGCTACTTATATCGATCTTTATTTTAATGGTTTTCGCTTTCACGTAAATCTAAAAACCAGATTAAAAAATGCTTATATCAACAGAGCGTAAATTTTATATTCATAATTTACTTTCTTTGTCGAGACTTATTTAAACTATTTTAAACGGAACCGAGTCTAAACTACAAACCAATTTTTATGACGTTTTCCACACAGATTTCGAACTAATCCGTCGTTTTCAATCAAACACATTCGGTTACTAATTCAATTACAAGATAGAAAATATCAATTTTCAAGTTGTTGAACACACGCTACGGGCCATAATGTAAATTTAACATTATAATTAAATTCAATAATTAGTGTGTAATAAACTTAAGCGTTACATAAGCATAAGAATTGAGAATAATTCAAACTTTTCGAGTGTCGTTCGCGACTATTTGTTCTTCAACTTAAATATATTTGAGGCAACTTTCTTGGCTATTTTTAGTCATAGCAGGAAGAGATTTTTTTAATTTGATACCTCTTTACGGATAATTAAATAAAAAATGTATTGCTAATTATTTAAATCCATACCAACAAACTTTTGTGTAGAATTTGTTAGACTCCCCCACGTAGTTTTTGTTTGTTACGAGAGAAGAGAGTAGTGGAAATCTATAAAAGCGATGAATGGAGAATTTGTTGTTACATTTTACTTTTAAACAGCAGTGTTTTAAGTGAAGTGATTTTTTTTAATTAAATTGTTTATCAAACATGGCGATTCTATCACAATTGGTAAGATTTTATGTATTTACTATACAAATAATAAAAAGAAAAAAAAAGTTTTTGAGTTGAATTTTAAAAAATTTTTGTTTACGAGTTGCGGTCCAATTACCAACAAATTTGGCTTTATTTTGAAAATTTTTAAAGATGCGGTCCAATTAACAATCGTTTATTAATTTAACAACACAACAATGCAATAAAGAACTAAATTCTCAACAATAATAAAATTTGCACGTTAATTGAGCGAATTTCCATAACTTGTTGCTATACTTAAGTATAATAAGGACGAATTTTGGTTTTCAAGTCATCTAAATTTTAGTGTTCAGATTAAATTAAGCATGATGTATATAAGCAATTTTCGTCTTTTCAAGTTCATAAAATTCCTAAACTAAATAATACCATAGAAGAGTTTTAAAGTTTGTCAAGTTTTTGAACCCCCTGTAGATAGTATAATATAAAGAAATTAATGTTTATTGACGTCTAAATATTGAATACCTTGGTACTGAAAATGAAAAACAATTTGTTACACCCCTTTGTGATTATTTTTGAATTTACCGCGTAGTGGGTACCACTTTCGATTCTCCAGGAAATTACATCAAGGTTTACTTTTAAAATAGACCACCCTGTATATGTTTACATTTTTGAACTATTCTGGGTATATGCATTTTATCATTAAAAAAACAGGCAACCACAACCACTAAAAGTTGTTTCCATTGCGACTTCGAACATCGTGGGAAAACTAATTGATTTGTGTTTTGTAAGCACAACTCCTTTGGACATAAGTAATCGTTTCCAAATATGAATCATTAGGTACAATATTCCAGTAGAGAGAATTTTACCAATAGTTCGACACTAAACGCCCTTATATAATTTATTAAAAATAACAAACAGAGGCAAAAAGTCTAATAAAAATCATCTTTTTAGCAGTTATTATACAGGGTGTCAATTTGAAAACTTCCCATCTCCAATATCTTCGCCTTAGTATAAAATATCAAAATTCCCTGATTTATTACTGAGAGGAACACTTTAATCAATTATCTGAGTTCTACCTAGATCAACCCCCAAAGTAGGGTAGCTTAACCCCTAAAATATTTAATGAAAAGGGAGGTCGAGTGGTACCTTTTTAGAAAGCTCCTTTAATTGCCTTTATAACGATATGCTAATTTGTTTTTTGTAGTAGTTTAAAAAAATGGCGTTGTCAATTTGAAAACTTCCCACCTCCAATATCCTCGCCTAAGTATAAAATATCGAAATTTACCAAGACCCATCAATTTTATTACTGAAGGGGACACTTTAAACTAGCGTTTGCGTTTTCTCTAAAGCAACTCCCAAAGTGGGGTAGGTATAATCCCCTAAATCTTAAATGGGAAGGGAGGGGGGGTCGAGTGACACCTTTTCGGAAAGCCCCTTCAATTACCTGTATAACGATATGCTACTCGGTTATTTTTGGATTAGTAGTTTTGATGAAATTGGAAGGTGAACTACGAAATTTTAGAGAAAAGTTTGGAAGCAGTATTTAATATTGTTAAGAACATAGTGAAGAACATTTCCAACAATTCATTAATAATAATCTTTCTTGCCTACAGTTATTTAATCATGAAAACTACTACTCCAAAATAATAAATTAGCATATCGTCGTGTCTTAAAGACAATTAAGGAGACTTTCGAAAAAGGTGCCACTCGACCTCTCTTCCCATTTAAGATCTTTGGGATTTGATCTAGAGAGAACGCAAATATTCGATAAAAGTGTCCCTCCCGGTATTAAAATTGTCCAGTCTCGAAGAATTTCAGTATTTTATACTAACGCGAAGATATTGGAGGTGGGAAGTTTTCAAATTGACACCCTGTATATGATTATGGATTATGATAATCTACGATAATCCACAATGGTTCATAAAAACGGCTGATGCGACCATAACCGAACTTTTTAGTACGCGTTAAAAATATTTAAAAAAATATTACAAATAGTACCAAACAATAGTATGCTCAGAAGCTCTCCCCGATTTGAAAAACCTAAAATTATTCGGGGTGTTTCTAGTTCGAATAGGAAAGCTAAACCGGAAGTAAAAATTTTAAATGTTTGATATCACTAGATAGACATAATCCTACAATCTTTCAAACCACTTATATATACTGGGTGTTGTATTTAAAATAGAAAAGCTAACCCCATTTCCGGTTAAACCGGAAGTTAAAATTAAACATGTTAGTATCATTTTACAGCTAATCATCCAATTTTTTATAAAATCATAAACTATACAGAACGTTTTCAAAAACTGCTTTTGCTTGGCTAATTTCAGGTTTAACCGGAAGTGCTTTTTACCCAAAATTGTAATAAATAATAAAAATTTATGGAATAAATTAATGCACCAACTTGCAATAATTATAAGCTTTAATTACAAAAAAAATAATAAATTTTTGAAATTTTGGCCTTTAAAAAATCATAACTCCTGATCTAGCGCATAGCAGAAAATAAAACTAAGTTGATAAATGAAATAGCTATAGCTATAGAAATAGCTATAGCATACCCAAAAATAGATAAACCTGCCAGAGCCGGTTTTCAGAAAATTCGTTTAAACTTTTAGACAACTTTGGTATTTCAAAAGTAGTAAAACTTGAAATTCTTTTGAAAATTGACTATACCGAAACTAAAGCCCTATATATTCCTCTTTTTAGATTTTTATAATAATAATTATATAATAGTTATATACTAAAAAAACTATAAAATGGGACGCCATTTTAAATTTAAAAATTTGAAAAAATATTTTTTTAATTAGGACCGATTTGAACCAACTTATAGCCGAGTATAAATTCTGTAGATCAAGATGCGAACAAGGTCGAAATGCGACCAAAATAATCCCCTTTTTTGGGCCATCCAGTATAGATTTCGGTTAAAAGTTTATTTTTTTGATGAAATTTTGTTAGAGAGGTTCATTTCCAAAATGTTTGAATGATTTAATATTTCCAAACGCTCTATGGGAGTCGACTGAAATTGTGTCGAGAGCCGCATTGAAGATTCAAAATTTTATGTGAGCCACCATCGTCGTGCGCAGCGAGGCCAAAATGCACCAAACGCGATTGTTTTAAGGGGTTGTGGCCCCTATTATTACACTTTCTGGCCTGATTATTTAAATAGAATTTAAATACAAAATTATTTGTTATTTAACCTCATAGAATTTTAGAGTGATATCTCAAAAGATAAATAAGTGACAGACCTGGGGCCTCATCCTAATTTTGTTGACATCCTGTGTACCTACCTATATTTGAGATTTTGGTGGACATTATGAAATTGGTAGTTCTGAATAGTAGAGGTAACTACATTGTTGCGTTAAGTAGATTTTTGTATAGTCGAAAAACAAAGCATTCTTGATACATTAATTAAAGATAGGATAGCTCCTTAATCTTTGTAACAAAAAGTACCATAAAGGAAATCAGCAACACGTGCAACTTGTAGAAAGTTGGTTATCCTAATTGGAAAACTGTCCTATTTGAGCAAGATCCAATTAAGCGTGGTATTAATAGAACTACTAAGTAGATACGTATTGAACAAATCTGAATGAATTAATTATAAAAAACATCGGTGCTAATTTTATTTCTATCAATTCGCTTTGATTTACAAGTAAAAGAAAATTATTGCGTCTGCATTCAATGTATCGTCGAATTATAATCGAATAGATCATTATTGCAATCATCTGAAAAAAGGGGTACCCTAGCCAGATTAAAATAGAATGGGGACGATCGAATAATTTATTTTTCTGTATGCGAATGATTGCTTTTCTCGTTTTCAAAGGTAATTAGATTTTAAACGGCTTCTAATTACCTAAGGTAAACTCAGTATTTATCAGTTTGTGTTTTATTAGATCAAGCTAATAGGATTTCTATACATCAATTAATCTAATAGAGTAGTACCTACCTACTTAAACCTCTTCAGTATTGTTTTGGCACATTTTGGTATACATATTTCCAAATGTCACGATCCCTGACCTTGAAGAAGTTTAAAAGAACAACATTGCCACAAAAAAGTGCACGCAACCGATCAAAAAGAAATTAGAGAGAAATTGAGTTATTTTTTCTAAATTAATTCTTTAGTAATTTCATTTTAATCAAATAAATGTCAAGATTTTTTGTAATACAAAGTTGATTTGCGTGTGAACTTTTTCAAGATCATGGATCATGCCATCGCGACATTTCCCCCTTTTTGCCGTAGAGTAATCTTCAGTTAATCACTATACCCACCTACCCCTAATAGTATACTAAAGTGTGATTAATTCCAAGTTGAAATGAGTTACTTGAATTTCTATGCAGATATTTATTATACCGAAATTCTCATTAAAAATTAATTTTGGTAGTTGGGATTTTTCATGCGGATCATTGCCAGAGCGATATCAAAATAACGGTTCAATAGTCATTTAAAGCTGTGTTAATTTGGCTGATTACTTCAGTTTATTGTTTCCAGTAAACAATTTTTGTCAATTAGACCATGCATCTATTAGCTACAGCCTAATAGCACAAATCATCTCTTAGTTAGTTAGAAATGCTCAATGATCTCTCTGATTACTGATTAGCAATTTAAAAAATGAAATTGAACATTGAACAGGTTAGAAAAACATTTTGTTGTTAAAATATTATACTAGGTCTTAAGAAAAATTAAAGTGAACTAAAAAGTTTACGAGATTATAGATGATGACTTGGGCCTAGTTGTATAAACGAGCTAATCTCGGAGTCAGAGTTAACTCCACGATCAACCTAAATCAACAACTAATTCTGAGTTAAACTGAAATATATTTGACTCTAAAAAATTGATGTGTTAACCCTGGAGCAAGTGCCTACGAGCTAACCTAATCTAATCCACACGCTAAGGTCTAACCTTATATTCAGATCGTGGAGTTAACTCTGACTCCGAGCTTATCTCGTTTATACAACTGGGCCTCGATGATAATAAAATGTTCGGTGTCCCGCGTTAAAAAAATTTATTTTGCGACAACATCCTGTATGTTCAAAATTAATTTTAAAATGTACATCGTTAACTACGTCTCCGGTAAATTCTTTAACCTGCCTTTCATAAGCTTGACAGAAGACTGATGATGGCATTGCTATCCATAATCCATGATAAGAGTGGCAAGTCCAATACAGAAAATTCCGTTTGGAATTGGCTTTTTACCTGGCAGATCTACTTATCATAATTTAGTTCTGCGTCTACATGCTGCATGTTCAGTTGTTCAGCCTCTCTAGGCAAAGAATATTCTGCCGACGATATCTGAACTTTACCCACGATTTTACCACTTGACAAGGTCGCTCGAAAGCATCTTCAAAAGTTTGAATAATTGTGAGTGGCGTATCACAGCGATCCGTACTAGGTCCAATCTGCTCTACAAGCTGATTTACCAAGACGTAACAATATTAGAAGCGATTTGGTAAGAACACATTGACAGAACTGGTCTAAAAGCTGAGAAAAGAAACATTTAGAAACCATCGGTGTCTAAGGTTTGTATCAAATCAAAATTTGGTTTTGCAATTTGGTGTTTTCGTGACATAAATAACATGGTCGATACAGAAGAGAGATCTGCAAGATACCAAAATCCTAGAGGAATAATATTTGGAAAATGCGTTCTTAGTTTTTGCACTTGGGCCAAACAACATTGTGGTAACGAGGGGAATAATAAAGCAGGCCCGCTAGCTAGGAAAGGCCCATATAGTCTCCTATATGACCAAAAACGTATTTGAAAACGCATTCTTTAGAAATAACACCCAGCTGTTACACACTAGAAGACTGGCAAGTAACACAAGCTGCCGTCAGGACAAATATGACATACCAGATTCTTCAAAAAGTATGATAATATCGTCTAAAGCTGTTCCGAACTAGTCTTAGCCTAAAAGCAATAACTGCATTGATACTCACAGGATACTGCTAACTAAACAAGCATCTCTGCACGTTGAAAAAAGTTAAATTCTAGTTCGACATGGTCAGAATTTGCCTCGCCTTTCTTAATAGGGTTCTAGAGATCATGTAGTAGTAGTAGATAATAGGGTCACGGTTTAAAATCTGGTGGGTCTGTGAAGACTGATTGGAGGAGGTACATAAACCTAAGTTCTCACTCTCATCAAAATAATCGATAATCCAGACTATTCAAATCGATCCGAAGCAAATATTTTAGATTGTTCAAGGTCAAACGGCTTTAAATAAAAGTCAGAAATTGTAGTAGCGATTGATGAGTAATTTTTCATCGGTTAACGTTCATTGTGATAAACGGTCATGATTAAACCTCACGTTAGTTACGAGTCACGATGACCAATAACAGACGAAAAAGCGTGAGATCTGTGGGCTCATCGGGCGTAAACACCAATCATGAGGATTGTCACTATAACCGATGAAAAATCACGAGGTCTCTGAGCAACTTTACCGAATAATATGTGATCAGTTACGTGCCTTCATACTTGAGATAGTACCAGTAGTACGTAGGGTGTACGCGAAAGATAAATGGTGAGAAGAAACCCTGAAAACTAATTTCTGTGCCCATGTTCATGACATGAATTATCACCACACGATTAGAGACATCATGATATATCTAGACCTACAATCACAAAAACGAAAAACTTGGCTATAAAATGTAAATTTGAAACGTAATACTAACACTGTTAGGCCCTTTCAGAGAAAATGCGAGATCCGGGGCAAATAATATTTTAGCATCTCTTAGTGCCGTAGGCGAAAATTCTTGATTGTTCAAGGTCAAACGGTTTCAAAGAAAAAGATTGATAGTATCTGCCATTGAATTTTTTCCATTCGTTCTCATTTCTGTCTTTGCCTTCCCCTTTATTTTTATCATACCGAGTTTCCAAGTTGAGGCCCCCAATATTGCGAGACTCGGGGCGCTGGCCCTCCCTTTGCTCCTCTGTAGGGCCTACTATACTAAAGTCGTCAGTAAATAGCCCTAGAATGAGCAGAATCGTTAGAATCTCGACATTTCAATGCTAAGAGCTGAGAGAATAAATTTTGAAGAATCATAATGAAACGGAGATATCCGCATCAGCATGCTGTTAAAGCCTCTTGGCATCTTCAAATGTTATTGGAAATTTGTCAATAATCAAAATTTTACTCAATTTTGCTGCAATCTTCATCACCTCGCCCCAATTTTCTTACGTTAGTGTATATAAATTTCGTCCCTGACATTTAAAAATTTAATTTTTCCATTCGCCCCCATTCCGAACTAACCTAAAAATTGTATTGTTTTCCCCATTTGCAAAACGTTTTCAGCGCATTTTAGTTTAGTTAAATAATTATTACGATTTGACTTTGAACTGTTTTCGTTTATGGATAAAAAAAGGTACACTTTATAATCAATTTACATTAAATTTAATTTATAAACAACAACGTGCAATTTATAATGCAAATTATGTAAAAACCTTTAGGAGATACTTAATTACCATAATATAATCCTTGAATGCGCTTAATCAATCGGGAGTTTACTTAAAAAAGAAAATTTAAAAAAATCAAAATCGAGTCAACGTAACTTTCGTCTTTAATTATCAACAAATTAATTTTCGCGTGCGTGCACCAAAAAATTTCAGGTCAAATTTTACTTTTATTACTGGCGTTACGTAAGTAATTATTTTTTATATAAAAAAATTAAAAAATTCGCTAATTGATTTGCACTTGGTTGATTTTAAATTTTAATTACAATTTACTTTATACGAATTTCCGTCGAAATTTGCTTTCAAATTTTTGTTAAATTTGCAAAAAGTTAATTTGTGTGCAAAACGATAATTTCGTTAATTTTTGTCGAAATTGTGTAATTGTACAATTTTGATGGTAGCGTCGTTGATGAAGTCTCCCGCACAAATTAGCAACGTTTTGGATTGTAACGCGTAACAGACTTCCTCAAGCTCGAGAAAGTATTTGTATTAGGTACTTATAAGTAAATTATTTAATAAGAATTGTTAAAAGTAAAACAATTTTATAAGAAATTATTATTTAACTTTCCTAATCAAATTAGTAAATATTTGGGCTCCTTCCTTCCGCTTTTCTTTATTTTCTATACGCACGTAACTTAAATTAGGTTATCTAATTACATAATAATCAAGCCACGCTTTTGACAAAATCATTGTTTCGCTAAATTTAAACTTTTTTCCCTTTAATTTCGTTTAAATTACAACCTTCAAAATTTTCAAACCTTTTATCCGCGCGGATGTTTAATTTAAACTATTAATCTAGAGTAGGTTATCTCAGTCACGACAAGATTTGTGCGAGCTTAAATCGCGTGTGTAATTACCAATTAAAGAAAATTAGTAGAAAATTAATTGAACTTAATTAAAGCTCAATAACCTTTAAAGTAAGAGAATTTTAATTAGAAACCTAATTATTGTAATTTGTTTCCAAACAGAGTGACTTCATCTTATAAATATTTAATAGATTTACGCGAAAAACCTCAATATTAAATAATATAATATTTATATTATTTATAAATAATATTTAAATTTCTTTTGTTTAATTATAAATATAATTAAATGGTAGTTTTTAACTACGTTGATAACGATGAGTTTGTGCTTCGGGAAAAGTTTTTATGATGTTTGTAAATTAATTATTATATAAAAGACTGCTCGTTGTAATTAATTAATATTTATATCTTACAATAATTATGTCAAGTATTACTAACATGCAACAGGAATTTCGACACTTGAAAAACGACTTTATGAACGCTGAAATAATTTTTCCTCGCTATTATCTGCAGACTTGATTATAGGATCAATAACAAAAATAGGTAATAGGTATGGGTTACAATTATTTCCGATATGTTTAAATCTTCTATCTGTCTATAATAATCTACATCGCAATCTAAGTAATATTTGGCCAGATGACAGAGGCTAATCCAGTAGAAGACATTATTCATCACATGAATTAGCTCAATCAGCTGAACAAGTCACTACAAAGTCTTAGAGAAAATATATTTTCCCCTGGAATTCTGGGAAGCATTGCGATTAACGTCCTTGGCCACAAAACGAACGTTGCAAAAAGGCATTTAACCCTGCGTGCGTTGCTCGCGCTATGGTTTGCAACATCGTTGCTCGCGTGTGAGCGCTGCACTCATCTAGTGTTTTTATTACTTAAATTGGGATTTAAATTTAAAAAAATAACATTATAAGCAACATATAGGTACCTACTACCTAATATAAATCAAGGTGTAGATTAAAAAAACTAATATTGGGGTTAATAGCGCCCCCATTAGTGCAGAAATGGATGCTACTGTTTGGGCATATCAAAAACATTTTTTCAAGTTTCAGCATATACCTACGAAGTACATACTTAAATAATTAGTAGAAAGTGTAATTTCATAATTCTATCAATTATAAAAAAATGCATATCGTAACTACGGCAAAAAGTTTATCTCCATTAGCCGCGCATTGAGCACAGCGCTCACCTAACACGCTGAACTGTTAAAAAATTCGCCAATTTACATTTTTAAAATAAATATCTATAGACCTGCAATTCTATATCGTTTCTGATAAGCATAATTTTAAGGATTAGGTATAGACGGGCAAGTTCAAAATCGCAAAGATTTGACTTTGATAGCAGAAATTCTCAGAACGTGAGCGCTGCGCTCATAGCGAAGCAGGGCAGGGTTAAGAGATTCATTAAAAAATAGTATTCTTGTTTTTCTTCTTCGCCCATCAATTTTGTCGTGACATCACTGTTAACCCTGTACATAAATTTACAAGAACGACCATGTAGAACACCAACCACTATTTATCGCGGAACTCTAGCGTTCAGGGGAGCCCCGGTTCAGACACATTACGCCAATCAGCACAGCGGCAAGCTACAGACTAGAGAGCGACGTTCTTAATGCAAGATCTCGACATTCCTAAAACTGATACCTAATACCTGCTGTATGATTGCAGGAAAATGATCTTGGTGTATTTCTATCTATAGAACATAGAACATCTTGGAAGGTTCGGCCTACTATTGTCATACAAGACAGCTAACCTTAAAGCGTTTTTCAATAAGAGCGACACATTTTGAAATGGAAGTTTCTGATGCGCGTGTAGTGTGTGAAAATCTAATATCATTAAATTGTGGAGGAGAACACGATTTTAGAACGATTGTCGATTGCTCAGATTTATTATGAAAAACGTCGTTCAGTCGCGACAATTTTGCGTGCGCTAACAGCAAGCCTCGGTCACTATAATGGGCCAACTCAAAGAACTATTGAACGAGTGGTGCAGAAATTCGAGTCAACCTCAAGTCTCCGTAATGTCCCTATACCAATTAGATGAAGAAATGCACAGAGCGAAGAAAATATTGCTCCTGTATGTACGAGAGAACGTTAGGGGAGACAAAAATGTATCGATTTCTCGTCGTACTCAACAATTGGATCTTTCAAAATCGAGTATGTGACGAATTTTGCAAAAAGATCTTAGTCTGCGTCTTTAAGCCACTTGCCATATTGCCAACAGCTTTATTAAGGGAAAAGTTGGCTGAATCGGTTATTTCAAGAAATGAACCGGTCGATTGGCCTCCTCGGCCATGCGAATGAACACCCCTAGACTCTTTCTTGCGGGACTACGTTAAGTAGCTCGTTTACAGTAACAAACCAGCAACTTCGATGCTTGGAAGATGAACATTAAACGAGTAATTGCTAATATGGGGCTAATTTGATTCTAAAAGTTATGGAAAATTTGGTTCAATGGATTAATTCATGCAGACACTTTTGTGAAGGACATTTGAACGATCTTGTATTTCACAAATACTGGCATATAAAATACTCACAATCAAATAATTATAAATGCACTGGGCATCTATCATGGGCTTTGTTTATAAACCCTGCATTAGAGAAGGACACCTACACACCACCTACATTTCTCGACAACAGGCGCGAGCGTACAAAGAATAAATAAAACATAAATAAGCAGTACAATTGTGTTGGAAATCGGATGGGAACACACACGTTAGGATTTTGCAGTACGAGTTTTACTTTCAAATGATAAACATGTCAAATGAAAATGTACTCTTAGCGGCTCTTGCGCTTTATATAACCGAAAAAAGACGAAAAAACACAATAAGCGTAGGTGGTGGCGCCAAAACCAATGTCCATAGCTCTTTTTCTAGCGGTTTTGTCATGATTATGATGGCGATTTTATTTGCCAAAGACATTCTTGCTCTTTATACAGGTCTAAAAAATCTTTTAAAAATGTCTCGCTATAAGTCATTTTCGAAATTCACTAGCAAATGATTTGTTTCGCAGTATTAAAATCGTACAATCTAATCGCAAGTCGAAATACACGATCAAATAAACGACCCAACCAACACTGTTGTACTGCGGCAGACTGACATGTTTGTCTGCGATCAAATCGCACCGACTTGGTCGAACAGCAAACATACACGATCAAATTAAGTTCAATTTTGTCGCATTCGACAAAATCGTACTGCGGCGTTAGAACGTGAGTGGCGAGCTTTTACGTTGAACAGTAAAAGAAAAAAAATTGTTTCACTATTATTTATTACTGAACTCAAGCCCGAATAGTTGTTAAAAACAGATACGCCACTGGAGAAAAGCTCATTCTGAAATTACAAGCCTATGGAACATAATGGAACTAGTTTTCAAAATAAATTTGTTTTATTCAAATTTTCAAAAAACTTATTTCGCCAGTTTCAGAAAGGCATCATTGGGTCGCTTTATTTTACAGGGTGTCCAAACAGATGCCGAGTCTCAGTCCCAGACACCCATTATAGTTTATAGTAAGTACCAAAGACAACCTGTTTACAATTACTTTTAAAGAGTAATAAGAGATAAGTGATAACTGTTAACATACAGAGTGACAGTCCAAAACGCCTTTACTTTAAGACTTTAAGTAGATTTTGATATCTCACTTTGTATATTTCCTTCTTTAATTCTTTAATTCAAGAAAAGGCCGTGTACCCATCTGGACACCCTGTATAAATAGAAATTACTATAAACGATGGGGAAATCAACAATGGCATATCCACAAAGTACCTAGTGTTTACGTTTAGGCGATGAAAATGACAAAAAAACTCAAAAATTCTTAATTAGTTTGGCTTAATATTAACAACTTTTCATTTGCTTTGAAGATTTGACTGCACTTAAAGAAGTGAAACAGGCATAATGGGATAGAGCAAATAATTATGAGAAGACTTGAGAGCGTATCAGATTACGCAACCCAAATTTAAACGTATAGAAAACTCTAAGAAATATTTATAATTTTACAAATTATATCATTATATGCAGTGATTATGTCATATTTAGAAGAAGGATGATTAAAGTACAAAGTCGATCAACAGGTTGAACATCATCTTCTATCTAGAAAGCTTGAAGAATTGGACTACGGGTCCAATTAAGAAGCCAATACAACTAAACATGCTCTGACAATGTACAACATCACTAATGTCCACTAAATGGCACATGTTGTTGGAAAATTTTGGCTCGACATAAGTAGGATGACTTGAAAACTGATTCGACATCCTACATGAATTCAATTTCCTCCAAAAAATATTAAAACCTGTTGATATACAGGGCCATTCCAAAATAGCGGATAAGCTCTTCAGTACGTTATAGGGCAGCGATGGCGAACCTTTTCTAGTGGCGGGTCAACCAATTAATTTTAGTTTTTTAATATGAAGTCGTGGGTATATTATTCGCAGTGATGGCGCGAAATGTCACGTTCAAGGTCGTAGCCAAAAAACATTTTCAGGGGAAGGTTTGCAAGTAAAATTGGACAATTTTGCATTTCTAGCGTTATAAATAAAATGAAATAGAGCCGCAGACAAAAATTTTTAATTGTTCAAGGTCAAACGGCTTAAAAACAAAGTTCCTGAATTTTAATAACCATTGATAGTGTCTCCAAAGATAATGTTTCACAAAAACAAGAGATGAAAATTTTGGCCATTTTTTTTGTCTGATTTTCTTTTAGTTACAAAACTTTAGCTTAGACTTCCTGAACATGCTCGTGGGTCATTAAAAATTGCCTCGTGGGTCAGTCTATGACCCGCGGGTCATAGGTTCGCCATCGCTGTTATAGGGGATGGTTATTTAAACTAAAGAAAAATCATTAAAAAAATCTATCTGCTAATTTTTGCTAGTTTGTTAGACAAAACGTACAACGTACTGAGGAGCTTATCCGCTATTTTGGAATCACCCTGTAGAGCTTAAAGTGGTGCCTTTTGTTCAGAAGAAACATTTCCGGACGTCAAGAAGTCTCAAAGTAACATGTAACTAATATCTAACAGGGTTTTTACTACAATATGAAAGGATGGCTTAACGTACCCTCCGAGTACGGTGAACTATAGAACTATTATCAATAAGAGACGCGACTATAAAAATGAAAGGGGGGGGGGCATTGAGCATTGGAGAACTGTTTATATTCACTTTCGTTTGCATTTATTGCAATACTATGCCAATCTTCTCTCTCGTCGTGATTTCAAATGGTAAAAATAACACGAAAAAATAAATGTTTAGACATTTAACGGTGATATTTACTTATTTACAGTAAACTTGTATCAATCTCAAATTGACAATCTATAAAAGTACCGACTTTCGATTTCAAACCTTTCACTTTAAAAAAATAATTTCAATGCATTTCTCTATTTGTAACATTGAACTTTATTAGAGAGCAAATTATAAAAGGCCGTTACAGATATTGTAGGTATATTTTAAATGTACCACACCAGTAAACGCTTTCTCTGCGACTAACGATTAACAATTATTTAATTTTTATTTATTTATAATTTTTGGAAGAAAAAACGCGTTAAGAAGAGTAAATTAACAACTATCGTGTGTTTATATTCTAATCTTTTAAAAGTTAAACTATAAAAATTAATTATTAATGACTTAAAAGTCAACAAAGAGCAATTACTTTTAATTAAATTAACAACATGTCGTTTTTATTTAAATAAACTATTGTTAAATGCGCAATTTGTCCAAAGAAACTTAACAATAGAGCAAACAAAGAAAAGCGTTCGATTGAGACGTAGCGCAATTTCTTTCATAAAAAGAACGATTTTGAGAATCATTGTGTGTTTTTCAAATTGAAAAGTCATCTTTTTTTCAAAATTTCACAAAGGGTCAATATTTTAACTTGCCAAATTGGATTAGTCTTAGTCACGGTCGATTACAAAACCATTGTGGAATTAATTGAAAATTAGAGATGGCACATTGTAACTTCCCAGCAAAAATTCAACCCAACCGTCGGTTAATTTATTTTTATTTTGTTCCAGGTTAGCATAATGGCAATTGCAGCTCTTGCAACGTCACAACAAATACCATCGAAGCCCACAAAATACGATTCCGAAAACATTCAGCCTCAACCATCTTTACTATCGTTATTGCAACCGCCTCGATCGGTTCCTCCTTCTCTATCGCCCAATTTAGAACTACCGAGAGAAGATGCGGTCGGTGTACCATTCTATTCGCCAGAAGGACTCGATTTGGACTACTTGAGGGCCCCATCTTCAGACTATTACGATAGCCCTGCCAGCACCTACAACTCGCCATATCCAATACCGTCGCAAGAATTACAAGTGCCATCGGCAGAGCCGTGGAATCCGAACAACGACCCTAAATATTATTACGAGCTACCGGCAATAATAACAAAACAAGAGCTCCCAACTAACACCCATCCCAAAAAATACAACAAAGATTTATACGAAAAACAAAAACCTTTATCGAGCAAACCAAAGCTGGAATTCACCTTAAATCCAATTTCGGAAAAAGAATTGAACGATAAACAGAAGAGCGAAGAGAAAGTCTTGTTAAATTTGGCCAAAGTACAAAATCAAAAACAACTCGAGAACGAAAAGGTACAAAAAGGTGGCGAACAGGAACCGCAAACTGCTGCTAGTGACTTTTCGCAAGGTTTTCATTCTGAAGGGATACAAGGTTTTCATAATGGCGAAACACATTACGCCGCACCTCCTGCCCCAAAGACTAGGCAGGAATTTCAAATGCATGGCTTTGATGGGCCTTATAGCTATAAATGGGGTTATGATACTGGCAAAGGGTAACTTTTTCTCTTCTTCTAATAATTGTATTAATATTTCTATTTTCTAAGCTTTTAAACATGTTGCGCTTCTTATTTTAAGGCTTTTTTTCAATATTTTAACTTTAGCAATTATCTCGCATCTCGTGCATTTCGGTTTTTTAAAACAAACATTCATTACCACACCTTAACTTTCACGGCACGGTTTTGCATATTAGGAAGTCTTCCTCTCTTACATAATCTCAATTAAATTATGCTTAGCGTGATTCAAAATTGAACTTGAAATTTTAATTATTGCCAAAAGAAACGAGACGTAAATAAGGTCAGGAATGGATTAGCCGAGTAAGTGCAATTAAAATAAAATCTCTGTGTAAAATGTTAATTGTTAGGTACTTTTGAAATTAAAGCCATTCGAAGGGGCCTAACGGGCATAAAAAAATTTGAGGGATCACGAACATTTAATGTTGAAGATTTACAGCCAATTGTACAAGAAATTTGGGGAGAGGAGCCTTTCACCTCCTTTAAATAAATTTATCAACCAGCCTTCTTCTCTGTCTGTGCCAGTCTGTCTGTTTGAGTTATGGCTCGTTTAAGTATCTGTAATATGTCTAGGTATAAGCCGATGTCTCTGTCTGCATGCTCGCTTGTTTGTCTATCTGTCTATCTGAAGCTCGCCTGTCTATCTGTCTGAGAGATTTCAGGTTTTCTTCCTACTTTTATATACTGTCTGTATGTCTGTCTTTCTGATGGTCTGCTAGCCTGTCTTCGCAAAACTTGAAATAAAAATTCAGAACAATATATGAGCCGAGTCACGTGTTTTTACTACAAACTTAATATGAAAATGTATATATCTGGGTCATTTAGAGAGGGGGAGCCAGTTTCCTGCACTTACGCCATTTAATCGGGCCCATTGTACTTCCTCCAAGGTCTCCACGTGCCCATCAGATCTCGAGCCATCCTGTTTGTAGAATGAACTCCAGAATTCTGGCGGGAGGATTGGTGCTTATTCTGGCCATGTCGAGCCAGAAGTCCTCCAACACGGATCATCTTATCGATGTTAGGGGTGGACAGTAACAAAGCACATGTTCAACCGTTTCGTTTTCTAGTTCGTATCCACGACACATATGGGATTATCTACCAAGTCCAGTGTGTGGAAATGTTTGTGAAGTCGCCAGTGTCCCCTGCAATTGGTCGTAGATTAGATCGGGACACTTTTACGTTGACGGCAACTCAGGCTCAGAGCCACAGAGACTCCCCTCAGTTTCTTGATATACTTTTCAAAGATTTTGATGTGTCCGTAAATTTCATAACTGGCGGATCATAGTCCTCATCCCCGGCAGTCGTAGGGCTGCTTTTGTTGCCATCTCTTCCACATATAGATCTAGTGGAAGAAGGTATAGCAGCACCTCAGGTGCTTTGTGGTCAAGAGTTTGCATCTTAGGCAGCCATGATCACTAAATAATGTTTTCTTCGATATACGAGTACTACACCTACGATATTACAATTTTCTAATAGATGGATTCTGTACGTTTGTATTAACATTTTGATGCCAAATAATTCATAAAACTTTTCCAAAAATATCCAATGCCGCCATAATTTGCAGTCTAATAAAAATAATGATTTAGGTAAAACCGGAAATGGCAAAATTACTTCACTATAGTGTATAAATCAAAAATTACTGGTTATTAAAGCTCACGAAGATTCAGATTGATATTTCATAAAATATCAAAGTTACGGGGGTGGCCCTGATTTGGTTTACACCCAGTAGAAAACCATTGAACTGGTCTTTTGCCCTTTAGGCTATAAAACACTAAAATCGTAGCTCGTAAAATCCATAAACAAATGTTTATTGGAGTAGTAAAAAATCCGTTTACCGTGGAAATCTCCCAGTGTGCGAAACCATCATCAAATAATTATTTATTGGGAACTACCCATCATAATTCGTTTCGATTTAAGCTACTATAAATTACACCTTTTGCGACTAATTCGCCTTTTTTGTGGCAAAGATAAATTATCTAAGTTAGCCTTGATTTTTTTAAAACAAATCAAAGTGTAAATATTTTAATAATACACACGTAACGTCTATTTAGTTAACTCCATCACGATGTGTAATTTTAGAGACGCCGTAAATTATCTTCGACGTAGTTATTTATTATGAAAAAATAATATTAATGAAATTCTTTGCATGCGCTAATTGACCTTCTGATGGAATTATTTATATATCGCAATAACGTAACACGATTTTACAATAATATTCAGGAAATTATTAAACGGAAGCCAAGTGCTACAAATTGTTCGATCGTGATTTCTATTTTTTGTTTATTTTTTATCCGTAAAAAAGAGAAACTAGTAATTTACCGATCCAGATGAATAATTAAGCACTTCCCCTTCCCAAAATAAATTGATCAAATATATATTATGTTAAAAAGCTACAAAACTCCAAATATTATGCAACTCAATTTGGCAATAGCCCACACATCATGTAACTCCGTCTTATAATTTTTTTATATTTTTCAGACACAATAGACAATTCAGATACGAAGAGCGTGATAAACACGGGCACGTAAAAGGTCACTATGGTTACTACGATAAACATGGTCACCTTCGTATGGTCCATTATAATGCCCATCCTCACGAAGGTTTTCACGCAGAAGGAAACTTCGGCGTTAATTGACTACATTAGTCTGCAATAATTTCAAACAGTTTACATACTTTTAAAGAATTAACAAATTAAATTATTTCCCATCCAATATCTTACTATTCGTGTGATGTAATTGAGTAAGCGTGGAATTTCTTTAAATGTACTTAAGCCTTTACGATCTATTAAGTATTACGTTTTGTATTGTGATTGTTATTCTGTTGTTATCAATTTTTTTATTCTAATTTTAAGAAATTTATTAATAAATGAAACATAATAAAAGTAAGTCGAATTAGGAATTTAATGTCGACTAACGACGAGGACAAAGATTCGCGATTTGACTCAACAGCATGCAGTTGAGTGTTGTACCTACTTCCCAATAAATACAAACAGAACGATAGAACAGTCAAACTAATTTTTGTTAGTTTTTGGCAAAATTTTCAAAATCGACAAAATTAATGCTAAAAGGGCTTGTCCGGAAATTTTCAAACTTTGGCAGGGTACAGTAGAAAGTTATTCCCTATCAAACTCGACGATCGAATTATAGTAAAATACTACGAATTCCACGGTTTCTAAACGGTGCATTTTGATCAAAATCTAAGGAACTGAAAATTTTCAAAACTAAAAAGATTAAAGATTAACGCTAAAGGACTGCCACATCTTTTTCTAAAATGTTAGAAATTCTGTCGGACCAAGTTAAAAGTTATTCGCTATCAAACTCGACGTTCGAATTATTGGTAAAATACTCAGAATTCCACGGTTCACAAAACGCTGCATTAAACAAAATTTAATGAAACCGAAATTTTCAAAAGTAACAAGATTAAAGCTAAAAGACTGCCACACCTTTTCCTAAAATTTTAGAAATTTGGCAGGGTCCAGTTAAAAGTTAATCGCCATCAAACTCGACGATAGCATTGAAATACTTAGATAAATATTTACAGCTCCTAGAACGGAGCATTTTGATCAAATTCTAATGAACCGAAAATTTTCAAAATTGACAAGATTAAAGCTAAAGGACTGCCACATATTTTCCTAAAATTTTAGAAATTTGGCAGGGTCCAGTTAAAAGTTAATCGCCATCAAACTCGACAATAGCATTGAAATACTTAGATAAATATTTACAGCTCCTAGAACGGAGCATTTTGATCAAATTCTAATAAACCGAAAATTTTCAAAATTAACAAGATTAAAGCTAAAAGACTGCCACATATTTTCCTAAAACTTTAGAAATTCCGTCCGACCAAGTTAAAAGTTATTCGACTTCAAACTCCACGTTTGAATTGTTGGTAAAATACTTTAGAATTCCACGGTTCATTAAACGCTGCATTAAACAAAATTTAAAGAAACCAAAATTTTCAAAACTGACAAGATTAAAGCTAAAGGACTGCCACATCGTGTCCTAAAATTTTATGAATCCTGTCGGACCAAGTTAAAAGTTATTCGACTTCAAACTCCACGTTCGAATTGTTGGTAAAATACTTTAAAATTCCACGGTTCATAAAGCGCGGCATTAAACAAAATTTCATGAAACCAAACTTTTCAAAATTATCAAGATTAAAGCTAAAGTACTGCTACATCTTATCCTAAAATTTTAAGAATTCTGTCGAACTGCGTCAAGTCATTCGCCATCAAACTCGACGATCGCATTGAAATACTCAGATAATTACAGCTACTACGAGTAGAACAATTAAACAATTAACAATTAACAATATTAAAACTAAAGGACGGACAAATATTTTTCCTAAAATTTTTGAAATTCTGTCGGACCAAGTTAAAAGTTATTCGACTTCAAACTCGACGTTCGAATTGTTCGTAAAATATTTTTATCTCTACGGTTCATAAAACGCCGCAATAAACAAAATCTAATGAAACCAAAATTTTGAAAAACAACAAGATTGAGGCTAAAAGATCACTACATCTTGTCCAAAAGTATGAAGAATTTAGCAGGGTCCAGTTGGAAGTTATTCGCAATCATACTCAAAGATCGCATTACTCGTAAAATACTTCGAATTCCACGGCTCCTAAAACGGTCCATTTTTATCAAAATCTAATAAACTGAATATTTTCAAAATTCACAAGATTAAAACTGAAGAACTGCTACATCGTTTTCCAATTGTTTTGGAACTCTGCCGTGCCAAGTTAAAAGTTATTCGACTTCAAACTCGACGTTCGTATTGTTCGTAAAATACTCAGAACTCGAAGGTTTATAAAACGCTGCATTAAAGAAATATTTAATGAAACTAAAATTTTCAAAATCAACGAGATTAAAACTGAAAGATCACTACATTTTGTCCTAAAATTATAAATTTTAGCATGGTCCAGTTGAATTATTTTTGCTATTACACTCGATGAAGGAATCGCTAGGAAAATACTCAGAATTCCACGATTTCAAACAAAATCGAATGAATTGAAAATTTGTCAAAACAAATGAGCTCACTCACCTCAGACAAACTTTTTCTAAAACATTTATTTTTTTATATTTTTGGATTGAAAGAAACTAGGAACCATTTTTTCGACCACTTTTTTAAAGTCGAAGTCAAAAAAAATTAAAACTTCAAATCCCCTACTTCTTCCCACCTACAACGTCTACAGAGAAGCAAGTCGTTCAAAATGTTAAAAATGATGAAACTTTAGAAGAACGGTCGTATAAAATTTTTCTGCTTTGTACGGAAGATTCGTCACAAGTCACAAGCACATCATATTTGTCTAATATTTAATTTCGTTATTACATAATAGGCCAGTCAGTAGAGCTCCAAAACACCCTTCTATGATGCAATAAGTGGGGTAGAAGCTTTTATTTTTTTAAATTGTTTATATGGGTGTAAGCATGTAAAAAACAAAAATGCTAACACCGGCGACCTCGGGAGACTTTTTGGCAGCCAAAAAACCCCAAAATTTTAGGACTTGCTTTGTTTTTTCGCCTATAACTCCTAAATGGAGCATCTTCACGAAAAAGTATTTCTATAACAAATTAAAGAACATTAAACTCTGCGTCGAATGAGTACTAACACTTAATAATTTGGTCGAGCGGTATGGTCGCCAACCGCGGTCAAAAAACGACGATTTTTCCCAACTTTTTCAAAAACTGACATATTGCATTATATATGAGTCTGCTGTTTAGAAATTAGTACTTTAACAGAAAAACTTATTAAATAAAAGTTGTAGAGCATCTAATTCTGCGTTCATGTGTATTAAAATTTTTTAATTCGGTCAAGCATACCTCTCCCAAATTGGCAATATTCTGATGTCCGGCAGTTGGTATAGTAAGAAAATAGTACAGTCGAATAAGGATTTTTGGTCAGAATAATTCCTACGAGGCTGGATATTGGTCTACACGTACATTAAGATGTTCCAAATAAGTATATCACAAAATCAGAAAAATTTTGGCGGAGCAATTTGAGATATTCAACGTCAAAGGCTACAAAAATTGTTTTTGGCAAATGACTCGCCTTCTATAGATCGTACGTTCATGAAGGTTATTATAAAAATTATAGAAAACATTATTAGCTACAAGATTGGTTATACACATTTTTTTCATAAGTTTAACCCTTTTCGAGATATAGCGCGGAGAAGGATCGAATTCTGGTTATGGATAAACCCCGGAGTAAGACGCGTAAGTCTTATAAAGGAGTCAGCCACTAAACTTACCGACTGATAAATAATGTGGCACTGTATAAAGTTGAATAAAGGATGTAATTAAAGATTTATGAAAGTAAAAATGGTGTTAGGTCTCGTCTTGACATATTGCAAAGAAATTTAAAAAACCATATCACATCTGATAGATTAAGGACGTAGTTAAAGGTTTTTTAGAAACAAAGTGGTACCAGGTCCCTCCTTTGCATTTTATGAAGAATTAAAAAAAAAGTTTTTATCGAAATTGAAAAATCAAGAAGTGCGCTATTCAACTTCAAGAGCTTTTTTTCTCGACTTAGAGGCACAATTAAGATTTCTCATGCCACATCATGTAGAATAAAGACGTAGTTAAAGGTTTTTAAGAAACCATTCTTGATAGTATCTCCAGGCCGTGAATAAAAAGCTCTTGAAGTTGAATAGCGCACTTCTTGATTTTTTAATTTCGATAAAAACTTTTTAAAATCTTTCTTAAAATGAAAAGGGGGGGACCTGGTACCACTTTGTTTCTAAAAAACCTTTAACTACGTCCTTATTCTATCAGATGTGATATGGGAAATCTTTATCGTGGCTCTAAGTTGTGAATAAGAAGCTCTTGAAGTTGAATAGCGCTCTTAATAAGTGTCACAATTTCGAACTATCTGTTTTTTAAATTTCTTTGCAATATGTCAAGACGAGACCTAACACCATTTTTACTTTCATAAATCTTTAATTACATCCTTTATTCAACTTCATACAGTGCCACATTATTTATCAGTCGGTAAGTTTAGTGGCTGACTCCTTTATAAGACTTACGCGTCTTACTCCGGGGTTTATCCATAACCAGAATTCGATCCTTCTCCGCGCTATATCTCGAAAAGGGTTAAACTTATGAAAAAAATGTGTATAACCAATCTTGTAGCTAATAATGTTTTCTATAATTTTTATAATAACCTTCATGAACGTACGATCTATAGAAGGCGAGTCATTTGCCAAAAACAATTTTTGTAGCCTTTGACCTGGAATATCTCAAATTGGTCCGCCAAAATTTTTCTGATTTTGTGATATACTTATTAGGAACATCTTAATGTACGTGTAGACCAATATCCAGCCTCGTAGGAATTATTCTGACCAAAAATCCTTATTCGACTGGACTATTTTCTTACTATACCAACTGCCGGACATCAGAATATTGCCAATTTGGGAGAGGTATGCTTGACCGAATTTAAAAATTTTAATACACATGAACGCAGAATTAGATGCTCTACAACTTTTATTTAATGAGTTTTTCTGTTAAAGTACTAATTTCTAAACAGCAGACTCATATATAATGCAATATGTCAGTTTTTGAAAAAGTTGGGAAAAATCGTCGTTTTTTGACCGCGGTTGGCGACCATACCGCTCGACCAAATTATTAAGTGTTATTACTCATTCGACGCGTTTAATGTTCTTTAATTTGTTATAGAAATACTTTTTCGTGAAGATGCTCCATTTAGGAGTTATAGGCGAAAAACAAAGCAAGTTCTAAGATCTTGGGGTTTTTTGGCTGCCAAAAAGTCTCCCGAGGTCGCCGGTGTTAGCATTTTTGTTTTTTACATGTTTACACCCATATAAACAATTTAAAAAAATAAAAGCTTCTACCCCACTTATTGCATCATAGAAACCCTCTACTGACTGGCCTATAATAGAAAGAGAGATGAGGCAAAATCAGAAATTAAATTAATCTAATTAAATTAACTCGTCCAGTAATTTCCTAACGAAGTGTGGAATACATAGGTACATACCCCAAATTTTTGTTACCAGTAGAATACGGTAGTAAAGTGATAAGGCCCTGGATATTAGTATAGTTGAAAGCATCAGAAACCACAATGTATTGAAGTCATAATAGCCCAACATTAGTTCTGTAACACCTTTTGACATTGTTTTTCCGCAGTTTTACTGTACTACTATACTTAGTATTGATAGTAAAAATTTTGTATTAAATAAAATATGGTACCTTATTGATGAAGTAGCGGAAACTGAGCTTAAAACTTCTTGAAGAATGTCCGAAACGGCAAAAGATAATTCAAAACACGAACACTGAGCACCAAACCGAGTTCAAAAATACACTACACTAAAATTAAATACAAAAATTCGAGTCAATAATAATGCGATGATTATTACCTACTTATTACTACTAGATAGTATTTTGAATAACACATTTTAAAACGTTCTCCCATTTAGTCGCAGTCGCACGTGCAAAAATTCTTATCAAAGTAAAACAAATGGCACGTATTATGATAAAAACAACTATTTTTAACGATACAAAACTCAAAGTCTCATTTAATATTAAATAAAATACTCTCGAACACGCAAAATGCCAAAAGGGAATTCAAATTTTTCATTTGAGGTCAAAAATAATATTGGTTAAATTGTGGGCCAATTCTGCCTTAATTACCGTACCTTAAATAATATCGTAGAGTGAAAAATTTTCAATTTTTCTAAAACCAAAACTTATTTAAAAAATATTTTTAATTAGTTCTTGTTTACTATCTGTAAACAAATCTACTAATCTGTTAGAAATACAATATGATTTTAAAAGGTTTCTTGCGCCCAATTAGAGCGCCAAAATATTTTGTAAATTTAAACAAGGCACTCTCCAATGAAATGAAATAGTGCCCTAGCAATAGCGCTTTCGGTATTAAAAAGTGTAAAACTCAGTACTGCGCGAGTCAAGGGTTCTTTCTTTCAAAATAACTCAAAAAAAGACGCCAGAAGTATTCGTAGAGATGACAAATCGAATAAAAGATAAATTAAAAACTAACTCTGCTAAAGGCTTATAGGCGACTAAATAAATATAAAAAAATTTACTTAATAAATTATTACTGAAAGCTAAAAGATATGATAACAAAAACACAAAAAATCCTGAAGGAATAAACGACAATTTAGACAAATAGACCAAACTCTATTGACAAAGAGCACAAAACAACCCCACACCAAATTTAAAGTATCTAGTAATTAACTTACCAAATATCAACAGCAACGAAAAATGATCTTATTCGCCAGGATCTCTCGGTCTATCAACACTTCTG
Organism: Malthinus flaveolus; assembly: GCA_950108345.1. Classification (NCBI taxonomy): domain Eukaryota; kingdom Metazoa; phylum Arthropoda; class Insecta; order Coleoptera; family Cantharidae; genus Malthinus; species Malthinus flaveolus. The sequence goes on from OX467285.1 coordinate 6,311,925, forward strand.
CAACGTTACTTCAGAATCAGCAGCTGCCACAGACACCCAAAGGACAGTCCGAAATGTACTTTGGTAAGCTAAAAAACAAAACACGCTTAAGAACAAGTGAATTACACTACTTTGAGCTTCAAACGGTACTTTAAAAAATGATATCAATAGAAGCCATTTAATTAAATTGATTGTAAAAAATAATATTATAAATGTAAAGAAAAATATTGATTATTAAAAAAATTAATTAAATAGGTACCTAAAGACACTTTATACTCAGTCGACGATAGTTTCCCCGGTTTCTTCAAAATGGCATTTCGAAAAATATATAAATTCACCTCATCAGTTCTCAAACCTCTTAGTTTGAATTTTCAGGTTTTTCCTATTTTAAATCGACTTTGTTGCGACTCAATGTTATTATGAATCCAAACCAACAAACTAAAAGAGATAAAATATAAAATCTAATTGAAAATTACTTTATATTAATTAAAAATTCTACCTGTTTAAATTCTAAATTAATCTTCTACAACTTTTTAAATTTCTTAAGTAAATATATTTCAAATTTTTCATTTCTTCTTATAAAATTTGATTTCGTTAATAACTTTAAAATATCATACAGGGTACTTCAAGTATTCATAACATTTTCGTTTTTATAAGTTATGCGTGAAAAACAAAATTTAATTTTAGAGAAAACAGTCAAACTTTACATAGAGGTATATTGGCCTCAATCACTTCCAAATGAGTTTTGTATCTACTAAAAAATATACATATAGCAGTACCAAACACCCTGTATAAAGCAACTTTCAAGTGTTGGCTTCTTGCATAACTTGCTTTAATTTTCGCTTATTAGGCCAGTACTTCAACGTGATTTTTGGGTTTTTTACAAAAAGCAACTATTCAAGAGAAATAGGGGAGGTTTTCTAAAAAAATTATTACAAAAATAAGTTTCGTTTTATTATAACAAAAAACATTCCTTGGATTGTTTAGTCGCCTCCCTCTTCAGAAAGAGCCTTCAATCTCCCTTCCACGTGACTCAATAAACTGGAAGCTCCCAAACGAAACAACTCGGGATTTAACCATCCCTCTCCTAAAATTTCTTGGACTAGAGTTAGATACGTAATGGCTTCTTCACTTGTTTTGATGCCACCAGCAGGTTTAAAACCAACCTAAAATTTTTTAATAAAACCATTTTACATTAAAAAATATAAATAAGAAATACTTGATCTCCATATTCTTCGCAATGCTCTTTAATGGCAATACACATCACAATCGAAGCAGGTACAGTAGCATTAACGGCCTCTTTTCCAGTTGATGTTTTAATAAAATCCGTTCCTGATAGCAAAGCAGTTTTTGATGCTAAATAAACCTTAAAATGTAAATTAATAAAAATTTTGTTGTAATAACTATTATTCGTACTAAGTTCACAGTACTAATTCAAATAAACTCGCTTCGTTTACTCGTTTACGTTTCTTACATTTTCTAACGATTCCAATTCTCCGGTGGCTAATATTGTCTTCATTACAGCACCCGAACATTGTTTCCGTATTTCTTTAAGTTCATTATGAAGGTCACCCCACTTTCCAGTTAAAACAAGAGTTCGATTTATTACAACGTCTATTTCGTCGGCTCCTTGTTCGACAGCATATTCGACTTCTTTCAGCTTCAATTCTAGAGGAAGCTGACCACTTGGAAATCCTCCGGCAACTACAAATGATAAAGTAAGTGAGTAGTTAAAGAATTTGTTTACCTTACCCGCTGCTACATTTATGCGAGGATTCTTCGAGTTATACTCATGTAATGAGACGATGGCATCTTTAACGCGTGTGCCATAAACGCATACGGCAGCAGGTTTCACGTCGTAATTAAGACCTGGTAAAGGATGCATAGCCTTTTTACACAAATTGTCGATAGTAGTAGGTGTATCGTTGCCAGCTAAACTTGTTAAGTCCATACATTGTACGGCAGTTTTTAGTAATGATGTAGACGATAGATTTTCCTTTGCTTTTTGTAAAATTACTTTTTCCAGATTAGTAACATCAAAGCAACACTCAGTACCTTGACCTCTCAGATATGTAGTTTCTAGAAAATAATTTTAGTTAAATAAATGTATCTATAACAAAAGGCAATTAATAAAAGTTCTACCGCTTACCATTGATAGGAAAGTTTATGGCAAATGCATTATTTTTTTCTGCCATGATTAGAAATTTTAATGGGCAACTCGTAAACTGAAGGAACTGTAACTTGTATGAACAGATGAACCAGAGACGAACGACGAACACAGAAGCAATAAACAACACATCAACAGGTGGAATGGATGAGATAAGATAAGATAGTGATAATCGTTGTTAAAAAGATAAAAACTTACAACACTAGTCAATAGAGGTACTTATTTGAATTCTTAGTAGACGTAATTAAATATAAAATTATTGATTTGTTGTTTAGAATGCATTTCTATTTGTTTTAACTAATTTAAAAGTTCACTTGCCCACATTTTTTTTAAATTACAAAATCCAAATGTGTGCCAAATGTTTTTCCACTAGTGCCGTCTGTTGCTAATTTTCTAAATTATATGGCAAAAATAAAGTCGAATTGCTTGCCAGCGCCACCTTTGTTAAACTTTAAAAACTTAAATGTAGCACTTTTTTGGTGGCTATATTTAAAACAAATAAACTACTGTTGTAATGACTAATCACAACGGATAATTCTTTTAAAATAATCAAAATGTGACTAAAATTTAAATAATTAAATGTATTTATACAGAAAATATATACGTTTATTATAAAACTAAAAAATAATACATCACCAGTCAATTTTTCACACTATGAACATCCACCATGTGTTTTTTATAACCCTCTCTGTAATCAAAGGATTCAGGACATAAATGACAACAATACATATTAGTCAAGTCCGAATGGACCAAACGAACGTGATATTTCAACGCGGATTGATTTGAATAAATTTTTCCACAATGAGGACAAGTACCACACTGGGAACTATGGTGAGGTTGTACATCGTGATCCGTTCTTACTGTTATAACAGATATATCTGTGGGTAAGCCCTGTAAATTAACATCGTAGTTTCGTACATTCTCATCATCGTATCGTATTAGTTTTGGTGAAGGTGATTCTATACTCGAATCAATTAACTTGTGCTTTGTTAGTTTCTCAACTTCTACATCATTTCGATCGTTTAAAGGTGATTTACCTAAACAAAACATTTTAATCAATGAAGTCACGAGTTTAGTTTTATTACTTGTACAAGATGTTAGAGATCTTTCTAAAATACTAGGTTCTTTAACTTCAAGGGCAGCCTCGAGGATCGACGAGCAAGGTGACCGCCCGTGAGCTTCATAGTCGAGCTTATCATCAGAATCTTCTAACTCACTTTTAATTTCGATCGAGTCTAGACTAGTCTCGATCTTTTCAAAAGCTTGAATTTCTGGTGTTACGGTTACTTTAGTTTTTGGCGTTTTAACTTTTTTTGGCGATAATTCATTGGCCGAATTCGAAGTCAACTCGTTTCCTACAAGACCCTTTACTTGTAAAGCAACTGCCGTTTGTAAAAAAGACGCTAATTTATCTTGTGTTACTAACACTTCACCGTGATAAATAAAGTTTAATATTGCAACTAAATCAGAATAAAGTACATCTTTTAGTATAACCACAGGATGAGGACAAGGATTATCCTTGAAAACAAAACATTAGGTAAAATCGTGCAAACTAAAACAAATACTAACTTTAAATATGCTTCTAAAGTACGGACTACATGCAGATAGAATAACTTTATGAGCCTTAATTCGTAATCCTTCGCATGCAAGAGTTACGTCAGTGAGCTCTTCTGTACTTTGCAAACTACCAAAACTCGTAACTATATTTGTAAAAAAGTTATTCCACTTTAAACAAAACTGTTCTGCCATGATTTTATCTAATAAATATACAAAATTAGAATAGAAAAGAAAAACTAACCTATTTCCCTTACGTATTAAATAAACTCTAGAATTAAGGACGCAAATCAAAGTTCATGCTTAAATAAATGATAAAAGTTGCACTTTTCTTGCTTCGGTAAACAAATTTAAGCTTAAAATACTACGCAAACATATAAATTTTTAAAAAATGTGCAAAATAAACGTCAAACGTAATCAAAAACATTGCAAAATATTTACCAGTTGACAGTGACAGCAGCTTTGATTCACTTGACTGCGAACAGATAACGCTGCCTGTAAACTATTTACAGAGCCCTAACTTTCTAACTTTTTAAAGGTGCATTCACATGATCCGGAGTTCCTGTCGGTAGCGCGTCATCCTGCAAAAAGTTACGAGTTTCCCACCACGAAGGATCGTCTGAAATTTAAATGCACGTTTACGAAAGATTCCGCGATCCCGTGGAACTAGAAAATAAGTGGAATGGTTATCAGTTAGTTTGAGATTATCTAAAAGTGAAGAATCAGTAACGGAATTAGTTGTTACTCTGGTTATACTTAGTAAGTGTGCGCGGACGAGTACGCCGGGGTATTTTCACTATTTCCTACTACGAAATTTTCGAAACTTATTTATGCAACTGACAGGTTTGTTCTTCACCAGGTGCTTCAACCCTTCCACTTATTTTGTAGTTCCATGCGCGATCCAGTGCTCCTATGCCCACCTGGTGGTGTTTACCCAGGGTGTAGAAGTCTGTAGCAGTTCAAATCAAAGTCTGGTTCCAGTATAACAATATGAGAATCCTATCTATATTAAAAATATATTTTATTTATCAACTGTATAAATTATATACAATACATATACACCCTTAAAAGAAACATTAGGGCAGATTTCAATAATTAATATAAATTACTATAAATTGTTACAAGCGTCAACAACAAATATACAAGAATTTCAACTATCCAATGGATCAGCTATAATTAAATCACCTCCACCTTCGGTGGTACTTATTGTAATCATCATCTTCTCTTCATTGCTCGAACTATCAGAAGACGCCGATTGAGTTGAAGTTGCTGCTTCCTATAGAAAAAAAACGACGTTTATGTTCAACTTGAACCTAAAAGTTTGACCACAATCAACCTACCTGAGAATAATTCAACTGAGTGAGGGCATATTTTACGTTTGATTTATCATCCGTTACCCAAATTTGAGGCTTTTGATCGTTTGTCGTTTCGTCTTGCTCCCACTGCTCGTCTTCTTCAGTTTCGTGAGAATCTCCATTAGGCCTCTATAAAAGTAACAACATTAAAAGCTAAGTCTACGTCAAAACACTTTACCACTTACCGATATTCGTTGTTTCTGGTGCGTTTTGATATGTTTCGATAAATGATCAGATCTCATAAACTTCTTACTACATTCAGGACACTGAAACCTCTTTTCTCCTGTATGAGTTCGTCGATGACGTTGTAATTCGTCGGATCTGGTGAATCTTTTGCCACAAAACAACCAAGTACATACAAAAGGCCTCTCTCCAGTGTGCCAACGCAAATGCGCTCTCAGGTGAGACGTTTTGCCATATACCTTGTTGCATCCTGGTATGTGGCAGATATGTTGTTTTTTCCTATCAGTGTGTCGTTCGCCTTCGGCGCAATTTGGGCAAGTGCAAGCGACGCGTCTTACACGTTGTTTTTGCAAGCCGTCAGGTCCGGTATCGCTATTTTGTAAGGAAGAGTTTGCATCAGGGGTGGTTGTTACGACGACTCCGGGTTGTAAAGTAGTGGTTGTTTGTTGTGGAGCAGCGGTTAAACTTTGCAAAACTTGCCACTTATTTGGATCCGTTGGATCTTGTTGTAGTTGCTGGCCTACGGCTATTTGTTGCGTTGCAGGTTGTGTTATCACTTGAACATTACCGATACCTGAAGGAAAGCAAATTTTAGGTCTCATCGGGAAACTTTTTTAAAGTAAATTTTACCTGGAATATTTTGAATGGTCGGTATGGTTTGAATGTTTGGAACTTGAATGACATTTCCAAGGTTAGTTCCACGCATTTGAGGCAAGTTTGCTGGAATTACCGTAAACTGTTGTCCATTAGCACCAGTAAATGTCAACGGTTGGCCGCTAGTGTCGGCTTGAACGGTTATGGGTTGTGCACCGGAGGAAGTTGCGGTGGCTTGGGAATTTTGTACGGGTTGTGAGGCAATAGAAGTTGCAATTTGTACTTGTTGTAACTGTCCATTTGGTGTTAGAATGCTAGCCATTTGAGGAAGTAGTTGTTGAGTTTGAATTATGTTTGGAAGAGCGGCAACTTGGACGGGAAAATGGATGGTTTGGTAAATAGTTTGTCCATTGGCCGAAGATATCGGCACTTGAACTGGGATAGTTTGTTGCATAGTAGGAAACTGGACGACTTGCGGCATGGATGGCCTCACGGCTACACTCTGTCCATTAGATAATTGAACTGTTTGGATATTTTGAAGGCTGGTCGGAAGCACGTTGGGAGAACGAAGTATTTGACCTGGGCTGAAAATTTGTTGAGGTTGTTGATTGCCTGTTGGTGGAAGAAAAGAAAGAAATTAAAAGATTATCGTCAACACACTTAACTTTTTTTAAAGTAGCAAATCTAGTGTTGTACGCTCCGCCACTGTTTATAAATAGCGGCAGTTGTTCAGACAGGAAGCTACACATCTGCTTTGATAATTTATATTCGATGACGTTCCCAAGTATATGTCTCCGTACTCCGTACATAATATAATTACAAAGTAATCTACTAAACGGTCGCTTCGGATCATTTACATAAGAAAAAAATTTCTACCTGCTAAAGACATTGCAGGTATAAATAGAGCTTCTTGTCCATCAACTGTAACCGTCTGCATAGGCTGCATAACATTGTAAGCTAAATTTTGTCCGCTAACGAGTTGCGCTCCTTGCTGTTGAAGAAGCTGTTGAGACAGCTGTTGTTGAAGTCCCACGGGCACGCTGACCACTTGAGGGCTTCCTACCGGTAAACTCTTTACAGGCGTGGGCGTACTGGCCATCGTAGGAGGCGTCGGTTCGGCCGAAGTAGGTCCTATCTTGCTGCAGGTCGCAGCTAAAAGCGCGAGCGGTGATGGGGTGGGCTTCGAATCCTGTAATCAAAAGGCGGAGCTTTATTGGTGTAATAGAACGATTTTTACACCGCAAAAGAACCTCAGGTTGGCTGATAAAATTAAAGAGGACTCGTTAACGATATATCCGGTAAAAATTTAATTATAAAATTAGTGTCGGTTTCGTAAGAAATATTGAGCCGAATTATAAAGTTGGCAACATAAATACAAAAATATGTGACAGTGGCGTATATCTATCAGGCTACTCGAGGACTCGTTAAGAAGTTAATAATTATTTGCGTTTTTAACGAATTTCTTGTGGGATCAGGCACTGGTGAACTGGTGTCGATGCCTCTTGCCAACTAAGAAACCACAGAACGCGGCAGATAGAGCATAAAGGGGATGGGGATAAAAGAAGATTCAAATACCTCTCAACATATCTGAAAATAGCCAAAAAAGTTCACAAAATTAAACCGACCACCTATCGATATTTCGAAATTTTGAAAAATGATAACAATATTCTTGCGGTTGCTAACGACTGCTACGCCACTGGTATTAGTAATCGGAATAGCGAACGCAATTTAAAGAAAATACACATAGAAAAAAAAGATAAGATATAAGGTATACTTTTTGTTCACTAGGAAACGAAAAGGGTTTGCGACTTTCCGATGCATATTTTTACAAAAGAATTTTAAGTTCGAACAAAGAAATTCACGTACCACGTACCTACGCCATTGTTTGTTTAAACAAATAAAGAAAAAATGAATGTTGATTACAAAGTTAGAATTACTACCTAATTCTTTATTATCGAAGAAAATATTGTAGAAAAATAGTGATATTGGGTCCCGACCCGTGGATGGAGCCAAAGTTCGTCCTCCTCTATCTACAAATGGGACAAAGTAACTCCCACAGCCCACTTCAATCCTTACCCGCCCCAAAAACTACCAAAGACTTAAAAACTAATCTAAAACATACCTGAGTAGTAGTTTGAACGTACTCCTTTTTTATTTCCACTTCAGAAGTCATAATTATTACCCAAATTCAAATGTTTATACATGTTCATTGCACTTTGTTTCAATTATTATATATTGTGAACGGAGCTTTATGCCTCGTTTAAATCGATACCTCGAACGTAAACTCACAAAGAAAATATTTATTTAAAGCTAATCGTTATAAACTAGCGTCGATAAGTTCTAAGTTTTGATAAAAATTCACTACCGATAATTAAATTTCCACAATTGGGCGTGAAATGCAAGAATTGGACCTCCAAGTTAACACTATCGATGCAGGCGGGCGACAACGCAAACCACGCCACTTGGTACAGGCCGGGATAGGCTTACGTATAATACGTATTATACTTTAATGCAGACCCCACGTGTTAATTTCAAATTTCGCCACCAGAGTTGACCTTATTTTAGGCATAAAAATGAATTTTTACATCTGCTATTAAAGTTAAAGCTCTTTAATGCAACAATTCGTTAACTTTTTAACAGTTTAAAAGTAATTACGAAGAAATTGTTTGTATAAAATCAATTTGTTGGGTTAAATCCTACTATAAATTGAAAATGCCGCGGGCTAAGGGGCGTCAGTCATCTCACAGGGCGCCCTTCCCTCTCACCCCGATCGAGTAGACCGTCTTATATCTAATGCTCCAAGCTCCAAGGAAAAGGAAAACTCCAAATTTAACGAAGTAAAGTGTAAATAAAACTAAACTTAAGGTTCGGTTTAAGAGATCAAACTCGCCTTGCATTTTTCCATTCGATAAACTAAAATAAGCGGCTATTTTTAGCGCGTGTACGTAAAATTGAGTGACCTTGAGGGTGAATATGGGAAAGTTCTAAGTTTTGTGCATTTCCGCGGTCCCAACAGGGGCGGACACACGATTTTGACTCCAGCAAGGGTGGCGATGGTTACGCCCACCTTGAGCGAAACTAGAAAAATTCATTTCTTGCCTCATGAAAATTTTTTACCTACAATTACTCGAAAATTATCTAAAGTAAACTAAAGGCGACGTTAAATATTTTTAGACTCGTTTCATTTTAAGAATTTCAAAAAAAAACTTGAACGTGTAGAGCGGAGAGAACCGCCAACTGCCAACTTCATTTCAATTTGCATTCCAAATTCCAACTTATGAGCGAGTTTTATAACCAGGTGCGGTTTAAAGGAGTTTCGTTGTTTTGTATACATTTTTTTAAAATATTAGCATTTATCATTGATGTTTTAATTGTAGTTTCAATGCTCTGCCTTTGAATGTCTCGACGTATTGTCCAGTTTTACTGGTGCTGTTCTCGATTCTACTTGTTTTATGATTTTATCAGAAGCATTAATTTTATGTTTCATAGGTATTTGTAAATAAACTTTCCCAAGTTTTAATCAAACAGTCGTCGTGAAAACTTCACATTTTATTCAAAAATTGTACAGAATTTGTTTGGTTTCAAGAGAAAGATGATTTTTAGCTATTTGGTGCAGTGTTGATTAAGCTGTATTACAAGTTACAAGGTATAAGCCACAAAGACATGGCCAGAATAAGCACCACCACCCTCCCAACAGAATTCTGAAGTTTATCCTTGAGTAGGATAGCTTGAGACCTGATGGACATGAAGAGACTGCTTGGAGGAAGTACAATGTGGAATGTGCCCGATTAAGTGGCCTAAGTGCAGGGAGCTGGCGCCCCTTCCTAAATAATCCAGATGCAGAAGTCATAGAACATACAGGAGTTGAAAGATTCATTAATTTGAAAAATAGCCTGTCCGAGGCCCAGTAATTGATAAAAGTTTTACACAATAAAAACATATTTCAATTGTTATAGTTGTATTGTAATTAATACTAAATATACTTATAAAAACAATTTTTTATAGGCAGGCCCCAAAAATGTTGTTGCACCCCGATGCGTAGGTGACCGGCCTGTTTAAAACTATAAATCAAAATTAATTAAACTTTTATTACAAATAAATGGCAACAAAAACGAGGTAAACTAATATCGTAATATTCTAAATTATTGCTAATTAATTAGGACTAATAACTAAAGTAACATTCGAGAATTTGGCAATTATAACACTCCTTGTACAACAATTGCACAGGTTTTATGTGACTTAAACATACAATAATTTAAATACAAACAACTAAATTTATCACAAGTTCCTAACTGTTAAAAAATGAGAATCTTATAACCCAGACATTATTTTAACATATATGCAACAGAATCAGTACCTCAGTTGTAAATTTTTTACGACTAATTTCTTACAATTCCACCAAGAATTGTTAACTCATAAATAAACTTAACTAATGTACAGTCAAATTACAAATAAAGGAACATGTAAGATGAGAATATTTGGCCAATATAATTTCTTACGTATACGTCTGAGCTTTGAAAGACGACTCGACATTTAATTCTTCATTTAAACGCGGTGAAGGTAAAAGTAATTATTAATAGAAACTTTTAGTAGTATTAATTTAAAATTACTATAAATTATTTCGCATTTCCTAATTGAAATTCAAAATGACTTTTCAATATCATTTCTAAGACTAGATTCTTTCAAATGTAAAAAATATTTTGAAACTACTCTTTGGCAATTTACCATACGGGTGAAACTAATTCAAAATACCCCGTACTTGCAAATAAATTATGAACTAATACTTTTGTCTTCATTAATCTTCTTTAGTTGTGACTTCGCCACTGTCATGAAATGTAACAGTACGTGGTTTCAACGGACTGGTTTCGTGCGAGTTAATTTCAACTTGTTCACGAACATGTTTATGCCATAAAATACACCCGAGGATGCATAAAATTGAAATTAAGAGCTGAATCATCAACCAAACGATTATATTTATGGCTTGGGTCCGTCCAAATAATTCTCTTCCGTGTTTAATACAAAGCAGCGACTCCGACACCATAATGCATCCGTACACCCAACACTGAGTACCTACGCGTTTACACTGCGTGTCGGTGACATATGTGTAGTACTGACGCACTGATGGTGCTACGATCACTCCGATGAGAACTAATCGACCGATAACAAAAGGATGAGACGGTGGCATCTCAAACACGTGCTTTAAGAAAAACGTGTTTAACTCCGAAACTTGCCAAAAGATAGCCAACTGACAAAATGCGATGACACGCATGTAAGAGCATTTAGGATCCAACCAACGAACAGACGTCCAGCTTTCCGGAGTAAACTGCAGCACTGCTCTTTTGATCTTCCCCGAAGTCGAATGAATATCTCTTATGCTCACCCACTTATACTCTCGCATCTCCAATATTTTACAAATCCACAATCCACATTGTATACCAAGTCCATTGCACACCAACACGTCTAAAATTGCAGAATCCCACCAACACTCTATAAAATTTGGCAAAAGATGAGCAAAAGCAATTTCTGTAATTTCCCACATGACACTAATCGTCCACAAAATTCCACTGTGACGGATTAGAATGGCTTTAAATAACCACCCGAAGAAATGAGCCAATGCAAATATATCCAAATGATCCCATATTATTTCTAAATTTACTTGAGAACAATTAACTCCATATTCCTTTTCCATGTCTATGTGAAAATTTGCCAAGTTAGGATCCAACCAAACGAATATATTACGCACAGACTTGTAGTTTTGGAAAAGTAAAAACAAAATTACCATCAAATATAAAACCGATAGACCAAAAACTATACGCCAAACAACAGGATGAGGTCTTATAAACGGCCCATTCGGAAACGTCAGCATAGAAATTATTAAGAAGAAAAATACGCAACATAGTAATCCGTCCCAAATGTTGGTTTCGACATTTTTGTTGTCTCTACAACATCAAAATTAAAATTTACACGCAAAGCCATTAATCTCAACTCACCTAACAAACGCCGTGTAAATTACGACTCCTATCGTGATGGCAAGCAGGGTAATCGTATGAGGCTTGTAGAAAAATTGTAACGAAATATCGTCAACTTGCTTTTCGTTGATACTACTGAAGCTATCATGCCTGTGCCTTTTTACGCCTTCAACTTCGGGTTTTGACGTTGCTTTCATTTTAGTTAAATAATTTCACAAAAATTAAAAGATTTACTCACGACCTTTAAACTCATCTCCTGATCACATAATAATCGAACTATTTGAACTGTTCCATTTCGCCTACTTAATTAACATTCGCTAACAGTCTAGAATAATGCATGAGTTTGTAATAATCAATGAATCACTTATTCACGTGTTCTTCTACTATTTGCTTTTTAATTAGAAAATTTAAATTTTTAGGTTATGTAACTAGTAACTTAGCAAGTTTAGGGACTTTTATTTGGTTTAATAAATAGTAACTTTCTCAGCGTGTTTTTGACAGACTTGACAGATCAAACTTTGTCAATAAGATTAAGAATTTAGATTTGCAATGGCAACGAATAAAATACAAAATAGGCGTTTAAAATGGAGTTTGGATTCTACAAGGTAATAAGTTTAATTCGAATAACTAATTATTTAAACGAAATTACTTTAGGAACAATCGTGTGGCCACTGTAAGTGATTCAGTATTACCTTCACCACCTGCCTACAGCACTTCTGGAGCGATCGGTGGCAGTGAAGTTGCGAAAAAGACCGACACTGGTCATTTAATCGTGAAAAAGTCTTGGGAACTAGCGTTAGCCCCTATTAAACAAGTGCCAATGAATTTATTTATTATGTACATGGCTGGAAATTCGATTTCTATATTTCCAATTATGATGGTTGGAATGTTGTTTATGAGACCAATTCAAGCTCTTTTTTCGCTTAATAGTACATTTAAAATGTTAGAAAATAACAGTGCCATCGGACAGAAGCTCGTTTATATTTTAGGTAACCTTATAAATATTGCGTTAGCTTTGTATAAATGCCAGAGTATGGGGCTGTTGCCGACACACTCGAGCGATTGGCTTGCATTTGTGGAACCACAAACGCGACAGGAATTTTTGGGAGGAGGTGTAACATTAATTTAGTAAGACATGTTATTTATTTAATACTAGATCCATAATAAAACTTTCACTTTAATTTACTGTTTTCTGTGTTTATCTGCGAATTCCTTAATTTTTTCGACTAAAGCGGATGGGTCGTCTACTCGTGGTACCTATTTAGAAAAATTATAAAAAATTAGTACACTGCATGTAAATAAACTTACATCATAATTTTGAGATAAATATACCCCAGCGTACAAACCAATGGCAAATGCTAACTACAAAAAGAAAATATTAGATTATTATGTCCAAGAAAATTTAAATCTTTTGGCGCTTACTAGTCCTCGAACCATTTTTAAGTACAACCTTATCAATAAAATTAGGGCCTAACTTAAACTTTCATAATCTTATCAAGATGTTGGTATCTTAGGAGTAAACTCAAATAAACATAACCTAATAGACAGTGGCGCACGATCAATAATAATTGAATTTAAAAGATTACCTGTCGAATCATTAGTAAACGGTCAATTCGAGGTTTTTGAAATTGCATTTAATACTTGTAGCTGAGGTCTCACGTTTAATTAATTAGTTAACTCAATTTATCATTGAAAATTGTAAAATGTCATTGCTTCAAGCGTGTCCGTTTGACAGGTTGCAGAAATGCAAAAACGGACCTAAGTATCGATAAAGCCGGCTCTGGTATACGCCAACAAGTTAAAGGTTATCTTTAATCTTTAGGTCAGTTACCTTAAATATATCAACTTTATTCTTTTATCTCATTTTAGGCAATAAGGACCGAAAGTTATTAATAAATTCATATTAGTACTTCATAGTAGGACTTTGAACGTCCTAACCTAAAATTACAGTGGCGTATAATAAAGTCTAATACATTTATTATACTTGTGATTTGCGATATTCGCAAAAATTTTAAAGGCATTTCACACAGTTGCGAAATTCGCAATGATTTTCGAAGAGTAAACTCGTGAAGAGATCTAGTACGCATACGTCTATGTTAGTTTTCAGGTTTCAGCGTTTCAGCTCAAATTTCTTATTTCTTGTGAATATCGCAAAATCTTGAAGTAAGTCAAGATTCCCACCCAACAGATTTTAAGCTGTGGGAATGTGCAACCACGTGACATGTCTACTTGCGATTTCCGGATCAGCCAATCGGAACGTGATTCCTAATTCGCAATTCGCAAATGTATGTACGAGGCTTTAAACCAAACTATAAATTATAGCGAAAAGTTCAGATACAATCGCCACCACTGCTATATTTTATTTATTTTATCACCTAATTCAATCAAGTTCCTATTAAAATTTTTATTAACTACGTGAACAATCGTACAAAATTCAAAACTACAGACAAACCTTGAGCGGTTTTGAATGTTGATGTTTTACTGTGCCAATTAAACTCTAAATATGGAATCTTTAACTTCCGATGGTACGTACTTAAAACGTTTAAAAGGTTACTAAAAATGTTATTGTAGATTTAAGCGAAAGTACCGTTCACATTAGTTCCGATTCTGAAACAAGCTCGCATAAAAGTGAAGAGTTCGAAGAGTTACAAAAGCTTGTCGATACCGACACTTCTAACGACTCGAGACCATCGGAAGAAGAAAATTTTCCAGATACTGTGACGGTGCTCAACCATAAGCCTACTAATACTAAAGTTTATCTTGTCGGAACTGCTCATTTTAGTCAAGAATCAATAAATGATGTGATAAAAGTACGTACGTGCTCATAATTTTGGTTGCTTGCTTGAAAAAAGTTGTTTGGTTTAATTACAGGTTATAAAAACCGTCCGACCTCATTCAATTGTTTTGGAGCTATGTGATGCTAGAACTAGTATTTTATCGTTCGACGAAGAGACGATATTGAAGGAAGCCAAGACAATCGACTTTGATAAAATTAAAGCTGCGATAAGGAGCAACGGAGTGTATAATGGAATGATGTATTTACTTTTACTTAGCATGAGCGCTTACATTACTAAAGAAATGGGTATGGCTCCTGGTGGCGAATTTAGGGCCGCTTTAAGAGAAGTACATGTTTGTCTGCAAGTTTTACCAAAGTTTAACTCTACTTTTAGGCCGCTAAACTTAAATGCAATGTTCATTTAGGCGATAGGCCAATTCAGATTACGATTAAACGTGCCTTATCCAAGTTATCTTGGTACCAAACGTTCAAATTAGCCTGGCATTTAGCTACTACTAAAGAGCCAATTAGGTACGTGTTTTTCTCATGGGTACTCGTTTGTTTTTAAATTTTGATTGTAGTAAAGAAGAAATTGAAAAGTGCAAACAGCAAGATATGTTGGAGCAACTCTTAGCTCAGTTAGCCGGAGATTATCCCGGCCTCGGTCAGGTCTTTGTAAACGAACGCGATATATATCTAACACACTCTTTACAAATAATGGCTCAACACACTACTGACCGTATGTTTAATATTTTTCTTTAAACATATTCTAAGACGATACTTTTAGAACTTGAAACTACTGGTGAACATGCCAAAGTTGTTGGTGTCGTCGGTATAGGGCACGTTTTTGGGATTAAAAAGTTGTGGGATGTCGAGCAGAAACTTAATGTGAAAGCAGTTATGGAAATTCCACCACCTTCGGTATCTTCCAGGGTGTTTAAAGTTACTTTCAGGATATCGTTGTATGCTTTTGGCGGTTACTTAATTTATCGATTTGTCCCTGTACCTAATGTTGTTAAAAGCTCATGCAAAGCTGTCGTTAATAAGGTTGTATCCAACTTTTGATTTGTGATATTCACAGTAGTGTTTGGTTTTAAATTTTGGTGAAAGCATTGTATAATTATTGTTTTAATATTTAGTTTTAAAAACTAAACTAAAATAAGAATCATTTAGTTAGCTCAGGAATTTAGTTATGATTTTTGTGAATTAATATTTTAATATGAATAATTATTGTTTAAAGTTCTATTTTACGTTATATAAGTCTGGACATTCCATGTATAAGTTTGGCTTCGAAGTTTGATTATTTTCAGCTATTTTTGTAAAACTATATACACTACTATTAAACGGGTTGCAATAAAAAAATTGTTTTACGATCCATTTAATTAGAACACCCCAATACTTGAGGATTTAAACAGATTCATTAACGATCACAATCTAAATTTATTAAAATTATTAACAATACATTAATTAGTGGAAGACTCTTTAAAAGGCAGAATTCTTTAAGTACAATGGTTTAAAATCAAAATTTTGATTTTTTGGAATATGGAAATATTGACTCAAATCAATATTGTATCAATTGTTTCCCTCATATCATCAACCATCGGCCGCACAACGAAAACCTAAGTTCCCAGCAGAGCTGTCTTGAGTATTTTGAGATCTCGCTGCACATCTGTATCTCCAACAGTAACTTTCGTGACACATGTATGAACCTCCTTTCTTTACCTTTAAATCCTGCAAATTTGATACTCGATTAATAGCTTGAAACACAGCACACAGCAGAGTTTAACTTAATTTTTCCCTGTACAAGTCTTCACTCTTCATAAGATTTTACTTTTGTTTGCAAAAGAGCTTATAAGACTATCTACTTATTAGGGCTTGAAGTGCTACACAAAGGTGCTACGCTTACATCGTTATTAACCCAGGAATCTTCGGTCCATTCCCACACATTTCCAGCCATATTATGTAATCCGAATTTATTAGCAGGATAATGATCAACTGGGGCTGTTCCAATATAACCGTCTTCACCCGTATTTATATTTGGAAAATCGCCTTGCCATATATTGGCCCTAAAAATGATCCTTGCTTAAAATAAATGTAGAATCGGCAAATTTATATTACCAGTATTCGTTTTTGGGATTAAGTTTGTTGCCCCACGGATACAACTTCTGTTTCAAACCGCCTCTACACGCCATTTCCCATTCGGCTTCTGTGGGTAAACGTTTACCAAAATATTTGCAATATTTTCTCGCATCATTCCACGAGACATGCACGACCGGATGATTTAGTTGATCTAAAATTAAAAAACTAGAAAAAATATCTTTCCAATTTGAATCGGCAAGTAGGTACTACGTGAAGGAACATAGGAAATACGTTTTTTCTTACTCAAGGGTGGTCTTTTATTTTCCTCTTAAATGTTATTCTTACTTTCAATATTACTTCCGGGTCCCTCTGGTTGTTTCCACATTGCTCCTTGCACTTTTACCCACCAAGGTGCTTGAGCAGCTCTCAACTCGTCATAGTATGCTCTCTTATCTTCCGAAATAAACATGTCAAACATGAAACTATCGCCAAAACTTTCAGCTTCAGTTTTGTAGTTTGTTTTTTCAACAAAAGTTTGAAAGTCTTCATTCGATACTTCGTATTTATCTATATAAAATGGTTCCAAAGTTACGTTTCTAGCTGGTCCTTCAAAATCAGTAGAAAAAATTGGTTTGTTTGTACCCATTTCAAAGGTACTGCCTTTAATTAGAACCATATTTTTTGTATTAAAGGCATTTTTTGATTCAATAAGATTATTGTCATCTTTTAATTCGTTTGCTTCTTTACTGTATTTATGATCGGGCGACGTATTTTTACATTCTGAATTACGATTAAGTTGGCATCCACAATCGGTTAGTATATAATTGGGTATACTACTAAGTACAAATAACATTAACTTTAAGTACATTATTGTTAAATTTCTTCATCAAGTCGAAGGTTAAAACTGAAATTAAATAAATTATATTATCACCTTCGAAATGTACTCCACCTTACACTGAATTAAAATAATTTAAAAAAGCTTTAAAAATAGCATATTCGAATTGAGTAGAAGTTAAAATTTAGGTTATCACATCATTTTGATGGTTAGTTGACTTCTGACTTTCTAAATGAGAAACGTCAAAACAATCACACCTTAACAATCCTGTAAGTATGGTTGCATACCACGCAGGAGTAAACTAAGCAAAATTACATTTTTTTATTTTTTCAGTTTTGTCACATCACAAGCAGGTAGATTGTGTATCATCCGGCATATTGATACCTAGATAAGATTATAATAATTGGGATTTGGGATATTTATAGTGCGGAAGTTGCAAATGCCACGTGAATAGTCCTAGCAGATAATATAGTATATTGCACGTGCACCACCAATTTTATATACCTACACATTTTACATTCATTTACGTTTCGAGGCTTGAAATGTCGAAGCAAGTGCCAAGTTTAAAATCGAGTACCGACACCAACCAAGATACATTTAAGGTAACTTTCACTTTCAGGAAAGTAAAGGCTAAATAACTCTTTTGTACTTAAATTTGTACAATAGTTCTGAAACTGCAAACGCCTCATTGATCTGATGCAGTGACGGCGCCAGGGGAGGGCCAGGGTGGGTACGTGCCCACCCTTTAAGTTGCGGTGCCCACCCGAGTGCCCACCCAAATATTGCACCAGCTACCAGTTACCAGTTTTCAGAGGTTGAAAAAATGCGAATTAATTTACACTTTAAGTACTTTTCTGCATCTTGTCCTTATTCCCTAACAAAAAGCTTAAGAAGAATATCAAAATCAAACTGTGCGTAAAATAATTAAGTATTTGAATTGGGTTCTATCAGACCTGGATTTGGCCTAGGGCCTTAGGTAAAAGGATTCCCGTAATTATTTCATAATATTGTTTCTTTATTTAAAACAGTATAGTACTAATTGAATTCTTTTTTCATTTCTTGTTTTTGTGACACCTCTTCTTTGGAGACACTATCAATGGTTATTAAAATTCCGAAACTTCGTTTTTAAGCCGTTTGACCTTGAATAATCAAAATTTTTTGCCGGCGGCGCTATTTCTTTTTATTTCTAACGCAAGAAATGCAAAATTGTCTAATTCTGCTTGCAACCCACCATTTATCGAAAAATGTATTGTGCGCCCATCACAAAAATATTGTGCCCACCCATTTAAAAAACCCTGGCGCCGTCGCTGATCTGATGTGACTAAATCAGTCACCCTGTACTACTCCTATACTTTCTTTTAAGGTTCTACTGCACTCAATTTATATTTCTATTTTGACCATAATACGGAATTTTAAAATACGCCTAATTTCGAGCAACCTGAGTAACATTTTAACCCTCTGGCAATTTTTGCCCTTGCTAATATACCTGACACTCTTCTGGGGTTTCTATTGTATTCTTCGGGTATTTAAATTTTAGTAAATAAAAACAGAATTTTACGATTTTACGTTTTAGTTTAGAATTATGACCAAAAACTTATACTTTGGAAAAAATATTTTTGTGTTAGGTAAATTAAATATAAAAATTCGAAAGTAGAGACCTATTACAGCAATATTTTAGTCTTACTGCATTTTCACTTTTTCGTTATCTTCGTCTACTACTTTAAAAAGTATTATGATCGAAAAAAATAATTTTTTAAAATGTAATTTCTTGACAATGTGGCTCCCTCCCCCCCTAATCCAAAACGCTAAAAAATCAAAACTCTTAGAAAATGTCTGTCGGGGAGGATGAGTGTGTATGTACCTGACTCCGTCAAATAAAAACTACTAAAACGATTTTGTTGAAATTTGGTTTCGGCCACTTTAACAAAATTTCATCAACAAAATAAACTTTTAAACGAATTCAATATAAAGTGGCCCAAAATAAGGGGGTTATTTTGGACGCATTTCGGAAAATTTTGACCCACAGTATTTATACTCGGTTATAAGTTAGTACACATGGGCCCTAATTTAAAAAATACCTTTTCAAATTTTTACTGCCAGCCTACCCGTATAATACCAGTATAACGATTGGCCCGTTTTCTAGTTTTTTATTATAACTTCTTGGAGATAATTATTATTATTAGATTATATTATAAAAATCTAAAAATAGGAATGTACCTACATATAAGCAAAATGGAGAGCTTTAGTTTTGATATAGTCGATTTTTAAAATAATTTCTAAATTGACTACTTTTTAAAGCACCAAAGTTGACTAAATACCGACGATTGGCTGTCAAATGCTACCAAACATAAAATTTTAACTTCCGGTTTAATTGGAAAATATTCTTTCATATATTTTCAACGCGTACAAAAGAGTCCTATTATGGCCACATCCCACATCAAAAGTAGACGAAGTCAATGAAAAAATAATAGTTGATAGGAATAGAATTCGATTACAACATTTTTTAGAATCAACTTCCTCTAGCGGTTAAACAAGAAGAAGTCTCCACTAACATTCTTGATCTAAATGATAAATATTGATTCAAACTGACATTTTTTGTTCTTTCAAAAATCGCGGTGCGGTTTCGAAAATCAAATTTTTCAGTTTTGCGGTCCTTAATGTAAGAGTTGCATAAAAAAATACACAGTTGTCAGAAATGTTTTCCGCGTTGCTGGAAGTTCTAAAATAAAAGAGCAATTTTTAAAAATTGCGGATACGATACTCTAAGGCCCAGTTGTATAAAACGAAATAATATCGGGGTCAGAGTTAACTCCACGATCTCAATATAAGGTTAGATCGTAGCGGGGATTTATAAGTTTAGATCGTAGCGGGGATTAGATTAGGTTAGCCCCTAGGCACTTGGTTCAGGGTTAACCCGTCCATTCTCTAGAGTCAAATACATTTCTATTTAACTCAGAATTAGTTGTTGATTTAGGTTGATCGTGGAGTTAACTCTGACTCCGAGATTAGCTTGTTTATACAACTGGGCCTAAATCGGAAAAGTTTAAATAAAATAAATGTTTGTTTTTGAAAGAGCTGCAAGCCTTATGTCTTGTCTAAGTCGAGTCGATACACCCTGTATATTTCTGTTTATAAATTTTTATAATATTAATTATCTGTAAAGTTACAATACAAAAACTAATACAAAAGAGGACGACCGAAAGGATATTTTTTTGATTAGGGATGTCAACTAACTTCTATAGCCTAGTATAACTATTATGGGTAAAAATTTTACAAAATACCACCAAAATAACTTCCGCGTCTTGGACCACCCTGTATCCATTTAATTTAATTTATAAGCTTTAATTAGTTTTTGTTTCATAGCGTTACATATACACCACGTCCATCCATCCACAACCTGGTAGAATTTTTCTAAGTAATTCGTTTTTTTCATTTTTGAATTTAGAGGGACCAGAAACGTGAAGAAATTAAATTTTACAAAAAATAATTTTTCTGGAAGTCGTCGAAAATAAGAAAGATAATTTCACTTCGACACCTTATTGTGGCAGGTACCTAGCAAAAGGATTACAAAAGTGTTTGGTCTATCGTATTTGCTTTATGACCCACCTTTGTACAAAAATTTGTATTATGAGCTAAAGGGATACCAGATGTTAAAATTTGTGTCAAGTTTACGCTCAAAAGTTAAAAATTTCTCTGTTTTTAATTTTGTTTTTATTGATTTTAATTAAAACTCTGCAAGTTGAAAAAAAAGTAAAAATAGGTATCGATGCAGATGATTCTGTTCTCCATGTCTGCCAAATTTCAGGAGAAAAGAAGCAGACCGAGGGACAAAATCTGAAAATTATGTTTTAGGGTTTTTAATTAATAATTAAATAATAAATGAGTTATAAAGGAATTTAACATCGGATCTCGATAGATAAATGTAGTATAAATCCATTAAAATTGCGAGAAACGCTTCAAACTAAAATATGTGGCTAAAAAATGAGATAGAAATTTGCATTGGTTCGACTCAAATTACCAGAAATCATTTTGTTTATATCAAATTTGATCGAAAACGAATTATTTCTAATAAAAACGGAATTGTCACAAGAATGGAGACTTAATTTTTGTACACTTTGATATAAAAATTAAGATGAAATTTGAATTTGTCGAGCTTAAAAGTGAGGTCTAGTAAAAACAGTTTTTTATTAATAACAAAAAATCTACGCATGTTTTTGAAACGAAAGTTTGACACAAGAAAAGAGCACATCAAATTCTATAGATAAAAAATTCGAGCGATACTTTAAATCCAAAATTGAGACTGAAAAGTTAGGTCGCGTTTACGTTATTTTTCCCTATACCGGACAAGTGGTGCAGTAGAGCCTTAATAGTTCATAATAATAATATTGTGGTTTTAAGGAAAACTGAGGTCGCCAAGTAGATAAGGGATTATTTAGCTGTTACGTTACGTTTTGAACACATTGTATAGTACACATATACCGCATGTTTTGCAAAACTTACCATAGTCCATAGTGACGTTTTATTGAATTTTGGCTCATTATTTCAACCTATATCTACTTCATTTATTCTCTAGCATTGCCCTTTTTGCTCTTGGGGTGATTTCATGACGACAGTTTTGCGTTTTATTATTTATTTTCGGTATCTTCATTCTGTTAATTTATTCCCTTGAATAACGATACATATTATATTAAATAAATATATAAATATAAAATAGTTTGTACGACATCGTTATCCCGTAAACGAATTTATTGTCACTGTTCTCCGCGCTATATCTCGAAAAGGGTGAAACTTATGGGAAAAATGCATATAACCAATCTTGTAGCTATATAGTTTTTTATAACTTTTATCATAACCTTTCTCATCGTACGATAGACAGGAAGCGAGTTATTCGCAAAAACAACAGTTTTGTGACCTTTGACCTTGAATATCTCCAGATGCTTCACCGATATTTTTAGGATTTTGTCGACTCCTTATTTGTAACATTGAAATGTACTTGTATCCAAAAATCCAGCTTTGTAGGAGTTATTCCTACCAAAAAACCTTATTTGACTGGACTATAGATACATTTGAATAATTCACAGCTGCTTTAGGGGCGGACTGGCAACAAATGACCGGCCCTGATAATATTTGACGCAGCTCAATTTAATTTTACTACCCGGAGTAACCAGTGGCGGAAGATGAATTTTTTATGGGGCCCTAAGTGTAATATTGATTTTAATGAAAATGTAAAGCGCCGCAGGCGAAAATTTGGGATTTTTCAAGGTCAAATGGCTCAAAATAAAGTTCAGAAATTTTAGTAGCGGATTGATAACAAAGAAGTTGTTTCACAAAAGAAAATATGAACTCACTATACTTAGCTAAACGCTATTTTTCGCAAATTTTTCGATAACTTGTTTGTTAAAACACTGTATTTTTACTATTTTTCGTCGGAACGCATCCACAATTTTTTAGTTAAATCCCAGAGAAACCGGCTTCAAAGCAACCGCCCCACCGAGATTTTTCCCGGTGTCCCGATGGCCCAGTCCGCCTCTGAGCTGCTTTAGCTAACTTGGACTTAAATGCGTGTCTCTTTTTGTTAATTATTAGTTATTAGATACTGTACTGAAAAATAATAATTTTGTTTGTTACAGGCAACAATCCACGATGCCTATTCGACGACATCCGATTTCGCAACTCTAGTGCACAAATCTTGGTACGTAGATAAGACTTTGTTAATAAAAGCTGTCTTCAAAGACATGGATAAGATATTAATTACTGCACCAAGACAATTTGGAAAATCAACAAACATGAACATGTTGAAAAATTTTTTCGGAGTAGAAAAATATCATCAATGGAATCTGAACACGAACAAAGCGGGCTATTTAGAAGAAGAGCAGCCAAACTCTGAAACTTTCAACTTATTTAAAGGCACGAAAATTTTTACAGTAGAAGATAATGGGAAACAAGTATTTGATAAAAAGTTTTTCACCAATCATTTTGGTAGATATCCTACTATTCACGTGGATTTTAAGGATGTGAAAGGGAATACATATGATGAAATTCTGGATTCACTCAGAGCTGTTATACACGACTGCTTTCTGCAACATTCCTACCTAGAAGAATGTTATAAGAAGTATGGTCGTGATCACTATATTCATAAATATCAATCATTAAATGTAGAAGAAATACAGGAGGGCCTAAAATATTTAACTGAGCTTTTATGCAAATATTTTGGCTATAGGTACTATAAAAAAGCTTATGTACTCATAGATAACTACGACGCTCCAATTTCTAATGCTATATTCAATAACATTTCTGAATCAGATTTGAGGAAAACTGTCACCATTATTAGTGCTTTAATTTCAAGTTTACTAAAAGATAATCCACATGTGGAGATAGCGTTGTTGACGGGTTGCCTTCATGTTGGAAATGTTTTATCCCCTAATAATGTCGCGCAACACCCTTTCTTGCAGTCTCAAATTTTTGGCGATTTTTATGGATTTACAGGAGACGAAGTAGAACATTTGTTAAATAAGAAAGGATTACTTAAAAAGATACGTGAAGTCAAAGAATGGTACAAAGGCTATAATCGCGTTAATCGTGTAGAAATATATAATAATTGGTCCATCATAAATTATTTACGTACAAATGAAATACAAAATTTTTGGTCTGCTGGAAGTTTTAATGAATTATTTGTTTCAATACTGAAAAGGAAGTTTCCGGTTGAAGTTAAATCTCTTATGCGTCAACAAGTAGCTACTATAAAGTACCAGGAGAAATTGGAAATTATGGACATTATTACTTTGCAAAAAATAATAAATTTACAAGCAGCAGTAAACAAAAAAGACTCTTCTTTGTTTCTTCAGTTTTTGTACGAAAACGGTTATCTTAATCCAATAAACAGGATTGGCAGGGCCTTACTACTGAAATTTCCAAATGAAGAGGTATATACTGAAATTTGTCAATCTCTATTTTCATTGGATTTCTTTATAAAATACTACGAAACTGATAGAGAGGCCATTTGTACATTTCTCGAATCGGCACGGAATTTATTAAAAAAAGATAATCGTGAAGAATCCCTTATTCATTTTGCAAATAGTATTAAAAATTTGTATAATCGTGAATTATTAACTTGGAGTAATTTTGAGTTTCAGTCTTATATTTTTTATTTGTTAAGTGATGAATTTGAAAATACTAAAGGTTTGGCGATACTGACACAACCAAAATCTGTTTATAATTGGGATATTGCGACAATTATAAATGAAACAGGAATAGTGATCCAGTTGAAAATTTTAGATTACGGAAATTCAGTAGATGCTCTCAATGAAATATTGGACAATAATTGTTATAGCGTTATCGATGATGAAGATGTTATAAATAAAATTTATCTTGGAATACACATGGATAAGAAAAAGAATATTACCATTACATATTTAATAAATAGCCTTGATAAAAAGCTCGCAAAAACTGTTTGTAGTGCTTAGTAAGTTACCAATATTGTTATTATATTTTTATTTTCAACCATACATGTAATGACGGGATTACTGTCGTCTTTGTAAGTTGGAAAGTTAACAATTACTCAACGTTACTTTCCACCCGAGTGAAACATGATACCGGGTGGAAAGTTTTGACATTTTATCAAAAATTATAACAAAAATAAAAGTGTGCCAACTTGAATTTGATGGGTTATTTTTGTTTAAATATTAATCTTCTTTATTTTTACTCTCATTAGTTACATGTATGGTTGAAAATAAAATAGTATAGAAACTTTGGTGGAAAGTTTCATTTTTGTCTCGAGCATTAACTGATCTCGGCGCTGCGCGCCTTGATCAGCTATTGTTGCTCTCGACAGAAATGAAACACTTTCCACCTCAATTTGTAATATACTATTGTATTTTGCTTATTACCTACTACAATCTATAATTTAATAAATAATTCTGTTTAACTCAAACCCTACAGTAGCTTCTTTTTTTCACGTTTTTTGTTTCACTACTAATATATAAATCCTTTTTGGAATTTGGAACCTTCCTTTAAAAGATGGCTTCCATAATTCTTTTATTGTAACCTTGTTAAGGAAGTGGTAATAAATTATTATCTGGAAATCCTTCTAATCTCTAACTACCAGGTATTGTTTGACCATTACCCATTTCCATGTAAAATGAATTTTCCGGCGCGTAGAATTTTTTAAAAGATTCCCTTGTCATCAAAAAATTATGGAATGTACACACAGTTAGTAATACAGAATCAGTTCGTTCGGGTTTTAAAAGTATAGGTTTTCGTAATACACGAAAAACACTTGATACTAACTATTAATACTAAAATTACTTCTGTTTATAAATACATACACACAGAGCTCATATATGAAGAACCCTGGGCAAGCCCAGAACATCAAATCTCTAAAAAGTTCCCTGCAGGAAGTTCTCGGCCTCGGCTCAACTCCAGCCACAATTTGCAAGATTCTCTTCTGCGCAACAAATACTTCACACGAAGCAGCCGAACCGCCCCAAAAACAGATGCTAAATCTAACCTGGATTCAACTCGCAATAAGTATGAGACCACAAGTTGCCTAGAAGACCGCAATGCTCCCTCCAGTCAAGATTTTTATCCTAACCTAATACCCTATCTAATATAATTGGTCTTACTTTAATTTAGGTGAAGCCTATTCAAAGAGAACCAATCAGCGCCATTGGAAAGAATCCGAAAGCACTTCTCCTCCAGGACGTCACATCTGCCAGAAGACACTAACAATGAGGTATTATCATCGGCGTACGAAGAAACCGCAGAACAGTCCCCCAGGCCGCTAAAAAGATCGTTTTCATAAAGGGACAAAAAGTACCAAGATCAATAGTGGCCCCTGCGGTACACCCAAGGTCACAGATCGCTCAGAAGAATTCTAGGAAGAACCAAGTCCGGCACGCACATGTCTAACTGAAACAAACTGCGCACGGGACTTCAGAATTGTTATGTTCTTACCATCCAATGCACTTCGACAATGTGCAAAGTTTCAAAAAGATATTGCAT
Source organism: Malthinus flaveolus (assembly GCA_950108345.1). Taxonomy (NCBI): domain Eukaryota; kingdom Metazoa; phylum Arthropoda; class Insecta; order Coleoptera; family Cantharidae; genus Malthinus; species Malthinus flaveolus. The sequence goes on from OX467285.1 coordinate 6,338,416, forward strand.
ATTGATCAAGTTTGAGCTAAGATAATAATTATTTTTAGTATTTTTAAGTTTCAAGAAGTTGAGGATAGGCTTAAGGTTTCAATCGTGTCCTACCTCCAATAATACTCTAAAACAATTACGAGCTGTTTTATGAACCTAAATTCTAATTCGCTGGAGTGTACATTTTTGTAAATTTCTTTACATACTTTTTGGTAAAACCTGGGTTAAGGCCGAGCAAGAAAACTTTGTTGGTAAGATCGGCAGCAGTTTTTCAATTAAAAGCACCACCATTCGGTTTTTTGTTTATTAAATCCAAAAAATAGTCTGGCGAACAGTGCCCACAACTTTCTTATACAAAAATTTAACTTAAAATATAAAAAATCACAATCGTACTAAAATTATCCTTATCCTTTTGTACCTCTTGTTTTAACTTCTTCCTTTTCTTTCGGCGGTCCTGCAACGGCAGTGGCCTTAGGCGAAGATACGGCAAGTCCTCGCTTTCCAGTTAATGCAGTTCCTCTAGGTCCTGCTGAAGCTACACCGCCAGGTCCAGCTAAAGCAATTGCCGAAGGCTCGGCTTGGGACAGTGAAGGCTCTTCCTGCTTGTTTGGTAAGTTAACGGCTGAAATTAAAATTGTAATTCACGCTTAGACTTTAAAAGTACATTTTACCTTCAGACTCTGTTTGTTGCTGGACGACGTCACTTTGTGTCTTTGCGTCGATTACCACAGTATCGTCTTCTTCGTTATTCAAATTTGTGTATTGTAAATTGTCTCGTACTAACCCAAATTCTGATGGATAGAAGTTGTAGGGTTGGGTTTGGAATGGTAACGTTTGTGGGTACTGTTTGGCGAGTCTGTTATTTTCTCTTCGTGGAGGAGGGCCAGAAAATAAGTATGGGTCGTTAACTAGCTGTTGGTTTAAATTTGGTGTAAATGCTAAAGGTTGAGAATGTCTAGCCAAATAATTTTGTCTAAAATCTGTGGGCTGGTTTAAAGTTATTAGATTTTCTTGAAGATTTTGATAATTGACCAAACCAGGCGCCGATTGTTTAACGTTGGAAATTTGGCCAGTTATTGCGTTTCTTTGAAATAAGTCTTGTACAGGAACGTGTTGTGGTTGATTGAATTGGTGTTGGCGGTAAACTAACACTTGTGGGTTTGGTTGGTGTAATCCAGGTTGTAGTTGAGGTTGTTGGCCCTCTAAGCCTTGGAATGGAAAGTTTGAAAATAGGTTGTGGCCGTTGAGGATAAAAAATTGTTGGCCAGGCTTAAGTTGTGGTACATTTGGGAAAGCTTTTTTGGTAAACACTTTCGGGTTTGGGTTTGGATTCTTTGCTGTTCCTTCTAAATCATCGGCTTCGCTACCAAGAGGTTGGGGTTCGTCTAGAGTTTCCAATTTTTGAGGCTTGTGAGCTAAAAAATGCAAATTAAAATTCTGATATATTAACATCGAAGCGTTCAATTTTTTGAGAAATTTTACTTATTTTAGTTTGCAATAAAGAAAAGTAATGCGGATTTGGTAGAACGGTTTAACTTAATTGACGACTTTAAGGTAAAATTACATGCTATATAATTATGTAATGTAACAATACAAGAAGTCATTGTTCTCTAACACACGCGACATGAATATGACCCATTTAAGCGCGTCAAAACAGAGACGGACTCTGGAATTTCTTCAGATGTACCTGTTGCTTTCTTTTAGGATCAATCTATCTGTCAAGATTTCAGATTTCAGAAGTCGCTTTAAAAAAGAATTTGGTGAACTAAATCGGGTTTGAACCAGCGATCCATCGAGCTGGACTAGCTCGGCCACATTGTTCATCTGAAAAGGCTTGAAGTGATATGAGATATGACACTGTCAAGTCTGGAGCCAAAAGAGGGAGAGTTCGAAACAAAAGAAGCTTCTTGATGAAATAGCTCCAAGTCTGTGGTCTGTGAATTATCTTCTTGCAAGTTCAAAAATGTTATAGCCAATGTATTCTCTCTCCAGAATTCAGAACTTGCCATTTATGAGCTTTTGTGTCCTACAACCTTTAGATTACTCTATAAACTAATTGTAAGAAACAAAAGCGAGTAGTTCGTCTCTGTTTAACGGCCAATAACGGAGCTGAATAAATGGCGCGTGAATCCCAAATTGCTCCATCTTCACAATACATTTTTGTGGCAGTCAGGACGTCAGTGTAGTGTAAAAATATTGCAATTTGTTATGAAAACAATACTTAAGTTTTACACGAATTATATAATTTTCTGAGTAGTTATTCGTAGACAAATCCAATTGTGCACTTATGACTACATAAATACACTAATAGACAATTAGCACATTTACAGAAATCGACATCTGATTACCAAATCGATTTACACAACCTGTGCTCACATTGTTTTCAAGTACACGCATGTCTTGGCATGAATAAAAACAAAAGTTCGGTTACTTATTCAAAATAGTACGTGAAAATAATATTTTTGTATTTACCAGGAGGAGCTGCGACGACAGCGTTTGGATTTACCGGATGGTTGCCCGTTAATGTGGTCGGTATTTCTTCGGCGTCCTTTTCGATTGGAGGCGTGAACGCTGGTTTTGGATAAGCTCCAAATGGCGTTCCTTGCGGATTGCCTCCAAATGGCGTTCCTTGCGGATTTCCTCCATTAAAGTAAATGTTTGGTCCAGGCTGAGGTTGCGGTATTAAGAAATTATTAGGTGGAGGTGTACCTGGGCGATATAAAAATGGTTGCCCCGGATTGTAATATATTACTTGGGGTTGTGGTTGTACTCTGCAAAAAAATTCCGAATTAGAAATTGTTGAAGTAAATTATACTGGAACGCGAACGTTATCCAGATCGAAGCATTCCCCAACGCTTGCTTTTTCCATTTCATTTAATTATCTTTAGGCACCGTTTGCCAAATTTTAATAAAAAATTTCTAAAAATGGTAAAATATGCTCATAACGTAATTAATAGCAGAACGAGCACCAAAATTGTGTATAATCGTAAGAATTATGTAAAAGTTTGCGAATTTCTGAACTTGAACTTGGAGCGAAATGCAGACGCATTCTCAAACCACACGAATTTTTGAAAGTGAGTTCCTTATTGCTTCCTTATTAAAAAACGATTATTTAATTTGACCTCATTTAGAGACCGTCGTAAACCACAAATTTATGTTTTCATTCGGAATAAGTAAAGAAATATAATTCTTGCACTTACATAATGTAACAGTAGACTTTTTTAAGATTATCTTTGAAGTTATAAAAACAATTTATCTTCTTCTTCATTGTTAAAGTTAGAAAGTCGCACATATTTCCCGTTAATATTTTAATTAAAGTTCCGATTAAAAAAATAACACGATTCGCATGTGACAATTTTAAGGAAGCTAGGAAGCTACAGTTTTGAGCAAGGTTAGTAACATCTCAAATAAATATAATTATTCTGCTAATTGCAATTTGTCCTCAAGGATTATTTCGTCGACTTATTAATTTAAAAATAAATTATGAGTTTAATTTCATAAATTGTTACGTTTCGAAGATTACGTCTGTGTGATTAGCTAACCACAAGGATTTTAAACTCGGCGCGGTTAACGCTAACTTACCCTGGGTTGAAGGCATTTAGGCCAGGATATTGATACTGGCGTGCGAAAAAATCGGCAGGAAGTTGAGAACCTGTTGGCAAAACATTCTGTTTTGCTAATTCATCTGATGGAAAGGCCACTTTATTGTTCGCCTGTTGTTGTTCTGCTCCATTTGTTAAGCTTAACAGTGCCAGTCCTATTAGTGCAGAGTACGCCAACATTTTACCTTTGAAAAATTAAAAAAATATTAAAATAGGCTTTAAGATGTTAGTAGGTATCGTATACGTGAATGAATTAATCAAAATTTTGAAAAGGAAACCTTTGAAACACTCAATTAACAAAATTGCGCTGGAGACTTCAATACTGGGTCAGGCTGCGAAAAATGGGGAAGTGCTCAATTTAAGGCAAACCCTTCCACTTTAACAATCCAAATTTTGCTTAGTACATCACAGTGGAAAACTTTTTTGTTAATTAATCAAAAAGTAATTAAATTAAGCACCTAATTGAAACGTATCAATAATAAAAATAAATTTTTGCTCCAGGGTTGATATGCAGAAAGTTTTTGCTTTGTTTATATTTTTGTTTTCTGTTGTAAATTTTCTAATTAATAATTTAACTTAAGGTACCCATTAAAGTTGAAAAATACAAAAATCTTTTACATCCTCGACGTACAAAAATTTCAATAGGTAGGTAGTACTAGTACTATGTAATTACGTTTTTTTAAAATTAGACCTAAAATAAATACGTAATTATTGTTATTAATTTCACTTTCACTTAATTTTGAATTTAAAAAATTCGAATTAGAAAGTAACGTAACTTGGAGACGAAATATTAAATTTTCCGTCCAGGGGTTCGTCGCGTTAGGTAAGTGGCGAGCAAACAAAACGCAATTTGTTTCCCTACACGAATTTTTGTCAACAGGATCATAAATTATTTTAAAATAAACGATTAAACAATAAATTATCGAAGACTTACCAAATTAGATTATTATTGTTGTCACAACACTTGATGAGTAGCTTCTCCAGAAGCACAACGACCTCTCTTATACTACCTCCAGGTGGGGAGGAGCTCTCAATGTCAAAGACAAAACTTAGGTTTGTTTTGGATACTTCTCGCGATGCACCTCACCTCATCATGTGGAATTTCTTATTGTGGTTAACACGTTTTAATCTAAATTCTTGCGGAGATTGCAACTTTTTGGGTTTTCTAGCTCAAAGATTAATAACAATGGGAGGGGGGCGATAGTTGCAGTTACCTAGTGCCAGCTTTACGATTACACGTTACAACCTATTCCACGGCAAAAAAAAGGGAAAGGAGAACTATTATAGAGCTGAAGTTTTGAAAGTCTCTTTTGCTAAAGTTGCAGATGCTCTTTTGTTTTTATTCTTTACATTGCCCTAGTTAAGTCAAAAACAGACGAATATATCAATACATCGCATTTTTTATTAGTATTACGACCACTGTGGGGCTATTACTTAGTCGATAACGAATTGTGAATTTCGCATTGTGAAAAAGGAATTGTTGCTAACACTATATTTATAGTAGCATAGGCTATGCATTCATCATCCATCCGCTCACTTTTAAGATCGGAGTACACTTCAGACTTCTTACAAGACTTACAAGAGAGCAGTTAGGGAAGCAGTTTGGTATCGTATCGTAGGTCGTAGGACTTGCACGGTCTATTTACGCTGGCCACATTGCTTTCATCGGTAACCAAAGCGATATAAGAAAAGGGTGTCAAATGTGTGTCACTCCATGCGATTCCGGGGATTCCCTTAAATTAAACTTCAAGTTGCTGTTAAAAAAAGCCAATTTAGAGAATTTTGACAACCCCTGTTTAACCTTGATATTATTAAATAAATCAAAAATGCTAATAAACCTTTTTGTTTTGGTTCGCAGCCTTAAATTTGATCAAGTCGAAGCTGTCAGAGCTTAGGTCTTAAATAATGATCGATTGAGTCATTCTCTTATTTTTTTGTCTGTTGAAAAACTTGTTAGGGGCGATCGTTGAACTAAAAGCAAAAATAGTACAAAAAAAAGGGTAACCATCATTTCAGTTTAAATTTTTTACGGCTAAATTGTATATTGTCTTGTCATGTTTAAAGCGTTACAAATTTACACCCACCGACCCACCGTAGAGTATAAGGTTTATGCAAATTTTCAGTGTTGTCGTCATAGGCGTTTAAAAGTTGAAAGTGGTACTTTCATAGTTAAAAGTTGTGTAATTGAGTCTAATATTTTTCTTTTAATCTTTGTAATTTATTAATAAAACATATATGTGCCAATTTTCACGTTTCTAGCAACCAGGCTCTTTTATTACTATATTACTACATTACCCCAAACATTGCTGATTTACTAGTGGTAAGTCATAACCATACACTTAATTTGGCAGAGACTAGGATGCAAATCGGCATTCTTAGTTTTATTTTAGTTCGGCAATTAAAAACAAATCTCTAATTCACTAATAGTAATTAAGTTTGAAACAAATAAAAGTCGTTGAATTAATGAGAAAGTCATTAACACTCATTTTAAGAGCGAATTAATTCGACAACACTCTTTGTAAAGATTTAAATTTTATCGGTTGTCATTTTTTATGAGAACTCGGTGATGAGTTAAGACAGTGGTTACCAAACGTTACAAAATACAAAGCCCAAGCACCCCCTTTATACCCGATGTAAACTAAAGCAAAATCATCCCTGAATTTATGCCCTGTAGTAAAATGTTTATAGCACTTTCGGTTTTATCGGAAATAACTTTAAGTTAGGTTTTTTTCAGAAAAGCCTTTTATATTTTCAGTTTTTGGATTCAGAGAGTCATTTTCAGTGTATTCGATTGTTTAAAGAAAAACATTAATTTATTGCGCATACTTCGTTATGCTTTTAGAGCTTTTAGGTGGCCATGAGCTGTAATAACCACTTCCTATAGAAGCCTACGTGATGGAAAAATGTTAGATATGTCTCTATTCAAGCAGGAGATAAGAGATGCATAACCAACTACTGCAGACCAATTTATTTAATCCAGTCAGTCCCAAGAATCTTTGAAGTCATCATGTCATCAAGTTATCATCTACAGTGTGTCCCAGGATTGACTTCACTATTAATAGATATAATTGATCAAAAATTTTGGAATCTCGTTTTGATATTTTGGGATACCGTCCTGCTTGACCTGAAAAGTATTCCATACATATTTTCGATTAAATAAATCAACGTGGTCATGACAATTGAGAAAAAAGTTCTTCAAAATACGATACAGGATCCTTCATCACATGCGCCAGTGCGTCTTTACTTATTTATTGGACTGTCAGCAGTCAGCATGGTTTTATCCAAAAGCGTTCGACTGGAACCAACTTGTCGCCATACGTTTAGACTACCTCGGAGGCATTTGATTAGGGTTTACAGATAGATACTGTGTATACAGATTTCGCTAAGGCCTTCATAGAGTTGACCACGACGTGCTGATTGGAAAATTTGTAAGTTTTGGATTTTCTGCCGATTTAAATTTATTTCTGTGCTCGTATCTTCAGAATCATCTTCGAGGGAGCAAGGCCACCCTGTTACCTAGTAAAATTAGGTGTTCTTCAGGGATATAACTTGCGCCTAATTTTGTTTTTTCTTCTAATTAACGATTTACCAAATATTATCGTAAATTCAGAAAAGAGTTTATTTGGAAACCACGTAAAGTTTTAGAAGGTCATTCAAGTCGGAGCGAATTGTTTTATACTGTAGTCAGATATCGATTAGGGCTATTGAGTGAACTTGCCTGGCTGATCTTGCTTTAAATATTCAGAAATGATCAGTTATATATCTCTAACAGAAAAAAAACCTCCCATAAGCTTCAACTACAGAATGGGGAATTATATTCTTCTATAGAGCGAAATGTTGGACCTGGGTGTGACCTTAGATAGTTGATTGAGTTTTGAAAGTCACATTTGTAACATTGCGACTTGGAATACCTTGGGGATTATCATTCGTAGCTGTAACGTGTTTAATATGCCTTCGTCTCTCAAAGTGTGACATGGGCGCATATGTACGTCCGTTTTCGGTCTATGATATAAAAGGATAAAATTGATGAAGCAATTCAAAAGGGGTTCATTAGAACTTTAGAATTTAAGATAACTGGTGTGTATCCGGTTTTTGTTTACTATAAATGCCTGTTGGATAAATACCAAATGTTGTCTCTTGAGAGACGAAGGTTTTTGAGTGACGCTATCTTCATGTTTAGGGCCATTCAATCGCAGTTTGAACTGTCACACAATCACACTTGCTAATAGGAAGAGTGTCTTGTGAAAGAGTACTTTTTATTTGCCTAAGGCAACACCGAATATGATACTGCACTCTCTATTTTACAGATGTTGTAGAGTGGTGAGCATTGTTTCGGCACAACTGGGTGTAGAATTTAGACATATTTTGTATTAATCTTCGCAACTTAAAGAGTATCTGTCTGACTATCTAATGTGCTCCCAAATTGAGCCAAACCCTATGCCATTTTGTTTTTTTTATTGTATTGTGTCTTAATGTATATGGTATTGCCTACTCTTTCTTTTTTCTTTGACCCTACTTCTAAAGTGTCTGACTGTGCAGTCAGAAACAACAAATTCAAAATACTTATTCAACAAGTTGGACGCGACATACTCAAAAGACCCTTCGAGCCTAGCCAATCTGAGCGCCGGTGTGCACCTTATAGAGCCTTTTCTAGAAGTTGCGGTTGCTGTGAATTGGAAAAGGTGGAAAACCCCTAAGTTTGTCATTGTTGACTTTCCTCAACAACACGGTACTGTAGGAGGATATTATTTTACCACAGAAAAGTACCAAGTGACTGACTCATATCATTAACTCATTAGAGATTTTACGACCCTTTGCCAAATGAAGCGTGACTTTATAAATCAAATTATACATTTGAGACTTACGCAAGTCTCCCCTGTTTTTTGTTACTAAAATTTTAAGCAAGTAACGTCAATAGACCGATGGAACGTAAGAATTTAATTCAATTTGCGATCGTGATTGAACCACACCTTCGAATAACATCCTACAAGAGTTTATTGGGTCTATAAATAAGTGTATAAGTAATAAGAATTTTAATTTACTAGATCAATAATTTTGATCCTGATGAGAAGCCTTTTGAATTTTTGAATTACTATATTACGACGAAAAACAATCGAAAGCGACGCACTCTGTTAGAAATTAGTCTTCTTGCTACAATCTTGTTTTGATCGCTCGTTAATATTTGAACTTCAATAGCTTCTTGATAACAATCTACCTACGATTCAATTTGGTAAAGGAGCCTCAGGGTAATAGGTACAGCACTAACTAACTTTGTGATTCTCCTTCTATGTTATTATTTATTAATTTCACTTTCTTTTGTTGATTAGTAAGTTAATTTATTGCTCGAGACTCAAGACTCTTGAGGAAAGCAAAAAATTAAATAAAAAAATTTAAATTTAGGTCTAATTAAATATTTTGTAATTTAATCTAGATCACGAGATTCAAAGAACTAATCGGGCTCCACTTTATTGCAATTAGTATAATCTTGACGATTGTTGGATTATAATTTATCCTTGGGGCACTTGGGGTACTTGGGCAAAGAAAATTTGTCATTCAGTTGCTTAATGAAGTAGGTACTTAATTTTTAAACAGAGTAACTTGATTTTGCTAGCCTTGACCGCAGGAAAGAAATAGAACATTTTTGGCAAAAACCGCTACAAAAATAAATTTATTTATTGCAAACAAATTGTTATAATTACTAATTACATCAATGTCTACTATTATTAATCATTACACTTGGTGGTATTTGTTAATTATTCGATTTAAATATTCGCTAGCGCTCAATTTTTTCTTCTCCTTATTCGTTCCCTTTTCGATGTCTTTTTTAGACGGAATTTCGTCCCCTTCCTGATAAATCGGGACGAGAGCTTGATCTGGCGATACTCCTGCAATTGCGGTGCCCACGGGACGTGCTATCGCCAACCCTCCAGGACCAACAACTGCAGTCGCAACGGGCTTACTTGATGCTACTCCGCCCACACCTAAAAATTGAGATTAAGCACCAACTTTTTTTTTAATCAACCCCAAACCTGCAATGGCCAAACCGACCGGCTTCGCTTCAGCAACGGACGCGTCTTCCGATGGCAAACTAATTTCTTCGGTGTCATCGTCAGGTTCTGGCTCTTTTTCGTTTTCCTTCTCTTCTTCATTTTCTTTTTGTTTTCGTTTCTCCTCTTCCTCTTTACGCTTCTCTTCAGCTTTACGTTTTTCTTCTTCTTTGCGTTTTTCTTCTTCTTTACGCTTTTTTTCTTCCTCCTCTTCCTCTTCTTCTTCTTGCTCTTTACGTTTCTCTTCTTCTTTTTTCTTCTTCTCCTCTTCTTCTTTACGTTTTTCTTCTTCTTTCTTCTTATCTTTATCTTTTTTAGTGTTCTTTTTTCTCTCAAACCAAGGACTCAATCCAGTTCTATCTTCGATATTTAAAAAGTCCTCGTAATCCATACCTTGTACCTCGGCTAAATGTCCAGCAGATAAATTTAACGCGTCTAAATTTTCCCTATAACTTAGCTCGTCTTCATCGCTAAGATGGCCTTGTTTTTTGGCGTTTTCTTGAATTTTCAGTATGTTGAGGGTCGATTGATGGATGTTTTTTAAATTGGAATTGTAATCGCTTGCTGGTCGTTCTGGTAAAGGAGGCATTTCGAGTTCCCAAGGTTGTGATTCCAAGTTTGTTATATTTTCGCCCCTAATTATTTCTTGCAAAATTGTACCGTTAGTCATTTCGGTGATTTTCAATGTTTGTCCTTTAGCGCCTCCGTAATAAGGTAAATATGTTACTTTTTGAATTGGTTCGATATTTCTGTAATGCATTACATTTCAATTAGGTACTTAATTTAATTAACTATGGACGACATGCGGTGTAAATGCAAGTGGTGTCGTAATAATTATTTGGAAATCGAATTTGGTAGTAACTGGGGTGACATAAATATGCTTGTTGAATCATAAAAGCTATTGACCACATTGTTCAATTTAGATAATCCGATAACAATGTATCGAAATTTCCTAAATGTATCGTGGTTGTGGTTTTTGATGTATTTCCAAGTCTCTTCGAACAACTAATTCAATTTTAATTTTTACTAAGAAATTTAGAGAGAAAAGCCGAGCTTAGATATTTTTAATAGCTCTAGAACAAAAGCTAAGGCTCAAAAATAAAAAAAGTTTAAAGTTATTTCGAAATAATAATGCAAAAGCTTTTCTACATAATGTTATAATAAAAATTTGCCTCGATAGGCAACCCAAATAGCACGTATGTATTGAAAGTATATAATAAAATTTAAAGGAATATAAAAGTCTTAAAATATTGTTTATTTAATTTCTATATTACACATTTACATCATCTTCATAATATATTTCCAAGTCACTCTCTGCGTGAGCTATACCTCCAGGTCCAGCAATGGCCACAGCTTCTGGCTCGTACAAAATGTCTACATTTGTGCCTTTACGCAAAACTGCCCTCGATAAAGGAGTAGCTATTGCTTTACCATCGGGCCCAGCTACTGCTTTAGCCATGGGCTTAAAAATTAAAGTGGCCAAATCTGACCCAGTTTGATTTTCGTTACGAAAACTAATGAGTTTACTTTTACTCAAAGTATTTTGATTTTTAATGTAACTAAATAAGGGATTTGCTTTGTATGGCACAATTAATTCATTTTCTTTTAACTCGTTAGTTAGCTGGGCTACTTTAATGTCCTGCACCAGACTTTTTGTAGTGCCCAAATCGTTAAGCTTCGTTTGGGTCCCTCGAATATTATTTACACGATATTGTGGGTAGCCCAAAATTGGAAAGTGTGCTATTTGGAATGAAGGTTGCACTCGAAAGTATAGGTGAAGAGGAAGAGAGTCCCATCTAAAGAAAAGAACTACAATTAGTACCACTAAAGGGTAGAAAAACCACCACCAAAATAACTATTTTACTAGGCACTAATAGAAGCAGCTTGTGGAGTAAGAAGTGTAGTTTTAGAAATAAAAATAACGGTTTGTTTTGGAAATTATGTATTTGCTAAAATTACAATTAGGAGAGCGTTTATCTAAATATTTAATTAGTCAATTAAATTACTAATAGTCGATCCAACACGACGCCCGTAAAATATTATTGCACAGCGTTTGAGAGACAGTTCTACATTCTTATGCGCTCCCAAACGTGACGTATATAGAGCCACGTCCACATTGCTATAGTGATGGTGACTGTTAAATATAACATTTTACGAGCGTGAGATCAAACAGTCTTTTTTTAAATAAGGTATCGATTTATATACAAATGTCTACTTGAGCATTAAGGGCTGTTTACAAGATACAGACAGATAGAAACACTTTTAACCCCTCTTTTATAATAATTAAGTTAAGAGTTAATACTAAACAACCTGTACGATTGAGAATCACATCAATTTAGCACTTTTCCTTCCCTTCATTAAGTCTAAATAGCTAATTACCGGTATTATGATACACTACAGGTCCAATTGCAACAATTCTCCCCACTCTTGCACTAATTTGATCCCGTTTAAAGTTTGGATTTTCCAACAAACTAGTTAAATTAATCCCGGGATTAATGGCAACAACTTTGGCGCGGTCCCCGGCAATTGCAATACTATCTGGTTGCGTTAAGGCGTAACCGTCCGGTCCAACAATTGCAGTTCCTCCGTGACCAGCCGTCGCAACGCCACCAGGACCAGCGATCGCGACACCTCCCTGTCGCACTTTTAGTTTGTGTATAAAAATTCCATTTCCAGTATTATCTTTACTAAAAGTGTTGAAATCTTCCGGCTTGTGGTGGTGGTGAGATCTGTTAAGGAGAGCGTTTAAAAATTTCGATTCGCCATCGAGGCTCGTCCGCCCAAAGTCGAAACGTTGAAATTGTTCTTCGAGATCAGAATCATCAACGTCCGACTTGAATTCGGCGTCGTTGCTGTCGATAATTTTAAAATTTCCGATTTTCATACTTTTTGCGTTTTGGACAGATTTATCTCCATCGTCCGTATTAGTAGATCCACTTTTTTGAATTGTTTTTGGAGGTTTTTTGCAACAGACGGTTTGGTTTGATTGGTCTCCATATTCGATCATACTTGTGAAGGCGTTAAAAATTTGTTGGAGGGGGTCGCGGATCGTTATGGGAAAGTATTGGTTGATAGGAGACTGCCACTGTCGTCCTCCAGATCGTAATAGTTGCAAGATTTCTGGTGGAATGTTGTTATCACGCGCGGCATGGGAAGCAAAATTATTGACATTTTGAGGGAAGCTGTATGGTAAGTAGAATTCGTAGTCTGGATTCTGCACGTACGGGTCGAAATATCCATAAGGCCTTGGTTGAGGATAAAATTGAGTGTTGACAATATTCTTTATATTTTGCACAGTTTGGTTTTCGAGCGATTGTTTTACGCTTTCAGGGACGGCGTTTAGAAAATGTGGTGGCCTCCTTGCAGGTTTCCGAGTTTGCTCTTTGAAGTTATTCAAAAACAAATCTGGTTGTAAACCAATATCGTTGAAATAGTTTCCGTATCTTCCATCAATGATTAAAGGCGTTACAACAGTTTGTTGGTGAGTTATTTTTCGTTTAATAAATCGACCTGGAACGACGTCGTCGAGATTATGCTCTCCATTCGATGAATAACCCGTGTATTTGTTGTCGGGCGGAATTCTGCTCAAATAATCAAATATTGGATTTGAGAATGCAGTTTGGAATGCTTGTTGTTTGGCGTGTTCGTTCCTTTCGTTAGGTGGAATTTTTATGTAATTATAACCAGGTTTGATTCTTTTTGTAATCAACCCCTGCTTTTGGTTTAATTCTCCTATTTTGTCTAAGATTTCTTTTGTACTTTGTTTCAATTTTATGGCTGCGCTCTGAGATGTTGTCGCGTTCGTCTCAAGTAGCCGAATTTCTTGTTTTTCTACCCTAAAAATAAGACTATTAAGTTAAAAGATTTACAATATAATAATTCATACTATTATATAGCAACAACAAGCAATTTACAGATTAAAATAGTTTAGCCTTTGGTATTACGGTATTATAACATGAGAAAAGTGGGATAATTTTATGAATAGCATCTTTAGGGTAGAAGAACTGCTTAAAGCCCTGTAGAGTAACTACAGCCTAAAGAACGTTTTGCTTATTTGTTCAAAATACTTGGAAAGTAAAAGACGAGAACTCAAGAAAATCTACAGCGTTACGAGCTTTCTTTCTGGACTACGCTCGGTTCTGTGGAACAGATACGACTTAGGGAAGGTTTTGCAAAGCATACCTCTTTGTTCAGAAGGTTTGAGTTAGAGAAAATAACTTTTAAAAAATCCACAAAGTTGCGTCTTTTAGGCAAACCACAGAGAGCGAGCTTTTTAGACCTCATTTGGCAAACAAAGCCTATTCATTCAGAACGACCTCCCACATTCGTAACGTTATTTAGTTGCGAGCAAACGGTCGATGAAAAGTAATTTCATTGTTAATTGAAGCGATTTAGCTAAGCGAAAATTAAATTAAGCAATTAGGCCAAACGTGTGTTAATTTATTAGTTAAACATAGGAACTTACCCCAAAAAGAAAGTCCAGAAATTTTGATCTTCTAAAAACAACCACTTATTAAGCACACGACACGTAATAACATTATTTCACCCACTACAAGATTGAAAACTAGGAGTAAGAAAACAAAATGCTCTCACTTCTGTAAATTATTGATTGCTAATTAAATTAATTGTGCCTAATTTATTATATTTATGGATTTTTCATGACAAGAGAGCAATTGGTTAGTTTTCTTTCAACAGGCAGAGTCGACCTCAGCACTCATTTATTCGACTCACAATTAATTTTCATCCTCACCATCTTACATTACACTCAAAGGAACTAAAACTATTTTAAAGAGCCACGATAAGCTTAAAACTACGTCTACGGCAAAAATGAATTGAGGGGCTTAAGTTACCGACTCAAAATCCTGAAGATACGTTGGAAGTTAAGAGTGACAATTGAATAAAGAAATAAACTGCTAGTAATCCATGTAGAGGTTTGATGTTAATTTGTAAAATTATGTGTTCCAAGATTTAGACGCTATGGTAACTTCTATTTACAACCCCAATTGGGATCTAGCTACGGGAAGATTTTAAAGTAACAGAAGAATTGAGCAGAATAAGAACGCTCCTAGACCACGACTAGAAAAAACAGGGCTTTTCTGTCTTACGGTAGTGGAAGCAATGGAAACTACACCAACAGCATCTCTGTATTCGCTGTACTTTACCCTTATTCTTTGATGGACGTATATGGGGAAAAGATGACAAAAAGCGTCATTCCAGCGCAAGACCAAAGCTTGTAAGAGCTAAACCAAGCTTTTGACACGAATTGAAATAAAACTCTTATTAAGACAGGCTCAGCTTATTGACTACTGAAGCTTGTTCTATGTAGTGATGAGGCTGATAATGACTTTTTTAATGCTGGTGAAACACGGGTAAGCTCTGGAAGTAAAGTAAAAATCCACGCAAGACAATATTGGGCTTTAAGAACCTGTTGGATGCAGTTACCCTCAATGGATCGTCGAGGTAGACGTGGATAAGCTTTACAGAGCTCTTCAATATTGTAAAGGATTTGTAAGATAACGATAAAATCTGAATAAACTACTGGTTTACTTGCGTGCATGTTCAAGCTAATAGATACCCCTTAATAAAACATGAAAATATCTAGCTAAGACAATGAGAGTGTGCTTCAGGCCTGGTAAGACATTAAAAACGCTTAGAGAAGCAGGAAACCTTCTATCAGGCTTTATAAGAGCTAAAAATACTGAAAGCTTTAAAAATCTTGAAAGAGTAATCAATTCTTTCAGTATCTTCTTTAATTTTCTTCCATAACCCTTACAAACTTCAAGAGCACTGTCGCAAACTGCTTCATCAAAGTTCACGTTGAAACTGAACCGGAATCGAATAGCACGTGTGTTTGAAACTAATAGTTTAATAATTGCATAATTGGATATCTCGTGTTTTGTGGTTCAGCCTCATAGTCCGAGAGGCAGCAAACACGTTTACTAAACTATAAAGTACAAAGTTTTTTGCTATCCGGGATGAAATAACATTGCAAGTAAAAAGTAGCAGCATTAACTTGGGGTAGGCTCGAGAAGGGTGTTTTCGGTTTCTCGCCTATAACTCGAAAACTACGCATTCTATTTAAAAAGTTTTTCTATACAAAAATAAAGCAAATTAAATTTTCTACAAATAATACCTCTTTAGTTTTTCCTCAGGTAAACAATTTACGCGCTGACGCGCGTTAAAGTTAAAAAATTTTTTAAAATCGGTCAAAAATATTTTTATCACTCGAAAACTACACACTTTTTGAGAGAAGGGTTTTTATACGGAAATGAGGTTAGTTCAATTTTCTACAAGTTATGACTCTTAAAGCTTTTTCCCCAAGCAAACATTTGAGGTGGTAGAGCGTGTTGAAGTTTATGGTATTTCGGACATAGCGTATCTGGGAAGCAGAATACCGAAGCGCAAAAATACATAATTTTTTATTTTAACCGATCCAGGCTAAAATAACTTGGTAAATGAGTAATAAAACCGACCGTCTGTCTCTTAAAAGTGGTAGCATTAACTTGGAAGTGGCTCAAGAAGAGTGGTTTTTTGCTCTTTTATCAGTTATTCGATTATAACTTCGAAACTACACATTTTTTGAGAAAAGTGCATCTATGTAAAAGTAAACTAAATAAAATGTCCTACCAACTACATTCGCAAAGTTTTCTCCTAATACAAACAGATTAAGCGCTAGAACACGTTAAAGTTTGACAAAAATTTAAAAAAAACTGTTTTTTGTTTATAACGCACAGTTTAGGTGCGTTTTTGGTTGCACTTTTGGTGTAGATGATGAGCGATAAATATTTTTTGGACAGATATTGGACTTCAACGCGCGCTAGCGTCTAAATCGTTCACCTGAGAAAAAAAACTTAAGAGCTATCATTGGTAGAAAATTTAATTTTCATTATTTTTATATAACACAATTTTTTTCATAAAGTGCGTAGTTTTGGCGTTATAAGCGAGAGACCTAAAAAAGTCAGAAACCACTTTAAACAGGCAGACGGTCGGCTTTAGTACTCATTTGCCATACTCTTTTATCTTGCATATAGTAAAAACTTTTGTACTTGACGGTTTCGTTAAAATGTTCGCTGCCTCCCGGACCATCATAAGTCATAAGTGTGCCCGTGGAGTCACTGGCGAGTCGAATGGTTGGGAAACTAATGTTGCTTAACACAAAATTGCGCGTGTGTGTCGACCTTAACCGGCGTTTAAGACTTGAAGAAGGCAGTTCATGGGTCGACTTTTTCATGCAGGAAGAGTAGAATTGTTGGTTGATATAATTAGTACTTTGGAAAAAGTTATTAGAGGAAGGCAACTACCTAAGGCTTAAATTTCTTGAAAAAAAACGTAAGGTCTACTATTAAAGTATTTGAAATTATTTTAAACTGTTAACTAATGTTGCAATATAACTTCTTCCATTTAATTATGACACGAAGTGTTATAAACAAAAGCTTGGCGTATGAGTTTATTGTAATTATAAACATTAATGATAGGCATTAATTTTTAACTTACTCAACTGATCCGTCTTGAAGTTCTTTTTTTACATCTTGTGGTCTGCATTTCACGAGCACTGCCAAAGAAATCTAAAAAGAAAAAATTACAACAGTTTATGGTAATTTCGCCTTTTTTTAGTATCAATTTGGAAAATTATACGAAGAATTTACACAAACTGGTTTTCTCAAATACGCACTTCATTCCTAATTTGAATAAGAATGGCATTTTCTTGCATTTTGGAATGGCTATAAATCACATGAAATCACAAAATTTAACTTAAGCCAAAGGGGTTGAAAATAGAAAATAGCTTTTGCGCAGCCGGCAATAACCAAAATGTGCAAATTTGAGACTTTTTTGACAAATTTCGATTTTTTTTAAGTCAGTGACCTAAGGTACCGCTAATATTTTTTGTTAGTGATTCCATTCATCAAGGTAATTTCTATGCAATAATCAAATTAGCAAATCTATTGTAATAGGTGTTACCGACCAACAATTTTCATCCACTATCATTAAACAAATGACACATCCAAATAGAAATTCCTGCATTTTTTGAAAAATTAGCGTTACCGGAAAATTCAAAATTTTGTACTTAATTGTCCACGACGGTTAGATGCACCAATTTCCCGACCACCTTAATCAAACTTCTCTTTGTACTCACCACAATAAAAAATTTCATTTTTGGCAAAATTTGATCAAACTAACGAAACATTTGTTCAAGTACTGTTTCTTGCGATATTTAGCTGCCGCTTTTAAAAACAATCGGAAATCAATTTTGTACTTTCTTTGTATCTTGAAGATGGTACTTTATCGATTGTGCACCATCAAAGTTTATTTCTTCTTCAGTCTCTAAGGTAGGGGCATGTAACGTTATGTCTAATGATCCTTGCGTTGCAATGATACGACGTTAAAATTTGCTAAACAGGTAACGCAATTATACCGAGCTGTAAAACGCTTCTGTTTATGTGGTTTGAGGAGTTATGTAAATAATATTGACATGATGTTGATTTATTTGTTATTAAAAAATCGAGAGAAGTTATTACTCGAGCCTTTTTCTGTTTGTATTATGACTGCCCATCTTCGGGGCCCCCACAATTTTTTTATCTCTTCCTAATTTGCGTTTTGTTCTCACGGATAATCAATCTCTGGTGAGTGACTGGGCGCCTTCGAAAAAAAATTTTTTGTTGTTATAATTACGCGGATGCGTGTGTCTATAAGCGAATTGCCGTCCGAAGAAAAAAAATTTCATTCGGCACTTCTCGAGTGCAATTAAGTGTCTTGTACAATGTGTCTCACGAAACGTGGGCTAACACATTTACGAAGATCGCAAATTCATTAAATGAGCACAGTACCTATGTCTAGTTTATTGCGCTTATTGTTATGCTTGTAATGAAAAAAAGAAACGAAATAGAAACCATTCACATCCTCTCGTTTAAAAATTGGCGTTTATTGTTGTCCATTGATGAGAATTAGTGTGATGGACGATGGCTAATAGTAAATGATTTTAATATGTAAAACTTTTCTTAGAAAAGTATTTGCAAAAATTTCAATTTGAACCTCTCGTAAAAAATTTGCCCAAAAGTGCTTATTCATTCATCGAAGAGTTCACGTTGTTAGGGGGCCGTATTGCACTAACTGAGAGAGTAATCGTTTTTCGAACGTGCACGGAAAAATTTAATTAAATTCTAATTATAATCAGAGTCTAACAAGTTCCGAAGATTGTAATCCTCTCTTCAGTAAAGGCAGTGTTTATTTACCTTATAGGTTTATATACAGAGCAAAACCTTGACATTGCATACAAAGTCGATGAACTTGAACTCTTCTTGTACTTATAGGTACTTAGATCAACAGTACATTTTACTTGTAGTAAAAATTACATTTTAATGGCACTAAAATAAATTTATTTAGATAAATCGAAGTATTTCGCAACATTCTAATATTGTAAGTGACGAATAACTGTCTCGTAAAAAGTTACTTAATTTAACTTTCCACTGTTACGGTTAAGGACTTGATTTGAATTGAAAATTCGAGCACTTTTCTCTTCTTTAGTTTATACTTTTGAAGAAACCTATAGGAAATAACACAAAATGTATACCAAACACGACTGTTTTTGTTTTGGAACAACTTTTTGATCGATGATGCGAATTACTGATTAACTTTACACAGTGATCTAAATACCCAAAAGTGGCTCGATTAACATATAAGCAGTGTGGGTGTGTGGGTTCAGCGGAGACCCACAGCCCACAACATTCTCGACATAACTTATAATTTCAAGACGACCTTTTTCGAAAAATCACAAATTTTATTTTTGTTTCACTTAAATAGAGTACTTATAAGCGCAAGTGAAGTTTAAGATAGGTCACAACAAACTCTTGTAACTATAATGCCTAGTAATTACGAGGAAGAGATGTTTATCACGCGAGAAATTCATTTTCACACGCCAAACTGTGACTTTTATGCGAAAAACTTTTTATAATTAGATAATTATTTATGTCTGAAGCAATAATACCTAACAGTTAATCCGGATTTACACTATACGAAAAGTAAAATTGACTTCTAAGCGAAAGTTCTACGTGACTAATCTGGAACAGTGCTTACCCAAATGGGGGCAACTCTTCCTGGTATTAAATCGGTCTTAATTATTGAGAGTTTTCAGGACTTCATGAATTGGCAAAAGGGCAAGCTCCTAAGCTAACTCCCACGTACACTCGCACACGCCATCACTTTTGCTCATTTTACTTTTACTTTTTTCTGCAAGCATTTCTTTAGATGAACTCAAGAAAAATCTAAAGAGTGTAGTAGTTCTCGATGAGGCTGTTTGAAAATTCCATAATATTTGTAATAAATAAATACATATTAATTTATTCGACAGAGTTCCGTTAAGATCCATGTGTAACAGTGAGTAGACGAGTACGTGATTGGCGTAAATAATAGTATGCGCATCAAAAGCATTTTTATAATTATGTGAGAGAGCCTACAGTTTTAATTTTAAGAATCTGATACTATTTTATTCGAGTTCTAAGAATGCTAATGTCAGAATTAGTTTGGAACCGGAGGAAATGTTTATTACACAGTTTGTTAAGGCTGGGCAAAGTATCGACACTTATTCGAAGGTATGGAAACTATCGAAGTATCGAACATATCGAATGTATCAAAAGTATCGAAGTATTAAAAGTGTCGAAGGTATCGAAGGTATCGAAAGTATCGAAAGTATCGAAGGTATCGAAGTATCGAAAGTATCAAAAGCATCGAGGTATCGAAGGTAATAAAGGCATTGAATTCTCGAAAGTATCGAGGTCTCGAAAGTATCAAGGCATCGAAAGTATCGAGTATCGAGGTATCGAAAGTGTAATCCACAGACTATACAATACATTGTGTATCAAGGGACGACTTCTATTTTCACTAAATTTGCAGTGTAGACACGTAGACAGTCAGTAGACAGTAGTAGACCTCGATACTTTCAATACCTCGATACTTTCGATACCTCGATACTTTCTATACTTCAATACACTTGAATAGTGTCAATACCGTTACGGCACCGTTACGTTATCGATACTTGATTCCTGATTTACGGTACCGCCCATTCCTACCGTCCGTCTCCATTTCAGATATTTTACTCCAATACTCATCTACAGGTACTACCAAAAGTGCTGTAAACGTTGTGTGTATATTTTGGAAAAAATTCCCTTTTCTCTAATTCTGAAACTACATCAGGTTGCTCAGAAGATACGGTAGAGCTCAGATATAAGATTGTAAGATTATTGTAACCCTGAAGAACCTCTCGATTATTCCGCTTAACCTTCAGCATTTCAGAGTGCTTGGAGCAAATCCTCACCTCCATCTTAAGAGTGTAAAAGAAAATATTTATGATTTGAGAAACTTACGAAGAAGTCGAGTACATTTCGAGGTCAAGTTCAGATAAACGAAGGCTATTGCTCTATATTCTATACTAGTACGTAGTAGAGTTTCTTCATTGAACAGAGACAGCTAAGCCACGCACCCACAAACTATTGATTGAGTAGACCAATGAGATCAACAACCAGTTGAACACGATACAAATGTATTCATAAAAGTGTGCCAAGTTCAAATAATTGTACATTTATCACATAGTCACTAGTTTGTTGGGGGGGGGCGGCTTAACTGTCTTTGCTAGATGAGCAAAGATTACTAATGTTGACAACAGTTTTTTGATTTTTTGATTATTGATTATTTTTGATGGACAGATTATTGTTTTTATCTGTTAAATCAGCCCAATCCCCAATTGTGCTGGAAAGAGAACCAGAACTAGAGGAATAATAGATAATACTTTGAGCATTATAAATTAACTCTTTCGTATTACTGTATCGCTATAATTTAGCTCAAATGTACAGAATCTCAGTTCTACTATAAATACCTTCTCACAAAGGTTTCAGAAGTTGAAATAGCACAAAACGTGTGTGGCATAAAAAGAGTTTTATAGTTTTTATAGGCGGTTTGTGTATATTGTCCCATAGCCGAAGAAAATTATAGACTTTCTCCCGGATTGTCTACGAGGTACCTTAGATCAAGGGCACGTTTCAGAGATATAACCTAACCTAACCTTTGGTAGGTAATTCCTCTATAAAACAGAGTAAGATTTGCCTTCAAATGCTTCTTAAGGAATATATGGGTCCTCTAAGATGTCAGGTAAGGGGGGGGGAGAACTTACACGTAACCCAAATACAACTAATATGAGTCTAGCATTGACTGGCGATTCGCATGGCACTTATACAGAAGTTATAGAGTTTGCCACAGATATAATGTAGGGGTAGAACAGTTTGAATACAGATTCTGATAGAGTTTGGTAACCTCTTGGAGCTTGCCCTTAAAACGGATGATGCTCTGCGTTATCCTGCGTTTGATGAGATGCAGGTAACGAACGAGCGCCGACGTATTTAACTGAAAGTAGAGGGGTCTCAACGTATGCATCTCATGGTCGTTTAATTACACCCGCTGGCTCGGTGCGTTGGTCTCTCGGCAGAGCCATACGTTATCATCTGATCAATTGGCTGCTGAAGTCTATCTGCAGTTGTACTTTAAATATTAACGGGGAGACGCGAGTTCTGCTAGGAAGTATACATATCTATACACTCCATAGTCTATAGTACCCATGATCTAAATAGTTGGGCACATAAGACTAGCAGTATGTGTTTTGACTTTCCACAATCTACCTTATCATTATCACTGTTGCAGACGCAGACCCTGCTGTCGGTGTGTCCAGATGACGACAGATGGCCCGAAAGCGATTTTGCGGTCGAATGGTGGTAAGTGTAAGGCTTTCTCGATCCCGAAGCGTTACCAATCACGGTAGGGTGAGCAAGTGAACATGGTTCAGCTCTTCGCGTAGCTTGATAGTAGCGGCTCGTGAAGGCGGCCTTAAGCTTCAGCATGCTCACTCTGACATTGGTACTGTGGGCAAAAGTTTACCTTCTGATAAGGTTGGATGGCAGTGGCTTAAGGCTTTTTTAAGGAGTGATTAACCCTATCAGCCTGTTTTCCTATGCCCTGGTATACTTAGTTATGGGTATTATAGAGTGGGGGGCATGTTGATTGTAGATCCCAAGCACAAAGAGCGTTTTTTTGCAAAAAAAATTAGTTAAGGGTAGTGTTAAGCCACTCTTACAAAGTGTTTTTGCTTTACACCGTTTTGAAACAACAAAAAGGATGACAAAAAAGAAAAACCCAAAGTAAGAAATTGTATTTAAATTACGTATTAGGTACCGCTGCTTTAGTACAAGATAATCAGTATGTAGGCGAATATTCCAAGATCCAAATTGTTTGTGATGAACAGTGAACTCAAAAATAAGGCTTAAGAAACTTCCATCTTATGTTTTCGTATACAATCAATAATTTAAATTCCGAAAATAATCTCCCGATAATGAGATGTGCTCGTGGGTATAGTTACATTCGTAAAGTCAATACTGTGGTTTGTGGTTACTAAATTGTTAATTTGTGTAACCGCAAATCTTCTTAAAACCGCAACAACCATAAGTGATACTTAAGTTATTTGAAAACATTTTAAAAGGTATATTTATTCAAACATTCGATAATACAAAAACTGCACGTTAGGTATACTACAACTGGCAAATTTATTTAAAAATTTTTAAGCACTTTCAATAAGTGGTGTCTAAAATGTATCCATATTTATCGCTATAAGTTCCTTCGGGTAAGTATGTAACAATTTTTGCGTTTCCCAAAGAATAAGCGTTCGAATTGGGATGGAAAACTATTGCGCTCGCTTTCGATCCGGCGTCGACAAAAACGCCATTTCTTCCAGCTCCGGCACGAAGTTGAGCTTTAGTTAAACCTGGAGCTGGAACTAGACTTCCGCCGGTTGGCAGAAATCCTGTAGCTGAACCAGCGACGTAAGTTAAATCGTGAGTACCTTCTGCATTTTTATACGAGTAACGTCCACGTACGTTTCCGTGCGAGTCCGATTCTTCATTTCTTTGTTGATCGCTTGCGGTGTATCCAAACGAATAAGAGCCATCTTGAGCAGTTTTAAACGCTGCGTAGGTTGCTGGTGCGGAAGGTTGTTGTCTTTCTAAGCCGTTGGGCACGGATAATGATCCTGATTTAGCAATAAAACCTTTTTCGGCACCTGCCACGTAGTTAAGACTATGAGTTCCCGCATCGTTAACGTACGAGTAAGACCCTTCTATGTTACCTCTAGGATCTGAATTTTCTGTTCTCTTGTAAGACGGAGTGTCGATATGGAAAACGTAAGAAGCGTCACTATGTTGGGCTTGTCTATCAAATGTTTCACCAGCTCCGCCTTCGTTGGGTACTCCTTGATTTCCATCGTAGGATCCTCCTTGGTTACCGTCGTACGATTCTCCTTGATTGTTTCCATCGTACGATTCTCCTTGATTATTTCCATCATACGATTCTCCTTGATTTCCACCGTCCGATTCTCCTTCTCCACCACTTTCTTCGTTTGGATCTGGATGATACTCGCCCGAATTATCTGGGACGTATTCTCCAGAATTATCCGGCTGGTATTGTCCAGAATCGTCCGAATCGTCCGAACCGTCCGAATCTACCGAACCGTCCTGTTGAGGTGGAACGTAAACGTCGTCTGGCTCCAGTTCAGAATTTTCTAAAATTATAATATTAGGCATATAATTATAATTCGTGATTTTAGCTTGTTTCAATTTACCTTGCGCTCTCGCTAATGCATCGACCGGAACAAACCCTTGTGTTCCGGCTGTGTATTTTAAGCCGCGCTGTTGGCCTATGGCGTCTGTGAAACTGAACTGTCCTTCAACTTGATTTGCTCCGTTAGCCGATTGTTTGGCCGATAATCCAGATCCAGTATCGTAGCCATATTTATAGTCCCCGGTTGGTTGAATGAGGTAGAACTGGGTGCGACGGCCTGAAGGAATTGGTGGAACGTTAAGCCAAGCTAATGCTTGAGATCCAAAACCAATTACGACAGCTCCCTAAGTAATAGTTAAATAATATTTTAAGAAACGAAATAGGTTGTTTTAAGGCTTTATTAGGTAAAATATTATTTATTGATTTGATTTATAGACTAATCAACGAGAATTGTGCCCTAATTGCAGGTTAGTTTGCACCGACGGCTTAACGTGCCTTTCGAAACACCCGTTCAAGTGCAACGCTACGCAGTCGGTGTAAACGAAATATTAGATTCGATAACATAAAGTAGTTTAGTAAAAACTGAAACTTTTATTGACTAATAATTTAAATTACAAAAAATATACAAAAACTTACGATATAAAGGGACAAAATCATGTTGTGGGGTGTAAACCTGTATTGTTGTTAATTTCACGGCCAACACTAATTTACTTCTGTTAAATTATTCGAATCAAGTTACCTATATATATACTCTTTGTCACTCGAGAAGTTGATCTATAATGTGCAATCATTTCTGATTGGATGATCATCGGAATAATTACAAGGATATTCGTATCAACAAAAATATTAAAAAAATTGATTGTTTACCTTCACAACTCGCGATTTTTTATACTTTTGAAGAATTGTGCGTAAATTTTTTTTTCAACAATGCCCTAAAAAGGGGCAGAAATTAGTTTTTTGGCACGTACAAAGTATGGGCAGTTGTTTTCGAAAAGAATTCTAGGCAAATATTTGGAGGTGACTTTTTTTAGCCCAAAAAATGAATTTTAGTAAATAAATTTTTGGCAACACGAGAAAGGAAGAGCAGCATTTTTTAATAGTTCGGTGATAGAGTATTTTGCTACAAAAATAATATTTCTTGCTGCTGAAGAATAAAGATAGTCAAGATTCACATTTTCAAATTAGAAAAACACAAAAGTTACTAAATGTTCACATACAAGGGATGTCATCTTTGAGGACTGACATTTTGAAGACCGGCCCCCTTTCTCCCCTAAACCCCTGTTATTAGAGTAGCTATACGATTTCGTTAAATTTTCAAGTTCAAGAACACACATCCCTCTCATTTTTCAGAAATTTATGAATTTTTCTCCACAGTAGGTGTTTGTTCTTAAGAGTCAATTACGTCGTATCTCGCACATATTCATAAACACCAATAATCGTGTAGGTGGTTCTATTGTTGTAACAATAGGACATTATGCTTATGCCTTCTTCAAAGTACATTATGACTAAGGTATAAAATTAACAAGTTTATGTCATAATTAAATTGTTAGGCTTTGACCTGTAATAAATATTTTGGTATAATAAAAAACAAACATTCGTCATCCACAATTTGAATATTTATAAGCTATTAATCCAATTAGGTGGGCTATTATTCATAAATTCGTTTTATTAATTTTTTTAAACTTTATTTGTGCATTAATGTTTTTGGGCCTTGTAGGGATTCTCAGAATATAGGCCGTCTACCTCTTTTTAATAGTCTCTAGCATTCCTGGAGCTGTATCGAAGCATTTCAATACCCCCTCGCTCGCACGACCATTCAAGAAGGCCTTCGAGCAGTTCATGGGTCTCGCGTATTTTTATAAATAAATTCTACAGTGCCCTCAGGATCGTAAATCACTTGGCTGTACATTGTACAACGACCCCATGGATTTAACCACGGGTTTGTAAGGGCATCCAGACTACGCAAATAAGGTAGGTACCACAATAAAAACCTTTAAGGGAACTTCAGCCCTTTCCCATTTAAATTGGCATTCTAATGACATGTATCTACAGGTAGAGCCTACAAGGAAGAAAACTTTCCAACACATGAACAAATCGTAAGTAGATGCCCAATTTTTACAACACCGAGACCTGAGACAGTTTACCCTAAATTCTACTTATATACGGATCCATCATCCAGTTCTTATCCAAGGAATCTATCTACGCAGACTTGTCGTCTTCTTCGAGAAAATAGGACTGCAGAGAGATCTACATGACCGGCATATACAAAAGACTGACTGGCCTAAGTGTTAGGGGTATTTCAAAGAAACCTTCAATCAATTCCTGTACCTCATATTCGAGGCCCTTACGCTGTACCACAGTGCAATACATTAGGACCTGACTACCTAATACTGTTCTGCAAGTGGAGAAATATTGTTACGCTCAAGCAATTTCTGTGAGTTTTAATTTTCATTTTTGGTTCAGAATTTCGAGTTATTTAAGGTTTAAGATCGGTGAGTAAATTTCAGAATTTGCTTATTGTATGCTGGATGCTTTTGAAGTGACTCAAAACTGCAAGGACCGAGGTAACTTAGTGATCAAAGCACCCGGGGCGACTCGGGTTCGATTCCCGATCACGGTCAAAGTTTCTCTCTTGGATTATCGACGCAGCATGAACGTCTACTCGTCTACTGTCTAAGAACACCTAACGCATGCCCAAGTGATAACATCGATGTGATGCGAGTCAGCAGTGCTCCCAAATCCAACTGAATCCAACTACCGCACACTAATGTTCGTCACCCTAGCCGTCAGGGTTCCTATCAAGGGACCATAAGCACGGAGGCTCTGCCCGGACATCACGCATCGTCGTTGGATGGGGAGTACTGCAACCCTGTAACGACTCAAGCTAACGTGAGCACGCGTTAAATACAGGGGCATTGCAAGGGCCGAGGTAGAGCGACGCCGTGGAGACTCGGGTTAGACTTAGATTAATTATCGACGCATCATGGACGTCTACCGTCTACGAACGCCTAAAGGTCGATTCATACATTTACGGGACGAGAAAGGAGCGTGTACGAACCGGGACGTGATAAAAATATTATTGCATAGAAATTAAATGTGCAAGCTCACACTTGTCCGTCGAAGTGCTATCTACGGGGCTTACCGTCCGGACCGTGTCCGGAACGTGCAAATACATATCGTCGTCAACGATATTTTTCTCTATATCCCTGACGCTCCGGACGTAAAGTATAAAATAAGCCAAAAAAATTTAATTTTTACAAAGTAACATTTATTTTATTACCGTTTCTTCCGAGATGCCAATATAACACTGACGCGAAATTCCCTGATATGTATGAATAGTATACCCTGACGTGCCCCTGATACCACTTTTCCGGTCCGTACACGCTCCTGTCTCGTCTCGTAGATGTATGAATCGACCTTAAAGCGTGCCGAAGTTTAGTTTGAAACGCTTATGTGAATGTCAATGGGAAACCTTCCATTTATTGATTTGGTTTTTGCCTTACTGACGTTCATGTATTAGGTATGTTCCAGCGACAAATATGCCCGTGACTTTGGACTTTTTCTGCAACTCTGCAGGGCTGCATTACTGCTTGCCACTCACCCTGTTTACACGCTACTCATTAAACGAATCAAACTAGGCAGCGAGTGTTGGTTTTGAGGTATAGAATTCATCAGCTACTCTTAAGCTGAGCTTCCTGTTTCCTAAATTAAATAAGTCATACGAAGATGTAAACTGTACACACCTTTGTTATGTAGCTCGTCTGGGCCCGGGGCCTCCTACATTGTAAATTTTAACACTTAAAAAAATTTCTGCAAGGATATCAAGAGTATTATGTTAAGATTACATTATAATAATTAGTATGTAGGAATGCCTCGCTCAAAATAATGATCTGATTTATTAATTTAATAGTTTATTTGAGGAGCGGTATCATCATACATATAAATTAGTAATAAGAGTAACGATTAATTAAGAAAAACTAATAAAACGTAATTAATTTCAGAAAATTTTCATAGAAAATAACTACACTGTATGTGTGAAAATTTCACAAGTCCTGCGGTATTCTTTTGTGGTCATCAATTTCTGAAGAAATTATATATCGTTCTATACAATATTTTTAATTAATAATCAAATTAGCGCCATAAACCAGCTCTCAGCAGTAATATTTTATCGACACCTACAAAAAGTTTTCAATTGTCCTTGATCTGTTTTTTTGTGTCAATTTTACCTGAGTGCCACTCCATGTCATTCTACAAATGGACGATCGATGTACAACTTCCAAAAATAACAACGTCAAACACTTATGTTAATTAGTTCGACTATAAGAATTGTATCAAAATGTAAAAGAAAATTTCACGTACTTGACATTTAATGGATAAGTGAGGATCGTGCAGAAGTAATTGATAATTAGACCATTTTTTAAATTTCCATATCATTTAAATGTTTCTCTATAAACTTTAAATGTATAATTTTGCTATAAAAAATGACATTTATTACATAATAACCTATAGGGTACCTATATATTTCCGCAAGAAACGATACGCGATTCTTAATAGTAGGTAATCCTTTGGGTTGGTTATGCCAGTACGCAGTTCAATCAGGAAGACTAAGTCGGAAAATTACGTGAATGGTTTATTAATAATAATAACAGAAGCACAGAGACGCGCCTTAAAGCCCCCATGTGCTAACTGTAAATGCGCAGCTTCACTAGGCTATTCAAAAGAATCTTGATAATCATATTATATTATGGCGCCCCTTCTCATTCTCAACTTGCTGTTAGTCTTGATCAGTTTTTATTTTAATTGAGTTAATATTTACAACAGGTTTCTTGAATTTGAGCACATTGTACAAAACTTGTAATTTACAGTAAATTAGGAACATTTAAAGATTGAAACAATTAAGAAAGACGAAACTAAAAACTATAATAAGAGCGAAATTAAAAAGTAAGAGTTTGACAACACCAAAATACAAAAGCATGATACAATACGATAGAAACTAGTGAAAAAACAAATGTTTGATCCCCTGAAGGATTACTATTTTTATTTACACCCAATTTTATCTCACATACATATTATTGTCTACATTAATTTAAAGCACGTATTGATTCTCTTCAAAAGTACCTATTCCTTTTTTTTGCATAAAAACTAAATATATATTATTCGCGTGCAGTACATTTAAACCAATCCCTATTCACCACATGTGGTCATTTCAAAAGATTTTCACCTGTGTGTAATAATAGAAGAGCTTTGAGCTGATTTGAACGCCTTGAACATGTAAAATCATTTTTTATTTAAAGGGCTTCTCGCCTGCGTGTACTAGTAAATGTCTCTTCAAAGTGCCTTTTTGCGTACATGTATAATCACATATACTACAACTAAAAGGCTTTTCACCAGTATGGACACGTAAATGTCTCTGTAAGCTACCTTTAAACCCGAACGTATAATCACACACAGTACATTTGAAAGGCTTCTCGCCTGTGTGTACTAATGAATGGGATTTCAACTTGCCTTTAACTGCACAACATGTATAATCACATACACTACATTTAAAGGGCTTCTCGCCTGTGTGTACTAGTGAATGACTCTTCAAAGTGCCTTTTTGCGTACATGTATAATCACATATACTACAACTAAAAGGCTTTTCACCAGTATGGACACGTAAATGTCTCTGTAAGCTACCTTTAAACCCGAACGTATAATCACATATACTACAACTAAAAGGCTTTTCAACTAAGTGCACAACTAAATGGCGCTTTAAGATGCATTTTTGCAAACATCTATACTCACATTCATTACATTTAAAAGGCTTTTCTCTTGTGTGTACTAGCATATGTTTCCTTAAGTGAGCTTTTCGCAAACTTCTATAATTACATGTACTACATTTGAAAGGCTTTTCCAGATGAGTCTTCATATGAGTCCGTACATGAACAATTAAACTTGGTTTGTCAGAACACATAAAATTGCAGTTATAGCAGTTGTACACTTTGTCAATTTCCAAATTATTTTTTGATTCTTGTTCCATTTTAATCATCTCTTCAATCGATTTCTTCACGTCGTGTTCTTCTATTTTAATTGAGGCTTAAATTAACATATTTTACACTGGCCCTAGTATTAGGAACTAGTAAATAAATTCTTACCATCATTCGAAAGGTTATCACAATAACGTTCTTCCTCAGAAGCTTCTAGATCAGCATCTGGAACCTCTTCTTTGATTGGGCCTTTCATTACGATTCTCTTTCTATGACGAAACTAACTCGTTTTTATTTTCAAAACAAAAGTGACATATTTATTTGTCGCAGGCTTTTGTACATACCCTCGGTTACTTAGTAACTTTAACGTTGATCCACATTATAGCTCCACTCTAGACACGCTCTCGATACTCGTGTATTTGATTGTTGTTTAGCGTTAGCACACAACTGAGCGATAACATACAAGTATTCACATTGTTCTCGCAACACTTTTGCTCCAATAAAATTTATAAAAATATCTAGGTTATAAAGCGCTCGAGATATAGTGTGAATATGCTCATTCTTTCTTGTGTAAGAATATTTTATCAGACCGAGAGTGTATCAATAGTGTGAACCTACCTAACATACCTAATGCTCCGATCATGTTAACATGTTATCACACCACTATTGACTACAATATCACGTCGTTGTTTCATGCGTAACTAGAAATTGTACACCTGGTTACTAGGTTCAACTGGTGTTAAAATCTCTAATCGCAATATTGCAATCAATCGGCGTAATTTTAAATGTGCTGCAGCGTTTGCTGGCATTACACGAAATGTCGTATTATACCAAAAGCCTGCGATTATAATATTATACGTACTTTAATTCTGTATTATAGCGATCCTTGATATAATTTGGCGGAAAAATACTATTTCGATACTTATGCACACAACTAGCCCATAAAAATTCAATAGATTAAATTATATAAACTAATTGGTCGTATATAAGGAACTGCTTGAGAAAGAATGAAGAGAAAACAAACTAGAGACTCGTAGCTCTTGTAACTTGAAAACGTTGAAACTAGACCACAGCAACTACACATCGCCATGACAACGCTGTCATTTTTGTGTTTTTAGTTTCTAGTACACAACGACCGCTTGGTGGCGTCTGAAAATGTAAATATGTGCGCGCGCTAAATTTGAACCAATGATATTTTTTTTTATTTATAATCCAAATAAAACAGATTATTAATTAGTATTTATATACACAAATACATTCTCACTTGTTAATACATTTTTTAATTCCAGAAGTATGTATAATAAATTCAAATATTGTTTATAGTAAATAAACATTGTTTGAGTCGAGGTTAATTAATACTCGAAGAAGACAATTAAGACTCGCAACTTTGTTAGCCGAGCGAAGTCATGTTACAAAGGAGTCTAAAGTCTAAAATCAAATCTTACAACTTACCACAAAAAGGTGGTAACTTAAACTCCCGTTGTCAAGTGATTACTTCCTTGTTATTTGTTATCGAAATTTTATCCCATCGACTTCCGTCCAGTTTATTTTAAATTAAGCTTTCCACATGCCAAATACCATCAACATGTCATTATCTTGTTCGTAACCATTTCAAACATAGAAATCCATACCATGCGTGACGCATGACTAGACAAACGTTAAACCTTCCAGACAAAATTTGTGACTCCAAATAAACGCTCTTGATCCCAACTGGGTAATGCCATACAACGACTATATGAGCTTGCTCCTGAAGTTCTTTCAATGAGTCTGCTGAAGCCATCCTCGGTGGGTTACATGTCAATGTGCCTTGCTTCAAGCTAATGTTGTTAAATAAATAATATAAATCTTATTCTTAAATCTTATCATTTCGAGAGTTTCAAGGCAAGCAGGAGCTTTTATGAAGAATAGATGTTTTGAAAAGTCTACTAGCAGTTTGTACTAATACAAATTTCTTTTTTAAATGAACTTGCTGTTAGTCTTTATCAGTTTTTATTTAAATTTGGTTACTATTATTTACAACAGGTTTCTTGAATTTGAGCAAATTGTAAATTGTAATTTACAGTAAATTTGGAACATTTAAAGATTGAAACAATTAAGAAAGACGAAACTAAAAACTAAAATAAGAGTGAAATTAAAAAGTAAAAGAGTTTGACAAATAACATCAAAATACAAAAGCATGATACATAATCTACTTATTAGACACGAATATCCAACCAAAACTACAATATAAAGTAACAAATCATAAACAGTAGGCAAACAAAACTTTTGCAATACGATAGTAACTAGTGAAAAAACAAATGTTTGATCCCCTGAAGAATTACTATTTTTATATTATTATTTACCCACAATTTTAACCCGCATACATATTATTGTATATATTAATTTAAAGCACGTATTAATTCTCTTCATCGTAAGTACCTATTCCTTTTTTTTTTTGCATAAAAACTATATGTATCGTATAATAATCGCATACAGTTCATTTAAACCAATCCCTATTCACCACATGTGGTCATTCCAAAAGATTTTCACCTGTGTGTAATAATAGATGAGCCTTGAGCTGATTTCGCCTTGAACATGTAAAATCACACACAGTACATTTGGAAGGCTTCTCGCCTGTGTGTACTAATAAATGCCTTTTCAACATGCCTTTTCGCGCACATCTATAATCACATACACTACATTTAAAGGGCTTCTCGCCTGTGTGTACTAGTGAATGATTCTTCAAAGTGCCTTTTTGCGTACATGTATAATCACATATACTACAACTAAAAGGCTTTTCACCAGTATGGACACGTAAATGTCTCTGTAAGCTACCTTTAAACCCGAACGTATAATCACACACAGTACATTTGAAAGGCTTCTCGCCTGTGTGTACTAATGAATGGGATTTCAACTTGCATTTAACTGCACATGTATAATCACATACACTACATTTAAAGGGCTTCTCGCATGTGTGTACTAATGAATGGGATTTCAACCTGCCTTTAACTGAACATGTATAATCACATACACTACATTTAAAGGGCTTCTCGCCTGTGTGTACTAGTGAATGACTCTTCAAAGTGCCTTTTTGCGTACATGTATAATCACATATACTACAACTAAAAGGCTTTTCACCAGTATGGACACGTAAATGTTGTTGTAAGCTGGCTTTATACCCGCACGTATAATCACATACAGTACATTTAAAAGGTTTTTCAACTAAGTGCACAACTAAATGGCGCTTTAAGATGCATTTTTGCAAACATCTATACTCACATTCATTACATTTAAAAGGCTTTTCTCTTGTGTGTACTAGCATATGTTTCCTTAAGTGAGCTTTTCGCAAACTTCTATAATTACATGTACTACATTTGAAAGGCTTTTCCAGATGAGTCTTCATATGAGTCCGTACATGAACAATTAAACTTGGTTTGTCAGAACACATAAAATTGCAGTTATAGCAGTTGTACACTTTGTCAATTTCCAAATTATTTTTTGATTCTTGTTCCATTTTAATCATCTCTTCAATCGATTTCTTCACGTCGTGTTCTTCTATTTTAATTGAGGCTTAAATTAACATATTTTACACTGGCCCTAGTATTAGGAACTAGTAAATAAATTCTTACCATCATTCGAAAGGTTATCACAATAACGTTCTTCCTCAGAAGCTTCTAGATCAGCATCTGGAACCTCTTCTTTGATTGGGCCTTTCATTACGATTCTCTTTCTATGACGAAACTAACTCGTTTTTATTTTCAAAACAAAAGTGACATATTTATTTGTCGCAGGCTTTTGTACATACCCTCGGTTACTTAGTAACTTTAACGTTGATCCACATTATAGCTCCACTCTAGACACGCTCTCGATACTCGTGTATTTGATTGTTGTTTAGCGTTAGCACACAACTGAGCGATAACATACAAGTATTCACATTGTTCTCGCAACACTTTTGCTCCAATAAAATTTATAAAAATATCTAGGTTATAAAGCGCTCGAGATATAGTGTGAATATGCTCATTCTTTCTTGTGTAAGAATATTTTATCAGACCGAGAGTGTATCGATAGTGTGAACCTACCTAACATACCTAATGCTCCGATCATGTTAACATGTTATCACACCACTATTGACTACAATATCACGTCGTTGTTTCATGCGTAACTAGAAATTGTACACCTGGTTACTCGGTTCAACTGGTGTTAAAATCTCTAATCGCAATATTGCAATCAATCGGCGTAATTTTAAATGTGTTGCAGCGTTTGCTGGCATTACACGAAATGTCGTATTATACCAAAAGCCTGCGATTATAATATTATACGTACTTTAATTCTGTATTATAGCGATCCTTGATATAATTTGGCGGAAAATTACTATTTCGATACTTATGCACACAACTAGCCCATAAAAATTCAATAGATTAAATTATATAAACTAATTGGTCGTATATAAGGAACTGCTTGAGAAAGAATGAAGAGAAAACAAACTAGAGACTCGTAGCTCTTGTAACTTGAAAACGTTGAAACTAGACCACAGCAACTACACATCGCCATGACAACGCTGTCATTTTTGTGTTTTTAGTTTCTAGTACACAACGACCGCTTGGTGGCGTCTGAAAATGTAAATATGTGCGCGCGCTAAATTTGAACCAATGATATTTTTTTTTATTTATAATCCAAATAAAACAGATTTTTAATTAGTATTTATATACACAAATACATTCTCACTTGTTAATACATTTTTTAATTCCAGAAGTATGTATAATAAATTCAAATATTGTTTATAGTAAATAAACATTGTTTGAGTCGAGGTTAATTAATACTCGAAGAAGACAATTAAGACTCGCAACTTTGTTAGCCGAGCGAAGTCACGTTACAAAGGAGTGGTAACTTAAACTCCCGTTGTCAAGTGATTACTTCCTTGTTATTTGTTATAGAAATTTTATCCCATCGACTTCCGTCCAGTTTATTTTAAATTAAGCTTTCCACATGCCAAATACCATCAACATGTCATATCTTGTTCGTAACCATTTCAAACATAGAAACCCATACCATGCGTGACGCATGACTAGCTAGACAAACGTTAAACTTTCCAGACAAAATTTGTGACTCCAAATAAACGCTCTTGATCCCAACTGGGTAATGCCATACAACGACTATATGAGCTTGCTCCTGAAGTTCTTTTAATGAGTCTGCTGAAGCCATCCTCGGTGGGTTACATGTCAATGTGCCTTGCTTCAAGCTAATGTTGTTAAATAAATAATATAAATCTTATCATTTCGAGAGTTTCAAGGCAAGCAGGAGCTTTTATGAAGAATAGATTTTTTGAAAAGTCTACTAGCAGTTTGTACTAATACAAATTTCTTTTTTAAATGAACTTGCTGTTAGTCTTTATCAGTTTTTATTTAAATTTGGTTACTATTATTTACAACAGGTTTCTTGAATTTGAGCAAATTGTAAATTGTAATTTACAGTAAATTTGGACCATTTAAAGATTGAAACAATTAAGAAAGACGAAACTAAAAACTAAAATAAGAGTGAAATTAAAAAGTAAAAGAGTTTGACAAATAACATCAAAATACAAAAGCATGATACATAATCTACTTATTATACACGAATATCCAACCAAAACTACAATATAAAGTAACAAATCATAAACAGTAGGCAAACAAAACTTTTGCAATACGATAGTAACTAGTGAAAAAACAAATGTTTGATCCCCTGAAGAATTACTATTTTTATATTATTATTTACCCACAATTTTAACCCGCATACATATTATTGTATATATTAATTTAAAGCACGTATTAATTCTCTTCATCGTAAGTACCTATTCCTTTTTTTTTTTGCATAAAAACTATATGTATCGTATAATAATCGCATACAGTTCATTTAAACCAATCCCTATTCACCACATGTGGTCATTCCAAAAGATTTTCACCTGTGTGTAATAATAGATGAGCCTTGAGCTGATTTCGCCTTGAACATGTAAAATCACACACAGTACATTTGAAAGGCTTCTCGCCTGTGTGTACTAATAAATGACTTTTCAACATGCCTTTTCGCGCACATCTATAATCACATACACTACAGCTGAAAGGCTTTTCACCTGTATGAACAAGTAAATGTTTCTTTAATGCTTCTTTTTGCTTACATGTATAATCACATACACTACAGCTAAAAGGCCTTTCACCTGTATGGACAAGTAAATGTTTCTGTAGGCTGGCTTTATACCCGCACGTATAATCACACACACCACATTTAAAACGCTTTTCCCCACTATGTACTAAGAAATGAGTCTTTAAGCTGCTTTTATAAGAGCAAGCAAAATCACACACTTTACATTTAAAGGGCTTCTCGCCTGTGTGGGTTAATACATGACCCTTTAATGTCCCTTTCCTAGCAAAAGCACTATCACAAATAAAACATTTAAAAGGCTTTTCCTTTGTGTGTATTAATAAATGCCTCTTTAAGGTTTGTTGAGATGAACTTGTAAAATCGCAAACACTACATTTAAATGACTTTTGAATTGTGTGTACAGTTAAATAATGACGCTTTAAGTAAGATTCTTTCGAAGCTGCGTATTCACACACATTGCATTTAAAAGGCTTCTCAACTGAGTGCACAACTAAATGGCGCTTTAAGTTGCTTTTTTGCGAACATCTATATTCACATAAATTACATTTAAAAGACTTTTCTCCCGTATGTATTGATTGATGTTTCTTTAAGTCAAGTTTCTCTATACAAGCATAATCGCATATACTACATTTAAACGCCCTTTCAGCCGTATGTCTTAATACATGTCGCTTTAATGTACTTCTCAGTGAAAAAGCATGATCACATACATAGCATTTATAAGGCTTTTCACCTATGTGTACTAATAAATGATGGGTCTTCAAGCTGCTTTTAAGCGAACATGTATAATCACATACACTACAGTTGAAAGGCTTCTTAATTGCGTGTATAGCTAAATGCTGCCTTAAGCCACTTTTAAGCCTACATGTATAATCACATGTATAACATTGAAAAGGCTTTTCACCCGTATGTATTGATAGATGTCTCTTTAAGTCACTACTCCCTGAACAAGTATAATCACATACACTACATTCAAAAGGTTTTTCACCCGTATGGATTGTTACATGTTGCTTTAAAGTACTTCTGTGTGAACTAGCATAATTGCATACACTGCATTTATAGGGCTTATCACCTGTGTGTACTAATAAATGGGACTTTAAGCCACTTTTCAACCTAAATGTATAATCGCATATATAACATTGAAAAGGTTTTTCATCCGTATGTATTGACACATGTTTCTTTAAGATACTTTTCTGTAAACAAGCGTAATCGCATACACTACATTTAAAAGGCATTTCTTCAGTGCGGACTAACGGCCGTTTCTCTAAGTCCGCTTTTTGCAAACAAGAGTACTTACGTTCTTTGCTACATTCCAAAGGTGTTTTTGTATGAATTGGCTCGTTAGAAATTAAACTTGTTTCTTTAGAATTTTTAAAATTATTGTCATGACAGCCGAGTGCTGGTCTGCCTCCTAAGCTATTTTCTCGAATTCCTTCTTTTATTTCCATGTTCACATTTTCTTGTTCATGTTCTTCAATTTTCATATTCGAATCTTAAAATTCTTATAATTAGACCACTTTTATTAGTAACTACGATATTATGGTAACTAAAATTCTTACCAATGTCCCATATAGTCGAGTCGTGCAATTGCTCTTCCTTAATTGTTATATTATCTTCCATTGCGTTCTTTGTCTGCACAAAATTTGTACAACTACAACTTCTCAATGCTTTCTACTTAGTTTTCCCTCAGGTTTACACTTTATTATTAATTCACCATACGATGCAAACTGCTGTTTAGAGTAGTGGTAGAGTCTAGTATTTAGTATTTAGAATATTAAACATGGCGTGAAGACGTGAAGACGTTGTTGTACTACGTGACAGACACATCGTACGCTAGCGTACGCGATCGGGTTTAATCGTTGTTTTTAGTATAACCAGTAATCCTTCCCCGAAAGACGGACGCCATACGGGATACGGGCGCCACGGCGCCACTAGCACGTGTTGCCATGCATTTAAAGGAACTTGCTCTTTATTATCATAGGGAAAGTTATAAAGAGACCCGAAGCCCGAAGCTTAACTAATATTTAAGCATCGTAGTCGAAATATTTTTTTAATAACTTTGTAAGAGCAACAAAGAAAGGGATAAAAACATGGAAAACGTTTGTGTATTATCGTGCCCAATTTAGACCATTACCATCTTGTATTTTGAAGTTTGGATAACCTTCTCTATTGTTTTTTTGATTGTTACTTATACAGGGTGTTTCCTATAAGTGCGTCATAACTTCAGGGACTGTTACAAGAACTCAAAAGAAGTCGTTTGACCCCTATTTTCTTATACCGAAAGTTCCCCCATTCAGAGTTACAGGGTGTTTTAGCTAAAATTTTCAAATTTTTGAATTTTTGAAATTTTTGAAAATTTATTGTGGCGAAACGAAAGCAATTGAGAAAATAATTTTTGTGGAGATGCCTTTTGTATTTTTAACTCTATGAGTTAGATGTGGTACTTTTGTTTTTCAACTGCCAATATGGCGGATTCAAGATGGCGCTCGTCGAAATACTAATGGGATTGCAATAAAATTTTGGATACATGGGTTTCTGAAAAATTTGTCGACAAATCTGATATTAGAATTTCAAAATTAAAAAAAAAATGACAAACGCGTAACCTGAGCGAAAAAATTCTTTTTACTCAATTTGATGAAAATTACACTGTGGGTACTTCCGAATATTCGATCTAGAAAAAAAAAATACAGCTATTTGAAAGTAATTAATTTATAAATTTTAAAATCAAGTGCCTACTTTATAAAATATTTTCCCTCTTAATTATTTATTTCGGTCGTGGTGGTTGATGATTGTACTCGGATTGTACTTGTTGGCGAAATAAATGATATTATTATTATTATTATTATTTGTATTTGTACTGATATAAGTATTTGCAAATAGCTGTATTTTCTTTCCTAGACGAAATTTTGAAAATCTGACTTGATAGTTCGAAAGCCAATATTCGAAAGTACCTAACAGTATAATTTATTTTAATAAAATTAAAAAAAAATTTTTTTTTCTTAGGTTACGCGTTTGGCATTTTTTTTTTCATTTTGAAATTCTAATTTTAGATTTGTTGACGAATTTTCAAGAAACCCATGTATCTAAAATTTTATTGCAATCCCATTAATATTTCGATTAGCGCCATCTTGAATCCGCCATGTTGGCAGTTAAAAAACAAAAGTACTACATCTATCTCATAGAGTTAAATATAC
Organism: Malthinus flaveolus; assembly: GCA_950108345.1. Lineage (NCBI taxonomy): Eukaryota > Metazoa > Arthropoda > Insecta > Coleoptera > Cantharidae > Malthinus > Malthinus flaveolus. The sequence continues at coordinate 6,377,904 of OX467285.1, forward strand.
ATAAGGCATCTCCACAAAAATTATTTTCTCAACTGCTTTCGTTTCGCCACAATAAATTTTCAAAAATTTGAAAATTTCAGCTAAAACACCCTGTAACTCTGAATGGAGGAACTTTCGGTATAAGAAAATAGGGGTCAAACGACTTTTTTTGAGTTCTTGTAACAGCCCCTGAAGTTATGACGCACTTATGGGAAACACCCTGTATATTGCGAACAAGATTTATGACCGCAAATAGGTAGATATATTTGTATTACCAGCTTAACCATAAAGGATTTTTGAATAAGCAGGTAAAAACTGAACGTTCGACTCGAGTAACAATGCTTATTTGGTATGTCTCTTTACAAATAGCGTACACCGCTCAAAAAAACATTATTTTGTATTAAAGCTTCGACTTACTATGGAATGTCTATTGCAACATCTTATTCACTCTAAATCCCTTAAAATAAGGGATATTGAAACTAAATTTCGGCTCAAACGGCCCTATTGACTCCGACGGTTTGATATGGTTCGTCTATGATATTATACAGATATACAGGGTGTTAATTTAAGAGAAAAAATTTGTATAAACATGGGGCCCGATATTTTGTCTGTATATTCCTGTTTTTAGATTTGTATAATACTCATTTTTCATCTCATTCTTCTGCTTCAAGTCAATGATTAGCTATTCAACCCGCTGCCCTTGAAAGTAAATTTTTGTCTTCTCCGAATTAAAAATACCCAAATCTAAAAGGGCGTGTACGTGTAGACATAGTATTTCAATAAAATTCTTATTTTTTAAATGCCGGTATAAAATCAATTTTACCAATTCAGTCGCTATATCAAATTACTGGCTCTAATGTGTCTAATTGTGGACTAGAAATCAATAATATGTACAACTAAATTGTTTTTATACATTTTTATTAAAGAAAATAAATAAGTTAATCCAATTTTCAGTTATTTACTGAAACGACGCTTCTCTCTTTTCTTCCTCTCTACTATTGGGTTTGGCTGTACTCGTTGGAGGATCAAAAATATCGTCAAATTTAATTTCTTTCTTGTTCACGTTTCTACTTTCTGCATGAGTTTGATCGCTCACTTCGACCCTCAATTGTTCACTAGGCGATCGAGTTCTTGGTTTTAATGGAAGCAAATCGATGGCCTGCACGTGCGCTCTTACAGAAACTCCCGGAGGGACCGCAAATAACTTATCTCCTACATTCGTCACAAGAGTTCCATGTTCGTTATAATAACTACCGCCACTTGTGTCGTCGTCCGTATCGATAGGTCGTATTCCTATGTGGGTACCTCCTCCATCATCTTCTCCACCTCCGCTACTCTGAGAAGGTCTAGAAACTCCGCTACCAGAGCTTCCAAAATGACCAAAAATGTCGCCATTATCAGAATTACCCGAACCAGACGAACTAGTGCCTCCAGTAGGATACGAATTGCCTCCTCCAGTCGGTTTATACGAGCCATCGTCATCGTTTCCTTTACCACCATTTTGAGACCCGGTGTTTGGCTTTGATGGTTTATTGTCGCCACCAAACAAGTCAAAATTATCGTAATCGTCGTCATCAGAATTTGGTTTAGGTCTGTTACTAACGCCACCACCTCCATCAGAGCCGCCTGGTCTCAAACCACCTTCACCAGGTCTCGAGCCATCTCCACCGGGTCTCGAACCACTCCCACCAGGTCTCGAACCACCTTCTTCTGGTCTCAAACTACCTCCACCTGGCCTCGAACTACTTCCACTCGAACCACTACCACTGCCATCATATCCAGAACCTGAGCCACCTTTATTTTCTCCTCCAGATCCAGAAGTACCACTTAAATCAGATCCGTTATCGTAATCATACCCATCGTCTTTATTTGACGGCCGTCCCCCTTTTGATGGTTTCGAATTACCACTTTCTGCTCCGTCAAAAACATCATTGACGTCGGGTGCCAAATAGTCGTAAAAATCAGTGGGTACAATATTAGGTCTTCCAAACGGATAAACTGTAGGCAAGTGAGGTCCTTTGACATTTTTCAATACTCTATAACCCGTTTCAGGTCCAGCAATGTAATGGACAGAATGCTGTACACCTTTGTCGTCTAAATAAGTATAAGAACCTCTCACGTGCCCCGTCGAGTCGCTAGTTTCGGTTCTTCTTTGATCGGGCCCTGCCGATATAAACCTGAAATTCTATTTTTAACTCTGAACGTATTTTTAAAATTTGTAGATGCTCACCGGTAACTTCCATCGAGTCCTCTTTGTATCGACGTTCGACCTCTTGGAATTGGTTTCCCTCTTCCTCTAAAATATAAAGGTCCGTACGCTCTAGGATTCGAATCGGGAAAGGGGGTTTTGACGTGAAATCCTGTTCGTTTACCGGCAATGTATTCGACGTTGTGCCGTTCGCCTACATCATCTAAGTAACTATACTTGCCCGTTACGTCACCAACTCTATTTGCGGCTAAAAATGTGTTTTGAGTAATTTTATGCTTTTGTGGAGTCCATTAGTGTTAGTTGTTACGTACCTTCTTGTCTGTTGTGAGTTCGGGTGTTGAAAGAAAATTCGTAGCTTGGGTCTTCGCTCGGATCGTAATAAGGGTCATCTCTTGAACCGATTGCTCTTGACCCACTTTGACTAAGGTCGTATTTTCGTACTACGTTTTTACCCCTTGGACGAAAGCCTCTCGGTCCTGCCGTGTACAAAGTGGTGTCTATCGCACCTAAAGGTTTAACGAAGTAAAAAATTAACCAATTTAACGTTAGTAAAAAAATTTGCCTGTTTTTGGGCTTCTAGATCCAAACTTGCCCCTAACTACGTTATTTCTATTGCCTTGGCTGTGATGAAACGAATTCGGATTGTCGTAACCAAACTCGAACGCGCCATCTCGATGAATGACGTTGTAGTCTTCTTCACCACGGATGAAATCATAGGAGATCGTTAGAAATAACCAACTTAGAACGCACTAAAATTTTATTTTCAATATTACAACCAATTTTCTTTAGAATCAGTAATTTTAATTAAAAAAACAACAGTGGATTTTGGCCATTTAATTGATCTAATTAAGTTTAAGTAGGCGACTCTCTATTTTAGAGATAGCTCGTACTTGAGCAAAAAAGATATCGAATGCGACTTCTCAATAAATTTATTGGGTTGTTACAGATTTTGAAAATAAATTTAAAAAATGGTAATTATGGTAAAATCCTTTTAAGCACTTCGATTAAATTATTCATTGGAGTTGGAGCGCACAAAAATTCATTTCACTGACGTCAATTTGTAAATAATCCTTAATGGTACTACTCACTTCGATAAAAAACATAATTATTCGGAACAAAATTAAACACACATTGCTTTTAACCACTACTTATTAATAAAAATCACTTAAATGCTTATATACCAGGTTTAAATTTGGTGGGAGTTGGTTGTAATTGAAAATGACTTAATTTTCTTTTCTGTATTGTTCTAAGTGTCGGTCATACATAAGAACACGTGAATATTCAATTATCTACCAATGAAATTTATTTTATATTCATTTGAACGTTTGCAATTCGAGGGAGCTCTGTCTAGCGTAAAGATTTTTTCGATGCCCTTGTATGAGACTTCTTCGTCTAATGAGTACAATTAATGCTACTGGAATTTGTATACGGATATTTAAATAATGATGGGGAATTTATGATATATACTTGCGTAATTTGGAATAATTTTGAATTCCCAATAATTACCTATAATAAGTACAGCGCAGCATTAAAAATTACTTTTAAACAAGGATCATTTTTAACGAATTCTCAATTACACCGAAACACGGTAAGTTTCGTAATTAAAAAAGAGTTATAAAGGAAAAAATCTCACAGTGCGTTACATTCAAGATCAGGGGCGCACTCGGGTAGCCACTAATTCTTCTCCTAAGGTCTTTTTAAAAGCTACAACCCTATCTGGATATGCATTATTTAGAAAGAGGAAACAAGCTCCCCCTGCATTTAGAGAACTTCCTCTAAGCGGCTTTCCCGTGCCCAGTAAATCTTGATACATCCTACTTAAAGAATGAACTCCAGGATTCTGGCGGTAGGAGTGGCGCTTACACGGATCTTCTTATCGACGTTAAGGCTGGACACTGAACAGTGACAAAGCACATATCAACCGTTGCTTCTAGTTAGCATCCACGACATATATGGAATGGGACTATCTACCAAGCCCAGAGTGTAGAGATGGTTGTGTAGTCGGCGTCTGTGTCACGTGAGTGTCCCTGCAATTGTATTACGTAGATTAGTTTGGGACAACTGTAAACAATATTTTCCTTGATGCCCTTTGACTCAACGGAGTATTAGAACATTGCTTTTGGATATCTGATTGAGCAGCTCAATGCACTCTAACAGAAGACCAGGGGTTACCTTGCAGGTGTTTATGGTTTGCAAGGCAGCTTTACTGCCCGTTAATATCAGTATTTCCTTGTTTGGGATTTTCCTGTTTAGGATTTCGTTGGCACTGTGTAATATACCCATCAGTTCAGTTTGAGGACAAGCTTAGGCGAGTGCCCACCTACTGTAGATCCTTTTTGATTTTTAGATCGATTGACAAAGGTGTCTGCTTCGATGTCCTCAGCTGAATTCATTAAAATTTGAAAGTCTCTGTGGAATGTATATTTTAGAAAGAAAGGGTCTACATCCATCTTCAGGAGAAATAGCTTCTTATAGCACTCTTCGAGGATTTTGGTGTGCCAGTAAATTCCGTATCTAAAAGATATGTATCTCAGCAGCCGTAGGGCTGCTTTTGTTGACATCTCCGTCACATACAGATCTAGTGGAGGAATGCATAGAAGCACCTCCAGTACCACAGTTGAGGGTGTGGTTTTCATGGCGTCTGTGACTTTTGTCTAGTAAACTTTTCGTAGTGATCTGTCTGGTTTTGGGCCACCAGATAAGAGCTCCATAGCAGATCATAGGTCTAATAATGGCAGTCTAGAGCCAAAGTAAGATTTTAGCAGAAATACCCCACGTCTTGCCCACTGCCCTGCGATACTGCCAGAAAGCCAGACTTGCTTTGTGTAATTTGTTTTTGAAGTGGTTTCTCCAATGAAGCTTGTGGTCTAGAGTAATGTCTAGATACTTAACCTCGCTCACTAGTATTAGGAAAATTCCATTCAAAGTAGGCAAAATCGCTTTGCTTAGTTTTCCTTTTCTGTTGAAAAGAACCAGCTCTGCTTTGCTCAGAGTTGCCGTTAAGGAATGTCTGATACAACGTTTTTCTGTCATTTTAAGAGCTTTTCTTAGTCGCATTGTCATCGCATTGAGCCATAGAGTGTTCTCAAATTTTCCAGAATCGTAATTTTGTATGCATATCCTATGGTATAGAAACCATCATCGTTGAGGTGTCTGATGATACGGTATACGACTAGGTTTCAGAGAAGTGGAGACAGTACCCCTTCCTGAAGACAGTCTTTTGTAGCAATGCCACTTGTGGCTGTGTCTACAACACTTACTCAAATTGCTCTCCATTTCAGTAATCTGCCTATGAACCTAAATATGGTTAGAGGTGTGTCATATGTTTGGAGAGCATGTCATAAGCTTTCATAAGTAGCCTTGTCTAAAAGCTTCTTCTATAACGATGAATACTCTCAGGGCAGCTTAAGTTCCACATTAAAGAGAGCCCACGTAGGAAAGAGTCCGGGCTGCCTGCTCAACTAGCCGTCAGGGTGGGCACGCCTCTGTTTATTGTAAGTCTAGGAGTAAAAAATCGTCCAATTGAATCAAAAGTAACAAGTTAATTAAGATAGAGCCGATTTAAAATGCAATTAACAATTTGTAAACTACCAGTTAATCTGATTTAAAGAGCCACTAACTAAATAAATCTTCTTAAAACGGACCTTGAAATTTAAACTTAAACAAATACATATTAAGATTATCATCTAATTACGTTAATTAATTTCTTCTGTAATTGCCGTCAATTTTTTTATAATAGTAGATTTACACGCGTTTAAAACAAAATGACGTGAGTCTAAAATAATGATAGTATTAGTAGCAATAATAATTAGATACCACAATTTCTTTTGCAACGAATCGAAAATTGATACATTTGTAGTGGCGAAAAACCATTGAAATTTAACTTTTTTAACAATTGCCCAATTATTTCATTCGAAATTACGCGGTAAATTGTTTTAACAGCAATTTAACTTGAATTAAGAAGAGTTAAGAGCTAATTTAATTGGACATTCTCATTATTTTAACAATGTTTTACGTTTATAGTGTTAATTTAAAATAATACCTGCCTCCAATCTCCTACGAGCGAAAATATGATCACCTTGACTTAAAACGTTGGATATCCTGTGATAGTTCACGAGAACAAAGCAACAATTATATAAAAATGTTTATATATTATCAGATTTTGAACTAGAGGTCGATTAAACATGTTGTATTAACATATCGTTAAATGAATGTTGTAATACACATTTTGATACCTTCTTAATTGAGCGTTTTATTCTAATTAGTTCGAGCAAAATTCGAGAATTAGTACCTTTTTTATTTTTCAAGAAAGTAGTTTTACCGTTATGGGAATATTAATAATAATAACAAATTAATAAATATGGTTAACGCGGTTCCATCACTTTCACTTTGGAGTAGGTCGACTTAACGTGGAGCGGTGGAGCGGTTAAGCTCCTCCTAGGTGTTCATATAAAAGACAAGAGAAATAAAGAGTCAAATAATATTGAAATTCGGAATCAACACCCCAAAGAACGTAAAGAATGCGTCATAATGGTATAATGATATGTAATGCAACCAATTTTTTCTCAAGCCGTTCAGGCTCAAGCGCTAGTTAAAAAAAACTTCGCAAAAGCTCAATTTTTCACTCAGAAACTCTAATTTATTGTTAAATTAATGCTGTCATGTAGTGAATACCTATTAGTTTTAATTTGAATACAATGTAGGCTGTTATGCCATCTCTAAAAAAGCCCATTCTTCTGCGACTCTACGAGAAAAGCAGACATTCCTGGTCTCTCCTGGTGGCTGGTGGTATAGATTTATGAAGAGACATCTCATACGAACTAGCGTTTGTTATATATCAGCTATTTATCAATGCTACTCCAAGTGATTGTGATATTCACAATATTCACAGCATTGTCCCGATAATCCTGCTCTGTCAAATATTGTTATTTATAAGTTATAAGGCTCGGTGGATTTAATTTAATGTCCTTCATGGGGATAATTAGTAACATTAAGCAAAGTAGTGGATTATTTTTCAATACCATATAATATGCAGCGAACTCAACTGAAAAAATCATGTCTGATCACGCCTACACAAGGGCAGTACGATCTCATATTATGCTGACTCACATAATTTTGGATCAATTAGAGAAGATCTTGTTGAACATGGACAGAACCGTGATTCTTGCTAATGTTGTGAAAGAGATTGTGAAAAATGTGCAAGAAGAATTCAAAATTATAAGCTTCAACTGTTGGCAGAACGTCAGCGAAGCTCTGGGTTGTACATTTTGAAATGGTGACATTGATTAAGCACTTCATTGAAGCAAAAGTAGCAGCAACTGGGATCTACAATCTACACCTCTAAAACATAGTATATAAAATACCCCCTTCCACACCAGTGGCCATAAGATACATATTTTATTCACAATTTTCTCTAAAAGTGCGTAATTTCGAGGTGTGATAAATGAACGAAAACTGCTTTTTGATTGATTTTGGAATTTTGTCAAACTTCAACGCGCTCTAGGGTATAAACCGCTCATGTTAGAAAAAATCCTAAGAGACATAATTTGTAGGAAATTAAATTTTATTTATTTTTGTATACAAACACTTTTCTCTAAAAGTACGTAGTTTTGAGGTATAAGTGTCAATTTAAAGAAAAACTGCTTTTTAGCCAAATTTGAAACTTTTGTCAACTTTAACGCACTCTAATGCCTAAACCGCTCGTTTTAAGACAAAAACCTAAAAGACTTAATTTGTAAGAAATAAAATTTACTTTATTTTTGTATAAAACACTTGGTAAAGATTTGTTTTAGCGGTCCACCGCAAGGGGACAACACTATATATATTTGGACTCTACTCGAAGAGTCCAAATGGCGGACCTTCAAGGTCCGCCAAGGTCAAATAAAAAAGTTGCTCGAAAACGTCTAATTCCACTAAAAACCGGCTCCGCACCTAACCTAACCTGCTACCGCACCTAATCTGACCAACCTAACCTAACCTAACCTAACCTAAAACTAATCATACTTGGAAGGAATCCTGGTAAGAAAATCCCAGTCAATACATCCCGATTATTATTATCCCATGCCAAAATATCCCATACAAAAAAATCCTATTACAATAATGTCCCAGAACACTATTATCCTAATCAGAAAAGATTTCGTAGCTCTAAAAAAAATCGGTTCCTTCCTCGTAACCTAACGCGGGGGGCCTCGGCTACCGTGAATAATCGAATACGCCAGAATTTCGATGTGAACAAAAATCACTTTATCCGTTGTTCTAAAAAAAATCGGTTCCTTCCTCGTAACCTAACGCGGGGGGCCTCGGATTGCGTGAATAAGCAAATACGCCAGGATCTCGATCAGAACAAAAATCACCTTTTTGGTTGTTCAAAAAAAAAATCGGGAAAAAGCAGCCAACTTTTTTATTTGACCTTGGCGGACGTTGAAGGTCACGGGGATCGATTCCAAATCAAAAACCAAGTCGATTGGTATATAGGTTGGCCCTCTAACGGTGGACCGGTAAAACGAATGTGACCCATGCGGCCAACTTTTTTATTTGACCTTGGCGGACGTTGAAGGTCACGGGAATCGACTCCAAATCAAAAACCAAGTCGATTGGTATATAGGTTGGCCTTCTAACGGTGGACCGGTAAAACGAATGTAACCCAAACACTTTTCTCTACGTACGTAGTTTTGAGGTATGCGTCAATTTAAAGCAACACTGCTTTTTGGCCGAGTTTGGAACTGTTTTCAAACTTTAACGAGCTCTAGTGCCTAAACCGTCCATTTGAAGAAAAAAACCCAAGCAGTATAATTTGCAGGAAACATCGTTTTAAATCGTCGATCACTGACACTTAATTTCATTTAAATTCTAACCTAAAAGGTTTGTTAAACTGCTATCTAAAACAGTCGTGGTAATACATATTTGACGTGTAAATGACAAACTTAGCCTCGTATAAACAAACAACTGTCATAAAGTCATAATAGAACAAAGATGGAAGAACCAATACGCGAAGAAAGTACAATTTATGGATCTGAAGAAACACCAGAAGAGGGACAACAGTTGCAAAAGCAGAACGTCCTGTTATTGCAATTTCAACTTCAATTTCAATGGATGATAATGCTCGGAGTATTTGTTTCATATGCCTCTACATTAATGGACATTACCTTTGCGTTCTCAACAGAAAAGGAGAACATTCCTCACGAGTACTCAAGTATTGCAATGGGTAAGAAACTAATTCCTTTACGTCAAAAAAGTCCGTTTGATAGGTATAGCGTCATGTTTATAGGATTCTTATACTGCATGGATGTAGTTTACCTAGTGGATACCTTGCTCATGATTTCGTATAAAGAGACACAGTGTGCCTCAATAATAAATATATATCCGACGAAACCTTCATTTTTTACATTTTTGGATATAGTTTCTCTTATTCCTGTGGATCCCGCTTGCTATACCTTGGACGTTGCCGGCATGAGATTAATTTACATTTTACGACTACGTTACATGTTGCGAATATTTACTTTGGTACACAAAGTTAGAAATTTGAGAAAGACCGTCGGATACAATCACGTACTTGTCGAGACCGTTTCTTTTTGTTTCATTTTATTATTTTACTTACTTACTTACACTTGTTTGGTTTATTATATTCGTTGTCAAGCGAAAGCCTGTGGATTTAAGAATTGGAAGACATTCTTTAAGACATTTCATCACGTAACCTCACACGTTTCGGCTGCAGGAATTCACGACAAAAAGGGATTAATTTCGATCGAGTATCCATTATTGTTTTATGTTATCGATGCCTTGTCTTTTACAATAGTCCAAGGATGCGGCACTGCTCTAATTTTGATAGCTATAGCCTACGGACTACGAAATCAACATTTATTCGACAAACTCAGCTATCAAATTGTGCGAGATATGAGAAGAAACGGTTGTGAAGACGAATTAGTTATTTCAACTGGAAAACAATATTTTGGTCTGATGTGGAAATATAGACGAGGTTTTCCAAACGAAAAGTACAATAAATCAATTTTGCCCGAAATAATGGTTAAAGAAATTAATTTGGAGATGTATTGGGATTGTCTTAGACATTCTAATTTATTTCGTAATCGAGACGTTTATTTCTTACGATATGTGTCTTCATTCGTCGTTTTGAGATATATGTTGCCGGGTCAAGTGATTTTTCGACGAGGCGAATTGAAGTCGGCGATGATTTATGTTGCCGATGGAGTGATTCAAGTGCTTTCGGAAAGAGATGGCGAAACGTCGATTGTATCGTTTTCACGTGCGACTTGTTTGGGCGAGACGTCTTTAGTCGTGGACAATCCTTCCGTCTGCACCGTCGTTTGTTACAATTATTGCGAGTTGTGTGTATTGTATAAGAGGGACTTTATGAAAATTATTCGGCAATTTCCAGAAGAGTGTAGGGCGATCTTCAACGAGGTGACGAATAGATATGTAGACGCTAGGAAGACCGAGAAGTATTTGGACGTTACGTTTAACGACGAAAACGGTTCTAGAGAAGTGTTCGCTTTGAAGTGGCTTAAGTTTGTTTTTAAAGATTTAATGCCAGGTAATAAAAAGAAGTCGGAAGTAACTAAAACTTTGAGTTTGGAAGAAAGACGAGTTAGAAGGCTAATAGATGACAACTTATATTGCGCCACTTACCTAGATATGTTGGTCATTCGCGATTCAGAACTATCGACTGATACAGTTTTTGCGAAAACTTCCTGTCCTTGCATTATACAACCGGACTCCTTCGTTATAAGCACTTGGAATAACATAATAACATTGGTTCTACTCGCGTATTTATTTGTATATCCATATTTTGGGGCCTTCGAACCCGCTACGCCTCATTGGTACTTTTTTTTATCGTTTATTGTTTCGTTTTTATGGTTTTGCGATGTCTATATTATTTTATCTACGGCGATCAGAACAGGACACATCGTAGTAAAAGAGTTTAGAGAAATAGTCTCAATTCAAATAACAGAGATGTCGTTTATAGTAGACGTATTGGCAGTTATTCCGGTAGAAATGCTGGCGATCTTGATGGTGGGACAACTGTCTTCGCAAGCGATAGTTCTGTTGCAAGCTTCGAGACTACTGAAAGTACATAAGTTAAATCGTTTGCTGAATAACGTCTTACATAGGACGGAAGCTGTCAAAGTAGCTTACATCAAGTATTCTCTGTATTTCGTCCTGTTGACTTACTACTTCGCGGCTTTGCTACATTTAAATGTTTGTTATAATAACGAGTGCGCCACAGATAATCGTTATTACAATTTTGTAAAAAGGTTTTCTGGCGACGATAAGCGCAAAACTTTCGTAATGTGGGTAGTTGTGGTTGGATCCGGTATGAGCCACCTTTATATTTCTCTGAAGGCAGCAGGAACCATCGACTCCATTTACGTACTATTAATTTTTATAAATGTAACTTCCATCATATTTTTCGTATGTTGTGTTTCCAAAATTGGCGCATTGTTATCGTTGAAAAATTACAACAAATCAAAAGTGAAAGAACACATCAAAAATATCAAAATCGCCTTGAAAGCTTTAAACGTTAGACCCACGTTACAAGAAAAAGTGATGAAACACATAACTGGACAACTTCAATACAACGATGGCTTCAATTTTCTGTACTCCCACGCAGAATTAAAAAAACTTTTTCACGAGGAAATAACAAAAGAAGCCCAAGACTCGATTTTTAACGCACAAATTAAAAATTTTCCTCTCTTCGGAGGACTGCCAAATTCGTTGATTAAATCGATCGCCCTATCTGTTCACCCCCACTTAGTCGCACCAGGCGAAATTTTGACATATACCGGAGAGATATGTTCCGAAATGCACATCATTACGAGCGGACATTGCGCCATCGTCTCTCCTTCCGGTAAAATATTACAAGTTTTAGAAGCAGGCAATGGGGTGTCTGCTATCGAGATGTGCTTCCAAATTCCAATAGCTAATACAGTCATTACTTTAACGCATTGCCAAGTGAGTACGATATTATACGAAGACTACATGAAAGCATTTCGAAATTATCCGAGAGTTTTAGAAGAGCTTAACAAAATTATTAACGAAACCGCCGAAATAGCGAACTTAGACATATACGACTCACAAAATTCCGGCGAGTTTGACTATTCCAAGTGCAAGAAGGAGAAAAATTCGTCTTTTAAAATATTTGGGTATAAGTTGTCGCGCGAGTCTAAAACAGGCATCGATTATTACGAATATTTGGAGAAGGTAAAATATTTAAGTTTCCTCAAGTTTTTCCTACTGAGAATTACTATTAGGCCTTATGGAACGTTTTTGGTCTATTGGGAAATATCCAGATGTATTTTCGCTTTTTTAACCTGCATTCTTAGCCCAATAACCTTTATAAGTCTTTGTTCCCATTGTTACTGGCCCTATTTTTTGTATTTCCTAGATTTCACCGCTTGGTTGGATATTTACGTACGTCATCACATCTGCTATTTTAACTATATTGGATTAGAAGTAACGCATCCCATGAAAACGGCAGTTCATTATTGGAAAAATGCATTTTTTGTAGATTTAATGGGAGTGTTGCCGTTTGAGTTGATACTTCCAAACCTAATCGGAATGACAAAAAACAACAGGATAGTATTCTTAAAATTGGGACGCCTCTTGCAAACTTACCGAATTTGGTGCGGTATGAAACAAATTAGAAGTGTCGATGAAAATTCGAATATTGTCAAATTGGTTAAATACTTTCCCTCGTTACTACTTGTAGTTCTTACGATGGCTTCGTTGAACGTCAATTTATTGTGCAATTTTAACGAAAATATACCTGCCAAAGGAATTTACGCGAAAGGTGTTACTTGTGCTTCGAGTAGGCTCGAAACATTAGACATCGCAAAACCCATTTCGCCTTCTCGTGTGCACTTCTATTTAGCGTTTTACTACGTCAGGGTGATATTAAAACCAGTATTTGGGAATGCCACCACGTTCACGTACGAGCACGCCATAGTTACGATGCTGTGGTCAATATTTGGATTTATGTTAAGCATATGGGTTACCGCTAGCATCTTATCGACAGGGGTGTTTATAAACAGCAACCTCATTTGGTATCAAGAAGCGATGAAACATTTGCTCGCCTTTTTGTCTCTTAGACGCATAGATCCAAAACTCAGGGCGGTAATGATCGAACATTACGAATACAAATGGAACAAGCTTCCGAGCCAAAATTTAAGATTTCTCATCGAGGCTACTTTCAATCGAGCCTTGAAAGAAGACTTGCTGTACGAGGTGTACGGACCGACTTTAAAAGAGCACACTATCTTCAAAGAGGCGAGCAGTGCTTTTTTGAGAAGCATCCTCTTAAATGTACACCATAGAGTTTTTATAAATAGAGGAATAATTACTCAAGTCAATAACGTTCACTCAGACATTTATATAGTTTTTAAAGGACAAGTAGAAGTTTTGGGGCCAGACTACAATCGTTTGATAACGTTACCGATTGGAAGTCTTTTTGGCAACGTAGATACGTGTTCGATGAGCAGACAAACTTTATCGATGGTAGCAAAAGGACACGTGGAAGTTTTAATCATTCCTAGTAAAGTATTTCACGACATACTTTCTAAATACTCGCGTCTAAATCATTCCTACAACAAATTGATAACTTTAAACACGGACTATATATCTTCTGATTTATCTCAGTTTAACAGCGAGATGTTTGTTGGAAGACGCCAGACTGTTAGCGCCAGCACTGCCACTTCGTTTAAATCAAAATCGCAAAATGACGCTTTTGCGGAACTATATTGTAAACAGTTCGATTTCTTCCTTTTCGTGCGTTATTGGCAGATCGTGGTATTAACGTGCGTTCATTACACCGGCTCTGTCATTCTAATATATCAGTTATCCACGTTAGATCATTCATCTTTAATATTCACAATTTTGTACACGATCGACTTTTTATTTCTAGTTAATATTATCATCGAAATGATAACTCCCGTTCAGGACAAGTTCGGCATTTTTATAACAAACAACAAACAAATTCTAATCGAGTACGTAAAAAACTCGAAACATTTGTTTTTAAGTATCTCCAGCCTACTTCCCACAGAATTATTTTCTTTTATTTTTTTCAACTCGTCGTGGTTTTGGACAGTATGGAGTTATTGCCGAATAAACAGACTCATTAGAATAATTTTTCTCCTCTCGTATTTTCGAAAGAGACGCAATCAACTCAATATAAACATAATAACATTTCAAATTATAGAAGAATTTGTGGTGATAACTCTCATTCTGCAAGGATTCACCTGGATGATTTTAGTATTGGGTTGTATAACACCCACGTTTAACACAAACCCTTTGACAAATTGTTTCGAGTCTTCCACTATCGGCAAGATTAAATTTTACTTCTCGGGGAACAATTACATGACTAAACTATTTCTTTCTGTATATCTCGGCGATGTACTTATCAATGCCGTACATTTACTAATATATTTTATATGCGTAATACCGATAGGGAGAATACTAACGTCGATGTACATAAAAGATATAATCAGTACCGCAGATACTGTTAATAGCGAAAAATATCAGTACGAGCACAACATGCTCATACTGCGCCAAACCATATCTGGCAAGTGGACATCTCCTGATCTACGCGAGAGAATATTTGCGTACGTGCGTCTATTATGGTACAAAAACCAAGGCTCGCAATTTCCCAAATTCGTAAAAGAGGCACCTTATTATCTTCGCGAAGCCGTCATGAACTCCATGTTTGGATTTCATCTGAGAAAGCATCCTGTTTTCGGAGCGTGTCACAAGGATCTGTTAAGACAGATGGCTGCCGAAATGGAGACGAGAATTTATTTTTCTGGCGATAACATTGTCTTTATTAACGATATCGACGGGTGTATGTATTTTATTCACGAAGGCTCTATTGATGCTCTCAGCGAAGACGACGTGATGTCCTCAACGATCGATTTCACATATAATAAGGGAGACACGTTTGGATTAAAGGAAGGAATTTATAAACAAAAACGTCACGAATTTACTTACAAAGCCAACAGATATAGCATTATAATAGTTTTAGAAAGAGCGAGATGGATACACTTGTTAGACTTTTTTCCAGCTTCTAGACAAACCATTTATAATAGAACTCAATGACGTGACCGTAATGTTTCTGTTAACATTAAAATTTCTATAATTAATAATTTTTAGGAATAGTTTTAATTTATGCTGATATTGTTACTGTTAATAAATATTAAATCATTTTTTGAATGTTTTTTATCAAGACTCATTGAACCAATTTCTTGTGATGATACCGATATTATTACGATATAATGCACTCGATACCTCCTGATGGCTGATGAGGAGTAGGAAATTCGGAAGTTTTTGATTTTCCATGGAAGTTCCCTATGCACCCAAAACGATGGAACACCAGGTATATTAGAATATTTGGGTCAATCAAATTTTTATTACGAATGAAACGATGAAACTATTGAAAAATTAATTAATGCAGCGTTATTATAATTCTGCATATCATATATTATAATATTTATGATAATTTGATTGTCCCTCATACTCGTACAACAATGATCATTAATAATAGAGTATTATTAATAATGGGCGATAAGTTTAATGTTCTTGGTCTTAATTAAGTTTTGAGAAATACTAATTATCTAATATAACAAACTGAAATAAATAAATTACCGTGTTTCCGTAATAGTAGTTTTCAACTTGACCTTACGAAAGGTTCTGACAAATTTTGTTAATAAATATAAATTATAAATAATTAGAAAACTTATATGCTTGCGTGTAATAAAAGTTGCCTATAGCCAAAGAGTTAAAACTTTTTAACTAGAGTATGTTAGAGTAGTATAGGCTTTGTGTTTTGGAATTTTGTTTTTATTGTAATTGAGATTTTACATAAATAAAAAAAAGTAGATGGTTCAGTTTCCGCGTTGTATAACGTTTTTCAAATGATTTCTTACCTTCTGGAGTACCAAAATCCAATGGTCGTCTCAATGTAGTCCTGTGGCTCAAAAATTCAAAAAACCGCGATATTCTTGACCTTTTTCAGATTTTTCCAATTTTGACCCAGAAGAACTAATTTTTCGGTAAAAGCAGTTTAATACTTCGTAAAAGCAGATTAAATGTTCTACAATTTGAGACTATTAAGGTCTCTGTAGACCTAAAGGTGTTTGAGATACAAGTGTACAAAAGTTTGCAAATCCGAAGGTCCGCTGAGGACAAAACTTGGATTTTTATTAGGTCTTCATCATATACAACATACAAAAAAACCGTCCCTTAGACTATCCCATTTGATGCAAGGTAAATTACCCGGTGTTTGTCACTAATACACACGTGTGTATTAGTGACAATTAGTGAGTGGTTTCTAGGCTAATGGAAGAGTCGAGAAATTCCTGGCGTTTTGTTGGCTGCTGTGGCAAAATCTTCAGAGGTGGTTTATCCTGTGTGGTAAAGGTCGAAGTGACAGTGTCAGAAGTAGACGTTTGCCACAGCAATCCACGAAACGTCAGGAATCTCTCAAAGAGCCTCTCGACCACGGTCCATTAGCCCAGAAACCACTCACACTAATGACACCGGCCAAGAAAGCGTAAATTCTCAAATAAATTGTGTATATTTTTGCAAACTTTTGTACACTTGTATCTCGAACACCATTAGGTCTACAGAGACCATAATAGTCTCAAATTGTAGAACATTAATCTGCTTTTAATAAGTATAAAACTGCTTTTACCAAAAAATTAGTTCTTTTCTGGGTCAAAATTGACAAAAAACTGAAAATAGGGAAAGTTTCTTGGATGTTAGAGCTACCCCGCCCGCAGAGGACTACATTTTAAGGACCATCGGATTTTGGCACCCCAGAAGGTATAGAAAGACCACTCTGTTCTGGCGCTGGTGACTTTACTACCAGTAGATAGGTCCAATGATGAAAAATTCCCTTAGATTCTTTCTTTCTATTGATTCTATTGAACCCCTCTACGGGTAGCGTTAGTTACCGTTACTAAGAAGGAATGGTTTCTCTATAAGAAATCATTTGAAATAGGTTCCAGCTTTTAATCTCGAAGTGAAAACAGAAATCATTTCTAAACGACTTTGATGCGGCTAAGTATGCACTACACACACTATTAAAGATGCAGACTGGCGACCCGTTTTGGCGATTCGCGTCTATATGAACAGAGCTATTTCGGGGGTTTCTGGAGGGGTCGCCGGTTTTCTCCGTACTTTTATGTTAACAGGTTTTGAATTTAAAATTTATATGCAGCATAGGCGTGGGGCGGTGGTCGGTGGGAATGATGGGTCGCAATATGAGTCAAATGGAGCTGTTATAGGCGATAGCGAGATAGCTGAATGCATTTGGCCGATTTCTTCAGTCGGTTTATGAGACGAATTCGTATGACTACCAAACAACGCTTTTGAGTGTTGACGGTGCCTTGGGTGTTTTTCACTCTGGAGGTTGAGGTGCGCATACTAAATTTTTCACCAAGTCTTTACATATTTATAGTGTCTATGTGGTCACATTAACTTTAAAAGTCTCTACACAGGGAAAAATATTTTTAATTTTCCGTACGGGGATCTCGCTTATTGTAAGAGTTAGAGGATCTGTTAACTGGGGAAAGTAGTGCAGTTTTCAAAGAGTAATTCATTGGTACTTTTAAAGTTTTGGTGCAATGTTGAGTTCTTTAAATATGGCCGAAAAACTAAAAAATGGGAAATTCTTCAAACTGCTATAACAATTTTATTAAAAAAGATTTTGAAAAAAAGTTTACCCGACATTACCTCAATTATTATTGGTCTTGAATTTAAAAATAATAATAATTTTTCTTCATTGGCCGTTTTTAAGATAGGTAATGCACTCAATTTCCTATGTAAATCTTTACTACATTAAAAAGAGTAGATTTCTTACTCCATTTTCTTTTAAAAACAATTTTATCCGTAAAAAAATTAAAAACAATTCACCCTGTATAGTTGTAGGCAATACTTCATATTAAAAAATAATTTTTGAGCAGCTTAATTCGTCATGCCACGAAGGCGTTTGCTCTAGGGTCCACTACGTTCAATTTTGTCAAACGGCTTTTGAGTAATTTTGAAAGAATATTCTTTAACTGATTATTTATATGTAGTACTATAAGTAGCTATTTATAGAGGTCCCAGATCTCATAATAATATTCTTAATCTATCAACGCTGAAACGTTTTCCACAAGAAATATAGGTCATTCTTCTCTCTCACTTTATTAAGCCGAAAATTTAACTTTCATGCAAGACAGGCTTCAAAGTGGCTGAGACCATCTGATCAGTTGTATTTACTTTAATATTTAGAGAAATACATAATAATAGACTCGCCAAACGCATCTTTCCTATACCTACAATTTGTTAAATTTTTGTTAGATCGCGCCATGTGCCTAGTGTTACGGTTTAAAAAAAAACAATAGTATAGTACGAGCATACTGTACTTCAAATTTATTTATTTGTTTCATTTCCGTTCATTAAAACTGTTCTTTAGATTTTTCAAACTTCGTAAATATCGCTATCACAGGTGATTGAATGAAAAATTGATTCATTCAGAATCACACCTTCGTATTGAAATTCTAAAATTTATAAAACTTATTGATATTTGAATAATCAGCCTTATTTATATAGGCCAGTCAGTAGAGCTCCAAAACACCCTTCTATGATGCAGTAAATGGGGTAGAAGCTTTTATTTTTTTAAATTGTTTATATGGGTGTAAACACGTAAAAAACAAAAATGCTAACACCGGCGACCTCGGGAGACTTTTTGGCAGCCAAAAAACCCCAAAATTTTAGGACTTGCTTTGTTTTTTCGCCTATAACTCTTAAATGGAGCATCTTCACGAAAAAGTATTTCTATAACAAATTAAAGAGCATTAAACTCTGCGTCGAATGAGTACCAACACTTAATAATTTGGTCAAGCGGTATGGTCGCCAACCGCGGTCAAAAAACGACGATTTTTCCCAACTTTTTCAAAAACTGACATATTGCATTATATATGAAACCCTCTACTGACTGGCCTAATAAGGGTTCATAGTTTTACAAATTTGATACAGTTATTTTTTTGGGTGTTTGATCCCTAGTATTTTTTTTGTACCTCCGTGAATGCGGGATTTGTTTGAATTTCATTAGAGGAAAATAACTTTTGCAGCCGTTTAACACCTTTAGGTAATTATTTGATTTTTTAAATTATTTCAGTCAGTAATTTAGATGATTTTTAAAAGGCTTTTTATTGGTGGAGCCAGTTTGAGTTTGTTGGATTGTTGTAACAATCTTAGTTCTACCCTATTCCTCATCAATTTTGTTTGTATTCGTCGCGTCGATTAATACACTATCGGAATCAAGGCAAATTAAATCAATTTAATTCTGAAGATATTGTCGCTATTGGACAAATATTTTAATTTTTGGATGAGAAGCGGAAATTTATTTTGGAAACCTTTGGAATGGTCGAAGCGTTGCTGGATACTGTGTTCCGGTTAAGTTGTTAAAAACTTTTTTTTTAAATTTGATATTTTGTTAATATTGTTGTTATCTTCGTTTGGCCAGACTCAGAGGTATTCGTTTATTGAAATTTGATTTAGTTGTCAAAAGCAAAGTTTAACGTTGGATTTGTTGGTTGGATTTTTTTTTTAATTTATCCGTTCACAGTTGAGTAGCTACACAACTGTGTAGCACCCAAAATAAATTTTTTTTATGTTTACTCAGCCCATCTCCACTGAGGTTTGTCGGCAAAACGGAATTTTTTTGTTTTAATTAGTTAATCCTATTTGTTCCGTAACACTAGCTCACTAGCCATGACATGTTCTTATAGTTTCGTATGTCATCTTAAAAAGGGTGTTAAATGAAAAAATGTGCGGCCCGTAGCAATACTTTAGGGACTCTTTACAATTTACGTTTTCGGGATTAAGCCATACTATGGCTTAGATACTTGAAACTTAAAAATTATTGATTGTCCAAGGTCAAGCGCCTTAAAATGAACTTCAGAAATTGTACTAGCGATTGATAGTTTCACAAAAACAAAGTAGAAAAATTAAGAATTCAATAATTGCTATATTACTTTGGATAAACAAAAAATATTGGTAGGGGGCCCCTGAGTTTAACCATTGAATTTTTTCTACTCGTCCTCATTTTTGTCTTTGCCTTCCCATTTATTTTTCTCTATCATATGTGAGTTGCCAACATTGCATTGCACGTAGCATTCCAAACAACGCTTTGCTATTACTCTTAAGTTGACTCTTAGTTCAAAAATAGTGAGTTTATTGAAATATTGAATTGTTCTTAATAATTTATATATAGAGTGTGTGAACACATCGTTTTTGTTTTCATGTAGTCGTCGTTATCAATAAGGAACGATCAGTCTAATTTATTCTCCGTCTAATTAATTCCACAAAAAAGGTTCAACTATCAATAGGTTATGGGCCCAGTTCACGGGTAAAGCAAAGAATTGGAATTAACCAAAGAATATGGTGGATAAGGTGAACGTTGGTTCGGTTACCAAATTTTACGGTAAAAACTACCAACAATGGCGGTTTCAGATGACGTGTACTCTAAGAGCCAAAGGATGCTACGAAGTTGCATCAGGTCAATCAAGAAAACCGAGCATCTTAAAAGCCAAAGAATTGGAATTATGGAACCGGAACGACGCCATAGCCATGTTTACTCTGACATCGGCGATGGAGCTATCACAGATCACACTAGTTGAAAACTGTAAAGCGCCAAAGAAATAATGGAGTGTCTGGGTGCCATATACCAACAGAAATCGGAGACAAATAAGATGATTCACTAAGAACGTTTCTATCAGTATAAGATGAATTTAAACGATGGAGTTGCCTTACACGTTGCCAAAGTTTAAAATCTGGCAAAGCAAATTCGTGAATCAGATGATGTTGTGAGTGACACGGTTGTAATGACGAAGATATTGAGTACGCTACCTGCAAAGTACAAAGGGGTTAGACAAGCATGGTTATCAGTTGACCAAAGTCTTCAAACGGTACAGAATCTAACTTCAAGGTTGCTAGACGAAGAATCGAATCTAACAACTACAGAAGAAGTGGTTAGTGCGTATGCAAGCCAAGTAAAGAAGAAAAATCCCGACAAGTATATCAGTCGAGTGACGTGTTATAATTGTCAAGGAAAGGGACATTTCGCTAGAAATTGCAAAGCCTTAAGAAGAAGCAGGAACTCAAAAGATTTAAAAGGCTATTCTCAAATAAAAGATATGGATTACAAAGAAACGTTTTCTCCAACGACAAGATTTGACACAATCAGGATTTTGTTAGCTCTAGCGGCAAATAATGACCTAGAGATCCAACAATTTGATGTCAAAACAGCGTTTTTAAACGGTGAGTTAAGTGAAGAGATCTTTATGACATTACCACCAGGTTTAAAACCGAATGACAAAAAGGTATGTAAGCTGAAAAAGGCCTTGTATGGTTTAAAACAAGCGCTAAGATGTTGGAACAACAAATTAAAAGAGTCTTTGACAAGTTTAAATTTTAGACAGTCCAATGCAGATAAGTGCATGTACTTAGGGAAATTTAACAATGACACAGTGATAATCGTAGTTTACGTAGATGACGGTCTAGTGATGTGCAAAACTAAACAAACAATTGATCGGTTTATGGAGGAACTTAAAAAAATGTTCGAAATAACTGTGAGCGATTCTTTGAATTATTTTGTAGGACTGGAAATAAAAAGAAATCGAGAAAATATTCATCAATCGAATTACACAAAACAGTTGATCGAAAGGATTATTCGCTATTTGAAGAATACTACTAATCTTTGAGTACAATATGGTAAGAGTGGAAATGAATCAGAAAAATTGATTGGATACACGGATTCAGACTACGCAAATGATCCCGACACCAGAAGATCGATTTGCTGGTTTAATAAATCGCTTTGGCATGTGTAAAATTATTCACCAAGTTCACAATTAGGGTGGGTATTGAAATATTGAATTGTTCTTAATAATTTATATATAGAGTGTGTGAACAAATCGTTTTTGTTTTTATGTAGTCGTCGTTAATCAATAAAGAACGATCAGTCTAATTTATTCTCCGTCTAATTAATTCCACAAAAAAGGTTCAACTATCAATAGAGTTTCCTACTAAGCGTTTATCGTTCAAATAGTTGGTTCATTTTTAAACCCCTGCATGTCCTATAAATGTGAACGCGTATTCCTTCATACCCTTTATAGGCTTAACATTATTTATAATTTTAGAATCACGTAAATAAAGATCGTTAGTAAAAACCAAAAGTTTTTTAAACAAATTTAAGAATCACAATAAGTTACATTTGGAACTAGGAGACAATTTAAACTAACAAACTTTAGTACACACAACAACCAAATTATTATTTTTTTAAATTAACCATTTTCGACCGCTTTGGTTTCATAATTTCGCTTACAAGCTGATAGTCGCCTCAAGGTGTTTGCCCATCACAATATTCTCCAATTCTATCAGAGACGCAATCGAACGTGTCGAAGGCGATATCACAAGTTTTGCCGTGTTCTAAAAAAAAAGAGTTTTAGTCAAGATTCGATCTTGGTGGGTATTTTCAATGGAAGTAGTTAAATATCAAAATTTCTATTCACCTGTTATTGATTGTGGCGATGTTATGTACTTCTTTTGAGCAGAAGTTAAACAATAGTGTACCGCTTGATGGGTTGCCAAAAGATAATCTTTGTCGGTCACTCCTTCGGCGTACAAATTTACCAGGCCTTCGTTTGTAGGAAATCCATAACTGTTAACCTAAATAATTACAAAAAATTAGATATCGTTTAGATTATGTATTTTGGTCGAATTATCTCACTTCCTAATACGCAAGTGAAACTCAATCACCTACTAATTAGAGTTAAATTAATTGACGTTTACAAGACATTAAGTATTAATTAAAAGTAACGCGTAATAATTAAAAGGCCCAATTAAAACTATTTTTTTCCCAATATTCGAGTCAATTTTCACTTTTGCAGGAAATGTGGGCACGTGAGAAGTAATGTGTCGTAGATATTGTTGAATTTGAAATTTATCTACCGACCGTGTACAAGCAAAATTATTAGATTTCGCTTTTTCAAAGTTATTAAATTTACTACTTACTGCCTTGCGCTTCCTGTAGACGCATTGAAGCAAACACTAAAAAAAATTAAAACATCAGATTAATAACACTAATTCTTGTGTAATACTCCAAAATTAATATTTTGTAATTACAACCTTGAAATTAAACGTAATTGCCGTATTTTTTTTGTAAATCAAAGGGGTACATCGTTAATTATTTAATTTTCGTTTACTTTCATTTTTTTGGGCAATTATTTTGAATAATTACAAAATTTTGCGCGATAGCGGAACTGCGGGTAAATTAAAACACTTTGATAACACTCTAAATTTCTAATAAATAAATTAATCGACTACTTACGCCCGCGATTCTTTTTTCGTCATCCGTGAAGACTTCTCTCTTTCGTCTAGATCCAATGTGATCGATGCGGTCCAGTTCCAAAAATTGGGACGCTTCTGTAAATGAAGATAACCGGTCAATATTTTGAAAATGTTTAATTTGAAACAACATAGCAATTTAATTCTTAACTTTCCTACTTTGCTATTGCAAAATATTTTTTTAGGAGACACTATCAATCGCTACTAAAATTTCTAAACTCCATTTTGAAATCGTTTGACCTTGAACAATCAAGACGTTTTGCTTAGGGCGCTATGCTAAGATAAAACCAGACCTTAGAAAGAGCCTCTCAAATGCCATTTGCTTCGGGCCTCGCATTTTCTCTAAAAGGGCCTGGGTGAAAGTATGGCGCTGGAGAAACTTCTTGGACTAATTGGTTGTAGTTCCACTTTCGCAAATGTTTTTAGAAATACCCCTAGCTGACTAAGGCCCAAACTCAAGCAGTGACTCATATATCTAAGCAAAAATACATATTTCTCAAAAGCGAGTGTATAGTAAGTCTCAACTTGATACAATTATGTCACGTTTTTGCTTCTACAAATAGCCATAAACAGGTAGCGTTGATTTGGGTAGTGTATAGGTCCAGTTTAGTTTACAAATTATTGTTGGTTCCCTATCATGGAACTAGATCTAGTTCCATGTTTCTTATAAAACGCCTTCTTGGCTAGTTGGCAGGGCCGTTGGAGGGGTAGCCTAGACTCAAACCAAAACGAACATTTTATTGAGGCTATCTCAGTTGGTCTTTTCTAAGACGCTTCGGTTGATGTTGTATAACACGTTACGCAGTATCTACGGCTAATAGAAAATTTTGCCTTATTTGAGTACGCCATAACTTAGAAAAACGCTCCAATAATTGTGGTTACGGCCTATAATCATATAATCAATTAAGAAACCCCAACTACGAAAGGCACACCTGAATAGTTACGTTATCGTTGCCATCTTCATCAGTTAGTGCTTAAGTTCTTTGTCAGCTTATGGAGTTTAACTCAATTTAGATAAAGTCAATTGTTTCGTGCTCAACTATCCCTAAAATAGGTCGTGAGAACTAAAATTTTGATAAAACCAACGTACCGTGATTATCAACTTTCGAATCAATTTCGTTTATGTTGTTATACCACTCGAACGGTAATGTGCAAGCAGCTGCACACCTGCATAGCAATACCAGTTTATAATAAAATAAAAATTAAATTCCATGTCGAATTATTTGTGAAACACAACTCGTCACTTTTCGTAAAAAAATAACGAACTACCTACATATTAAAAGAAATTTTATTTAATTGGCTACATGTGAATCAAGACGTGACTTTCGTACAGGGAATACTTCAAAAATATCTTTCCACAGTTGTCGAAAGGGCACACTAAAGTATCGCTCTTTCCAGTAGGCTCTCTCAGAAAGCTTTCGTTTAAGTTGTCCAGATCTAGAAGTTTAAGCTGCTCCGTTTCGTATAATTCGTCTAATCCTACAGATTCGTCATCTTTGATGGATCCTTCGTAAGGACAACCAGAATCGATATTCGAGGCACTATCCAAAAGTCGAAATCTTTTTTCGCTTATTGACTTTTGACTCAAACATTCCGTCGAGCTGCTGCTAGAAGAATTATTAAGTCGAATCAGTTGTTCTGACGATTCGTCGAGTTCTAGGGCGTCTTCGTTATTATTGAAATAATAATTTTGTAAATTAAAGTTATTTTGTGCGCTTTCGGTTTTATTGGAATTTTTAATTTTTTTGACTTTCGAATTCATTTTGACGCAGAATAATTATACAGGATGGTCACACGAATAGCTCATTTGTTACTGCTCCAACATTTTTTAAACCAAATTTTAGGTTTTGTAGAGAGCATCTACAAGCATGAGAATGTCTGTCTGTCCGTGAACACCAAAACTTGCTCAAGAGTAAATAGATTTTCACATTCATGTATACAATTTGCTCTTCAAGATTTGTTAGTGTCTTTTGCCCGTTGAGAGCAAATTTTTTCATGTGTCCTTCCGAGTATCTGAATTCCTGATTGGTTTGGAGTACCAACAGCTATTCTGTTCCTTCTCGTTCATCCTGTAGTTGTTCTGAGGGTTTTTTGTTTTGGTTTGCTCGTATTGACCCGTGTTTCCACCCTGTAAGTCATTGTCAGTCCGACGATTCTCCTTCTGCCTATATTAAAGTGCTGTGCTTCTGTGCTAAGGAGTGCTGATACGCGTACTGCAGTCTTGGCTTGCTCTCTGATATTTTTATAGCTGTTGTAGTCACTGAAGTCCATTTCGAAATGTTTTTACCTACTCTGTACGTGCTTAGACCTCCGTTAACTACTGATTGGTTGAAGTAGCTCAACTAGCCGCTTTAAAATACTAAAGTGAGGTTATGTAGCTCTTTAATTGAACACTATGTTTATTTAAAGACGTGTTTACGATGTAGGCCTTATAGACCGGGAGCTAGGAACCATTAAACCAGTTGACATTATTCCGCAGGATCTCGTCGGCCGGTATGTACTTATTGGCCGCGTAACAGTAGAACACGTACTCAAATTACCACACGCATTTTCGTTTATAACTCGAAAAGTAAGCATTTTTTGAGAAAAATGTTTCTATACAAAGCTAAACTACATAAACTTTCCTACAAGTTATATTTGTAAGGTTTCTTTTTCAGATAAAGAGTGTAGGCGCTACAGTGCGTTCATTTGACAAAAATTCCAAAATGAGTCAGAAAAACTGATTTTTTTAGTTTATCGCTAATAACTCGAAAACTGAGCATTTTTGGAGAAAAATGTTTCTGTATAAAACTAAACTACATCAAATTTCCTACAAATTACATTTGCAAGGTTTTTTCGTCAGACAGAGGGTTTAGGTGCTAGAACGCGTTCAATTTGCCAAAAATTCAAAAATTGGTCAGATAAACTAATTTTTTTAGTGTTTCGCTTATAACTCTAAAACTAAGCACTTTTTGAATAAAATGGTTCTATATAAAGCTAAACTACATCAAATTTCCTACAACTACATTTTTTAGGTTTTTTCTTCAGACCAAAGGCTTAGGCACTAGAGCGACTTAAATTTGACAAAAATTTCAAAATCGATCAGAAAACCTGACTTTTTAGTTTATCGGTCATAACTTGAAAACTAAGCAGTTTTTGGGAAAAGTGTTTCTATGTAAAACTAAACTACATAAAATTTTCTACAAATTTTATCTGTTAAGATTTTTCTTCAGGCAAAGGGTTTAGGCACTAGAGCGCGTTCAATTTGCCGAGAATTCTAAAATCGGTCAGAAAAACTGATTTAAAAAAATAGATTTTGGAGTTTTGTCAAATAGAATTCGCTCTAGCCTCTAAGTCGGTAGTTTGAAGAAAAAATCTATTAGATATAATTTTTAGGAAATTTGATGTAGTTTATTTTATATAGAAACACTTTTCTCATAAAGTACGTAGTTTTCAAGCTACAAGCGAAAATTCTTGTGACAATTTGATGCGGCCAATCTAGACCAACAGACGAGTAATTTAATATTGACTGTGTAAAGTACTTCTAATTAAAAATAATGATCCTCTGGATCCTCTGGTTTCTAGCTTCTGGTCTATTATTGAGATACGGCAATTTTTTAGGGTCTTTTTTTGTGTCATATTATAGTTGCAATCGCACATTTCCTGATGAGTGATGAGCACTGCATAGGTATTTCGAATTGCATTAGTTGAAGAAGCTCGTGCAGCTGTTTTTTTTAAATTTAACAATATCGAGCCTTTATTTATCACAAAAACTTTCTCTGTTTAAAATTTAATGCACTTCAGTATCGATCGTACTTGCAATATTAAGTTATTGCTTTCGCTTTCTTTCGACCATTTCTCTTCCAACAAATGTATTATTTTTATTACGGCAAAAGTAGATAAATAAATTGGTGATTAATTATTCTAGATAATTAAAATTAACGACTTGTTTACGCTTTTCACTTTTTGTGGAAAAATTCGAAGAGAAAATTTAGGAACTTTTGCCTATCACTTCGTCGTCTTGTGCCCTAGATTCTAGATTACAATTCTACTCAACACCTAACATACCTGATACTAAAGCCTGCTTGATGTCTTCTTGGCATTCGTGAATGGTCTTGGCTATATTTTTAGGTGCGATGACCGGAATATTACACTTCGAAGCCTATCGAAATGCAACGAAAATAGTTATTCCAAAATTTCAATTTATTTGAAAAAAAACAACAAAAAACTTACTTTAATCTCGGCCCCAATACAAACAAATAAACTCAAACACAAAACTACACTTAATCCATTCATGATTAAACAATTTACTGTACAAGTGTGTACACTTTAAACGGTAAAGTTAAAATGAGGATTAAACGAACTTTTTTTTGTAACTTATACTGCAGTTTGTTTAAGTTTAATGCAAGAGTTGCATAATAACCGGCACTCAAAAAGTAATGGCCATTAGTGGTTACACAGAAGTGCCTTGAATTTATGGAAAGTCTCGAATGTTTGTAATGTAAATGATGTTAAGTGGCGGGATGTTCTTATTTTTTTTGTATATTATGATTTCTATAAAACTTATACATATTCCAATTAAATTTTACTTTCACCCAAAAGTGTAGTAACTTATTAATAAAATTTAGCGTTTACGTATAATGAAAATGGTATTAATTAACCGAATTAAAATTAACTAGTTCCTTATGAAAAGTTGAAAAAGTTCGACTTTGCTCGGGTTTTTATAGACGCGCATAAAGAGACAAAAAGGAGTTTTGACGAACTCGACTTTTTGGCGTGGATTGCTCCTACGAGACTAATAACACTGGAGCGAAGCTACTGTTATTGTCCCAAAACGAAATAAAAAAGACGAGCAAACCTATCAAGTTTTGATGTGCATTCTTTTAGGGGTGACAAAGTACGCTCAAGGGAATTTTACTCGGGGAAGGCTAGCCACAAAGGCTTTATGGATTCATACTCGTTAACCTTAAAAAGTTAACAGACGAAATCCTTTCAGATCGATTATCGATAGATTGTTAATGCCCTGCAGTTGGAAAGTATTGGCTACGCGATGAAACGAGTATCTTCTCCCTGATTCGTCTTTGAATTAAGTTTTCTCTTTTCAGCATTCTCTAACTAGTTCTGCCAAAATGTTGGATTTGTTAAAAAGCTGTCTTGTACTGACTGGGTACTGACTGGTCGATCTGCTGGATTACTTAGTACCTAGAGTTGGTTGAACTCCATTTCCTGTCTTCTCTATCTTAGATTGGCCAGAAACCAGCAATTTCACGTTCCAAAGCCTCTTATTGACATTTTATGCCACTGCCAGCACTAGATAGTAGTTGTTAATCTTCAAGCTAGTAATTGTAGTGGCATCTTTGTTTAGTGTTTCTTTCACAGCTTTGGAATAGACCCGCATTACTTGCAATTCTAGACACCATCTGCTGATTTTAGTTCAACCTTTTACTATTATGCAATTTAAATTTGACTCAATGGCAACCCTTACAAACTCTTTTCACTTTTTTTCTAATAATCATCTTCTGTAAGATGGTAGTAGTTTTATGGTCAAAAATTAAGAAGTCAAAGATGAACTCTCTTAAATATGAACTAAAAGGAGTCTGATTGATGTCAAAAGCATCAACATTTCACTTCGAACTCCACATTTTTGACGTGAAATGCTTTTAATAATATAAATTAGCTGATATTTACAGGCCGAGTTTACATGTTAGGTTAGGATGATAATATCTGCGTTATTGGGCTTGATAACAACTTGAGATGCAATATTCTGTCAGCCATCACCAGACTCTCTCTCAATTTTTATGCCATTATCTGCTAAAGAAGAAAGAAAATGAAAATATATGAAAAGAAGAAAGTTACCACTTACTAGTGCCCAATACATTTTTCTGTGGCTGTACACGTAAAGAAAAATTTAACGTTCCAGCGGAGAACCACGGTTCAAGTAGCTGCAGGAAGACAGGTCTTGTTCTACCACTAAAACCCTGAATGGTCATAAGTAATAACAAAAGAGAAAAGAATGCCTATTACTTGTTCTGCGACAAGCATTAAACATAATTAAATAACAAATAAAGAAAGTATCAATATACGTATTAGCACATTACAACGACAGTGACAGGCCTTAGCCCACAAAACTTTGACTTTTAAGCAAATACGCACCGTATCTTATAATAAATGACTTGGCAGACAGACTCTTTAACAACAGTGGAATGCCGTTATAAACTTTTGACTTTAGAGACCTGGTTGGAAAACCCTCTCTCAAACAGAGTCGACTTAATGTAACATCCGTAGAGAATCTTATTTTATTGTAAAAGTAAGGGTAAGGCCGCTTCAGGACTATTCCGTATCAAAACTAAGCTAGCTGCAGTGCACGTCTACTGCTCATGCCCAATTAGCTGATAGAAAACAACTTGTGTGATATTCATAATACTATAAATGAGTCTCAAACAAGAGTCTCCACCCTTTGAATTCATTTACAGCCCAGTTGTGTGAGCATTATTTGAAGTGCGATAACACCAAAGTATTGCAAGGAAGAGATTTTACTGGGATGGGTAAAGAGTACCTATGTGAATAAATTAATTTTAAATTGGTGTAGGTACGCCTTTTAAGTGTAGCTTATAATTTGAGTTATGTATCTAAAGGTATTTTCCGTAATCAATCCGAGATTCCTGGGCTTGCCAACGATGGGAATGCTAAGAATCGAGACACAGATTGTAACTCCAAAACGCTACCCGGACTACCGAACAACAGGATATTGGATTTCGAAGCATTTAATATGAGAAAGGGATTGGTTGAAACTTTATATACTTTCTAGATCCCTGTTGATGTCCAATATAGACTGATGAAGATCCCTCACGCAAAACGAATGGTAAAACAACTGTGAGTCGTTAGCAAACATAATATGCACCAAACAAGTTTTCACGCGTACAGAGAAAATAGTAGTGGTCTAAGTATAGAGTCCTGCGGTACCCCAGCAGTCGCCCGTCCTAATAGATAACACCCCTCCCCAAGCCTCATTCTCTGGGCCTGTTACTTAAATAGCTCTTTAGAAGTGCAAGAGAAAACGAACTCAGGCTCACATATTTAAGCACAGCAAGAAGTACGTCGTGACTTATGGTGTCGAGTGTCCAGCAACACTAACACAATTATCCTATTAGAGTCACACGGAGTTAAGATATCATCAGATATCAGCGAGAAAGCCGTTACACAACCGAATCAAGAAAAATGGTTCAGGAGTGACGGACTCACTGAGTCAGCGACTGTAGAACAGAAACATTTTTTATTTTGCTAACCGTACAGGGTACTCTCAGCTCTCAGAGGCTCCCAGATTACGACTCATTAAAGGATACGGCAGTACTATACGACTTGCAGTCGATGCCTTATAAAGTACGTGCAAATACAGAATGATTCAGGTTTTATTGCCTAAACCTTGAAAAAATATTTTTCCAGTCATCTCGGTTCCATTTACATAGCAGCGTCCTTCTAAGTTATATGGGGGAAAATTTAAATATTTTATAAAAAACGACTAAAGTTTTTCTTCAGAGTTTTGGCTATAAAACCTAGATTACTAGGTAAATGAAATACATTCATTTGTTATTCAATCCACACTTAGCAGTGCTAAGTTAGCACTCACAATACCATCATGTGGTGCTTTTGTAAAAAAAGTTTGGCCACCTTTGGAATAGAGCAAGTCTTAAGCCGTCCACAGACTTCGCGATCGTTCATCGATCATCGTGATAAGCTGCCGTGATTGGTTTTCAAGTCCGATGAGTCCATAGACCTCGTGAAGGTTTGTCTTGATGATCGATGAAAAATCACGAGGTCAGTGGGCTCATCGGACTTGAAAACCAATCACAACGGCTTGTCACGATGATCGATGAACTCACAGACCTCCTGATTTTTCATCGGTCATCACGACAAAGCTTCACGAGGTTTATGGGCTCATCGGGCTTGAAAACCAAATCACGGCGGCTTATCACTATGGCCGATGAAAAATCATGAGCTCTGTGAACGACTTTTTTGAAATGAAAGTCGGTGAGCTCGATGTGAGAGTTGATTAGACTACATTGGCAAATTTTACCAAAATAGGCTCTTTAATTAATAAATCAAAGGTTAACAAACAAAATGATGATATCTGTTTGCCCTAAATCCAATGGAAAATGATTATATCGACTATTTTCATTAGTGGTTACTTGTCAGCAATTTTTATAACGGTTCAAAATCTCAAATTCTTGACTTGACTTTGGATCCCACTTATTGTGAGATCTCACTATTTATGTCGATTGTGCTGCTAATAAACGACCTCATCCAACATTCATGTTCTTGATATAAAAAGTGAAAATAATTAAAAACAATCACTTATTAAAATATTGAACGATGATTCGCCGGTTTGGAAATGAGTAAACGAAACTTTCATGCTTTACTTTTCTTCCAATCAAAGCAGCATTTAAAAAATAAATTATAAACATTTCTGCTCGAGTGGGAAATTAGTAACGGGAAATCGTATTATATTGACGAAATTATAATTTGACTTGCCATACCTATTTTATTCAAGCACCGGCTAATAATTCAAAAAAAAATTGAAACCACTCCAATTATCAAAATTCTTGCAAACAAAATTTAGAAACTCTTTTTACTCAATGCTCAACAATTTATTGTTAACGATCCTAATCACAAATTTATTGTGTAAAGGTTGAAGCGTTTAAAATACAATTTTTACGAAAATTATTTCGCAAAAAATGATCGTAATTTGATTCGAGATGGCGTGACCAACTATAGATGTCGCTACGATGTTAAAAGGAAAATTTAAGGTTTTCCATATCGATTTGCCTCCCCAAGATACGACCCAAACACAACATGACAGCATGTAGTTTGAACTAAGAAGTAAATTAAGTTGAAATGTCGTCAAATTGGGATCACAGTGGTCTTGGCCCAAACGAAAAAAGGTCTAATGTGCTATCAGTTTCGCCTGGTTTTAATTTATCATGGCCTGACGAAGATCAAAATGTGAATTACACAATACCAACAGGTAGGTATTTCTTTTTATATTTTTTGGCTGTAGGTAGGTAAATAGTGAAATATTAAACTCAATCCATTTTAGGTACTTGGTGGCCCTGGTGTGATTACTGGAAAACCCCTCAACATTTATTGTTTCAGTTAGCAAATACGTGTTTTGCAATCGCGTATGCATCGACTTGTTCCAAGAAGGGTGTATTGTTTATGCATTTTTGGTTAATTGCAGGTATTTTTTGTACTTAACTTTAGTACCTGAAAATACAGGAATTTAGTTCGTGATTTATCGGGCTCTTGTAATACAAGAAAAACTCACTGGTTTAGAAAAATATGTACTTATTATACGTAGAAAATTTCTCTCGAATTACAGTGCAATTATAGTGAGCTGCATGTTGGCATAAAATTTTCTGCAATAAACAGTAATTACTCGTTTCGAATCGAATTAATTCGCTGGTTAAGTCACGATATTAATACCTGGTGTTTTAAGGGATGGAGCTAATATTTTAGTTTAGTTTAGAGAAAAACTTATTAGAAATTTTTATTAAAGGCCTATTGCTATTTTCGACGTGGGCATGGAACGTCATTTGCGCCCCGGACGTTTTCACGTGGAATTTCGTCTTCATGCTACTCAATTTGGCACAAGTTTTCCACATCTTCTACCAATTACGACCAGTAAAATTCGATCCAGAACTCGAAGAAGTCTACCACACCCTTTTCTACCCTTTTAAGGTTTTATTCCTTCCTTGGAAGCGATTACAAATTAAATTAAATTAATTTAAGGTGTCGAGACTTCAATTTAAACGGATGATAAGCTCGGAATTTGCCCAAATTATGTCCTTACATGCGGGCGAGGCTTACGCGATGCAAAATTTAACAAAAATCGATCGATTGGGACTTTTATTAGCCGGAAAAGTAAGTTGCGGTAAGATACTTTGGGTAAAAATTGTTAATTTATTCTTCTAGGTTAACGCTTTGTGCGATAATCAGTTTTTGCACCCAATTCTTCCATGTGAGTTTTTAGATTCCCCAGAGTTTGAATCGAGTCGTAACACAACAGACGATAAATTTAAGGTAATTAAATTATTTTAATTTTTAATTAATTAAAGGTGGATTTTAGAATGGTTTTATGAGGGCCGTAATTTATTGGTGACGTTTAGGTGCCTAATAAAAAGTTTTTAATGATCGAGAAACTCAAATGATGAATAAGCAATTTCTAACTTATGGGCTAAAATTGCTTATCCTGGAGATATCCGCTGTTTGTGTTTGCAATAATATTGATTGGGTTTTAATTACTTGTATTCTAAATGGTTATCAGGTCAATAATTTGTAGGTGCTGGTTTGGGTTAACCTACTTTCAAGAATTTACAAGCAAAAGTAGTCACCGATATCTATCGATAAATAATTTTCTTTGAAAATCACTAAGGCAAAGGAGGTAATTTTTATGTAAAAACCAGACGTGTTATTAATAGACTGGGGGCTAGGAAACATTATACCGCCACTTGATCTATTCCAGAGGAATAGGCAATATAAAATCACTCGTCTGCGGATCTATATTGGCCACATAACAGTAAGACACAGGAATTTTCGCTAAAACCTCGTCTCTATATAGAACTAAACTACATCAAATTTTCTACATCTTTTAGGTTTTTTCTTCAGACAAAGGGCTTAGGGCTAGAGCGCGTTAAATTTAACAAGAATTACAAAATTGGTCAGAAAAAATGTTTTTTTAGTTAACCTTTCATAACTCAAAAACTAAGCACTTCGTGAAAAAAATGTTTCTATATAAAACTAAACTACATTCAATTTCTTATAAATTGTATCTGGTAGGTTTTTTCTTCAGATAAAGGGCTTTGGCGCTAGAGAACATTTAATTTCCAAAATTCCAAAATCGGTCAAAAAATTTGATTTTTTTTAGTTTATCGATCATAACTCAAAAACTAAGCTTTTTTTGAGAAAAGTGTTCCTATTAAAAAATAAACTATATAAAATTTTCTATAAATTATGTCTGTTAGGTTTTTTCTTCCGATAAAGGGTTTAGGCGCTAGAGCGCGTTTAATTTACATAAATTCCAAAATCGGCCAGAAAAACTTATTCTCCTTAGTTTACCGCTTATAACTCGAAAACTAAGCACTCCCGATCTATAATAACGCTTTAGTCGCCGCAAACAGCCCTTTTAACATTTTGTAAGAATGGTTCTCATTGACTATCGAAAGATAAAGGAGCAACGAGAGCAAACGTATGCTGTTGCCGAAAATGTCTACATTCTTCTCATTATTTCTTCAATAAAATCACATCTTTTTATTTTTTCACGTTGATGCCTTAAAAGTTCGTAGAAGGGTGGGTGCTACGTTTTTTTTAATAATTACTGTTACGAACTGTTCCGTTTTATTTGTTGTTTAAAGGCTGAGAAGTAGTCAAAACCAAAGTAGACGAAGTTTCAACTTGGACAGGGCCTAGGTAACCTAGTGCACAATTAATATTGTAAACTAAAGCATTTGGTGTCGAAATAAATGGTAAAAATTAGAACTACGTTATTCCATGAAAACCAAAATTTGCCAACGTTACAGACACCTCCTATTTATGCGTTTCGATTATTTTCAGGTATCAATAGTAGCTGCTAGCAGCTGCAGATACGTATTTTGGCAGAGATCCGCGCTGGACTACTTATTCATAAAGGAAACCTACTTAGCTACAGTACTCTCGACTTTGATAGCCAAAGATATAACGACGAAGTTGTACGCGATGAACAACAAAATCGTCACTGCAAAAGGATCGCATCTCGATATAAGGTTGCCCAGCATAACGTCTTCTTTAACTTCGGCTGGAGAGTACAAATCGCCCATACGGTTAAAAAAAGATAAATTAGGTAGGTAATATAAATTGATTGTTAAAGTGTTATAAGTAACTAGCAAAATTGTAGCGGGGTGTGCGACGCCGCCTGAAACTTATTTAAATGAAAAGAATAAAGAAAAGCAGTATAGATATAAGGAGAACGGTTTGATACCGTTGAGTGGTAGGAATATAAGCGAAATGGAACCTCTAACCGAATTACCGTCAACGGACGACCTGACGTCCAACGACGTCGAAAGTTGGTTGGAGAATAGCAGTAAATATCATAGTTGTGAAATTGTTGATATGGATTAATAAATTTTGTTTACAACGTTAAATTTTTTAAAACATTTGCGTGTTTTTCTTCTACCAGTTGAGAGCTTTTTAACCGTAAAGGGAGTCGTTAGTTTAATGTTTTTAATAATTACGTAAAAAAAGGTGGAGACGGCTTTAATTTGAAGGCGAAAAGTGTGTATAATTTGTTTTTTTTTCTTTTAGTTTAATGGTGGTTAATGGTTAATTATCCAGTATTTGATACTTATATAAGCAACAGGTTAATTGAAGGGGCGCGATTTGTAAATAACGTAAATTATAGAAGCGTTTTACTACTTTTATTGTTATCGTAACCCTCATTAAACTATTTGTTACTTTAATTTATTATTAATTACTAAATCGATGATTAAAATATGAATGGAACTTTTTATTACGGCTTCTATATTGCTGTTTCTGTCTTGAGCCTTATTTTGTCAGCCCATCTTTTTTTCAACGCTATTGTCCAGCATTCCTCTCCAGAGATTTTGGTGTTCACTCCAATCTCCACAAGATGGTAATTTTGGAACTAAAAGTTCCTAAAAACATAGGCCTGCAACGGCTTGCTTTTAATAATATAGTACTATTTACGGTTTTAAAATTAAAACTTTTTTGGGGCGCACTGAGCAATTAGTCGATTATTGACAATCGATTTATACATTGTTTAATAATGGAATATCTAATTGAATATTGAATTTTTCTATTAAATAATTAACAGTGCCTATATTTATTTGTTTAACTATTTATACAAGAGAGTCGAGGCTGCTTTACAAATGACACCGTAATAAAAAAATGATTAACAAACAAATCAATGTGAATAGTAAAATAAAAATAAAAGAGACAACAATAACAAAAATATTAAAAATCTTAATGAGGATCGAAAACTACAAATACTAACGTTTCATAAAGTTAAACAATATTATTTTTAACATTTTTATCTACAGAACTATTTATACGTAATTAAAATTTAATAACAATTAGAAAATCACAGATACCCTAAATACTGTTTGTGAAAGTGAATAGTATATTAATAAATTAATATGAGGGCAGTCAGGTAGAATATTAACAAACTCGAAAATAGTGAATTAATCAAAGAATATATTATTTGAACCAATCGATTGTTTCGTTAATAGATTCTAATAGAATAAAATTGTAAAAGTATTTGCTTGTATCATCAAAGTAATATGCTCTTTTATTAATCTACAAAAATCGTAATAAGTCTAACTTGTTGATTACAAAAATTATACAGGGTGTCAACTGTAACTTGGCCAAGAATGAATGCCAGGGTAGGTAGAGGACCGATAGGCAAGTATTTTAAGGATAGGAACTCATGTCCGGAAATGCACCCGTACGAAGGGAGCTACGGCCGTTTTTAACTTTTGGTTTTGCACCCGATGTACACGCTAATACATGTCGTGTTTTAAAGTGATTCTCTGCCTGGCAACCTATCATTGCCTAGGAAATACATTGTTGTCGCTCAGGTGTACCTGTGGCGCTGTGCTCCAAGTGCGTTGCAGTTCATAGCCCCATACGCCAGATGCACGTCGGCGAGCTCCTGAAAGGTTAACCTGTTCATTGTTCAGCACACGTTTTATTGACACAATGTTTCTGAGCTGACATTCAATGTATTTCTAGGCAACGATGAGTTGCCAGGCAAACAATTGTTAGACACACGAAATGCTGCCTGCATATCGGACTATCAAACGTAAAGTTAAAAACGGCCATAGCTTAAAATACTTGCCTATCGGTTCTCTACCTACCCTGGCATTCTTGGCCAAGTTACAGTTGACACCCTGTATAACCGATCATCGTTGTTTAACAACGTTAGGAATTTAATAACCAGAGGCTTACATGCTGGTGGGGATACACATACACACATTCGCACAGACATTTTAGCTTTTTGGATTCAGGAGGACCTGAAAAGATAATGATACTTTTTCAAAGTAGACGAAGTAATAATAATAATCAATAATGAAATCGTGTTATGCTCTACACTCTACAGTGTAGGTACGGGGAATTAATTTTGAAACGTGCTGAAGTTTAATACGTTCATATAACTGTATAATGGCAGTTATAATGACTATGTAAATGTAGGTCTTTAGAGCGAGGGTGCTATAAAATTATATACCACCCTTAATGACGCAATTTTGCGCAATGTTGATACCTATAGTATACCTACTTATAATGAATGAAGGAGTAAATAAGTATAGGTGCGTAATCATGCTAATGTATAGTTTCGAAATTAATTTCCAGTACCACGTAGGAAATTGTTCATTGGCGTGGTCTCTAATTTTCTTGATAAAACGAATTTTAACAAGTTCAACATTTAAATCTGCTAAGACAAAGTATGCTAAACGTGCACTATTTATGTAAATTAATGGCAAATCGTATCTGGAAGCAGATGTAGAGTACATCTATCTTTAGAAAACCCCAACATTGGCTCGGATTTGGAGGTATCTGGATCTATTCGTAGGTGCAGCTCCTGGAGAGGTCATTTACAGACGTAACATTACCCTAAAGTCTCCAAATATTCTCAAAGAAAAAAATCGAGAGTGTTACATGATACAGGTCCACCCTCACCTCCTCTTCCTACCCATTCAAAAGGACCGTGTAAATGCTTTTTATCGGCAATTGAAAATAGGCCAGAGCACCATCGTGCTGGTTTTTACGCCCGTTG
Source organism: Malthinus flaveolus (assembly GCA_950108345.1). Lineage (NCBI taxonomy): Eukaryota > Metazoa > Arthropoda > Insecta > Coleoptera > Cantharidae > Malthinus > Malthinus flaveolus. The sequence continues at coordinate 6,416,288 of OX467285.1, forward strand.
AGCCTACGGGCCTCGTGATTATTCATCGATCATCGAAACAAGCCGTAGTGATTGGTTTTCACGCCAGTTGAGCGTACAGACCTCATTACTGTTCATCGGTCATCGTGACAAGCCATAGTAATTGGTTTTCACGCCCGTTGAGCCTACAGGCTTAACAAGCCGTCGTGATTGGTTTTCAAGTCCGATGAGCCTACAGACGTTGGGATTATTCTTCGGGCATCTTGACAAGCCATAGTAATTGGTTTTCACGCCCGTTGAGCCTACAGGCTTCATGATTATTCATAGATCATCGTAACAAGCCGTCGTGATTGGTTTTCAAGTCCGATAAGCCCACGGACATCGGGATTATCCATCAGTCATCGTGACAAGCTATAGTAATTGGTTTTTACGCCCGTTGAGCCTACGGGCCTCGTGATTATTCATCGATCATCGTAACAAGCCGTCGTGATTGGTTTTCAAGTCAGATAAGCCCACGGACATCGGGATTATCCATCAGTCATCGTGACAAGCCATAGTAATTGGTTTTCACGCCCGTTGAGCCTACGGGCCTCGTGATTATTCATCGATCATCGAAACACGCCGTAGTGATTGGTTTTCACGCCAGTTGAGCGTACAGACCTCATTACTGTTCATCGGTCATCGTGACAAGCCATAGTAATTGGTTTTCACGCCCGTTGAGCCTACAGGCTTAACAAGCCATCGTGATTGGTTTTCAAGTCCGATGAGCCTACAGACGTTGGGATTATTCTTCGGGCATCTTGACAAGCCATAGTAATTGGTTTTCACGCCCGTTGAGCCTACAGGCTTCATGATTATTCATAGATCATCGTAACAAGCCGTCGTGATTGGTTTTCAAGTCCGATAAGCCCACGGACATCGGGATTATCCATCAGTCATCGTGACAAGCTATAGGAATTGGTTTTTACGCCCGTTGAGCCTACGGGCCTCGTGATTATTCATCGATCATCGTAACAAGCCGTCGTGATTGGTTTTCAAGTCCGATAAGCCCACGGACATCGGGATTATCCATCAGTCATCGTGACAAGCCATAGTAATTGGTTTTCACGTCCGTTGAGCCTACGGGCCTCGTGATTATTCATCGATCATCGTAACAAGCCGTCGTGATTGGTTTTTACGCCAGTTGAGCGTACAGACCTCATTACTGTTCATCGGTCATCGTGACAAGCTATAGTAATTGGTTTTCACGCCCGTTGAGCCTACGGGCCTCGTGATTATTCATCGATCATCGTAACAAGCCGTCGTGATTGGTTTTCACGCCAGTTGAGCGTACAGACCTCATTACTGTTCATCGGTCATCGTGAGAAGTCATTGTGATTAGTTTTCACGCCTGATCGGCTCATAAACCCCGTGAATTTCCATCGGTCTTCTTAACAAACCGCCTTGATTGAACTCATATTTGTCACGATGACCAATGACGGACCAAAAATCACGAACTCTGTAGGACCATCTGGCGTGAAAACCAATCGAGACGGTTTGCACAATTACCGATGACCGATGAAACATCATCAGGTCTGCGGACTGCGTAAGGCTCTCCAAGACTCTTTCATTATCACACTACGGACTATTAGGCCATCGCCACCTATTTTTGTTTTACTAAAACCTTGTTACACGTTGTGCCGGTTTGTTTTGGGCTTTTTCTAAAGCGTTGCATTATTAACGGCACGTTTTCAGCTGTACCTAACGCGTATTCTTCTCAAATGGTTCTGAATAAATATCAATTTTACTATAAATACCCCTAGCTTAATAGAAAAGTGCGATTGTCTTATTTATTTCTTGAATATGAGTATTCGTTGCTAATTGTTCTTGACTTTTCCGATGTGTTTTGCACACACTACAAACTAAATTGAGCGTTTAATTTGCCCTTTCGCTAAAATCAAACTTCTAATTGGTCGGTGGGCGGGTCGAATTAATTTAATGTCTCATTAAATTTAATGCGACTATTACAGAATTAGCTGAAAGAGTATAAGACATAATTATGGCTATTACCTACTTACTAAAATGAACTGTCTTTAACAAAATATGTCATCGAACTTTTATATCGTTTTATGGTACTCTACAATTTGGGGTAATATGTATAATTAAGTTCCAAATAACCGTTTCATGAAAATAATAATACGAATAATCAAAACTTGTTTGTGATTTTTCATTTTTCCATCCTTCTTGAAAGTTTGCCCAGTTTTAAAACTGTAAATTTTCGAAGTGTAATGGAAAAATTATAAGAAATAAAAAACGCTGTTTACGACTTCACGAGTAATGTAACGTGTTAAGAAAATCTCATTAAATTAGGTCGTAAAAACAGCGATATTATTCAATTTTCCTAGAAAATCATCAATATTGTAGGGTTTTATTTTACGCGCCTAGACGTCGGCGTCGCGTCGGGAGTTGATTATACTTATCGATTTTAAACCCGAACAATGTACCATAGCTGCTCAGCTCAACTTTGAATTTGTTGAATTTGAGCAGTTTAATTCAAAAGTTCAAAGAGAAGCTACAGTTTAAGGGGTGTGATCGGTACACTCGAAAAATGCATGGTTTTGTTTAGATATCGAAACTATCGCGATCACACCTAATTAAGTCTGATTATTGTTAAATTGTGATGAATAAAACTACATGTGATATTTTTTTATAAAGTTTTAAGGTAAGTCTTTCTTTTTTTTTCGCTGGCATTTAAGGAACGGAAAACGCAAAAAGGCAATTTTTCTTTATAAAAATAAGTCGGAAAATTACTCCTACGTCGTTTAGTCTAATGATGCGTATTTTCTTGTAATCTTGTAATAAATATCCAAGGGGAAAAATTATTTTTAAGTGTTTACAAATTGCACTTTTTTCCAGATATCATTATGGAAACACTGATGATTCAATCTAGAAATCATTTTAGAAAGCCAAATATATCTAAGGTGCTTTTATCGGTTGTATCTTTTACTAAAGCTCCACAAGATAAGATGTCTTCGAATCCGAACAAAACTCACGGCACCCTCAATACTACTTACGACGCATTTTCAGAAAATAACAACACTAGCATTTGGAACACGTCCGATCTGCTAAACATAACCACGAATAATTCAGATTTTTTGGTCGATTACGATTATCAAATGCTTAATAATTCTACTGTTCATGCAACAAGTGATTCGTGGGCTACGTGTAAAGAGTGGACTGCAGCTCAACATAGTCTATTTCAAGCTGCCAATTTTTTCTTTGCTGCCGCTTTCTTAGTACCGAGCAGTTTTAAACAAAGTGTTCTACTAGTCAGGTAAATCATTTTATTTACAGTTTTGAGATTAAAACGCACGAAGTGATTGTAATTTAAAATTAAATTGAATTTTTTCAAAATAAAACCGCCAAACGCTTTCAAAATGTTACGTGTGATGTGGTCAGGCCTCAGGGGAACCTCGGTCTACAACAATTAATTCTGTTCAAGTCTCTGATGTGAGATTGAACTTCTTCCCACACTCATAAAAGCGTCTTTACCACGACTTGTTTTAACGTCAAGTGTAATAGAATCTTTCAATCTTTGTAAACTTTTTTTCCGTTGGTGAGAAGCCCTAAGTTACAGACTGATTACGAATTCACCAATCACTAGAGAACAAAACCTGATTCCATCGGGTTCAGTGTTGTATCCTCTACTTAATCGTAAAAAATTCTATTTTATCCAGCCATAAAATAAACACTAGAGTTCTCAGGCGCTTTAGTATAAAATTGCGATAAATTCAGTGACTTGACCATTTTTGACATCGTACACTGAACTTGTAAACTGAAAACTTTAATTTTAAATTTCGCCTCCACCGAGCAGCATTTGAGTAATTTTTAACTTTTCAGATCTCTCTTAACAGTCGGTTACATATTTTTAACATATTGGGCAGGAATCGAAATATGCGCCCCAGATATTTTATTGTGGTATACTCTTTTGGTAACACTAAATTTAACACACACATGTCTTTTGACTTGGCGCTTTTGGCCACCAACCTTATCATTGGAACTAACAGAATTATACCTAAAGGTAATGCACAGTAAGCATTCGATCGTTCTCCCTTTTCGTTAAATTCCACAATTTTAGATGTTTAAACCTCTTCGTGTGAGTAAAAAACATTTCAAAGAGCTCGTGAGGGAAGCTCGTATTTTAAATTTAGAAAATGGAGATATTTACGCCGTCGAAGACGCAAGTCCAGCAGACGAACGTTTATCTATTTTACTGAAAGGAAAGTAAGTTTCCACTTCTGCGAAACTCGACAAGGTGCTAATTTTCATTTTTGGCCAGATTGAGGGTGACTTGCGACGACACGCATCTTCATTTTATAAACGTACACCAGTTTGTCGATTCCCCAGAATGGGAGGCGAATCACGAACAATCGGACGACGTATTTCAAGTCACCGTTACTGCCGAAGAAGACAGCGTTTATCTTTGTTGGCCTCGCATGAAACTCGAGCGTTTTCTAAGGCATAGACCGATGCTCAAGACTGTCTTGGATTGCATTATAGGTGAGTCACAATTCGTTTCTGGATGGCGAATAGTAGGTTAATTATTTTCAATTTCAGGAAAGGACATAACGTATAAATTGTATTCTCTAAACGAGCACCTGAGTGGACTCAGTGCCGAGCGTAGTCGCGAAAAAAAGAGTAAATTATCGGCCAGATCGCAAAATCGAAGCCTGTCCGTCGATGCTGTTAATACTGGGACCACTGGTTTAGTACGATCAGATGCATTTTCCAATGCACAGCGTAAACAACCTTTCGTATCAACAGAATGTAAGTTTTTTTTGTATCGATAAACTTTCCAAACACGCCTCGTATAAAAATTGATGAGATATTATTGAAAACTAATTTTCTTTTATTTACAATAAAAAATACGATCATCGAGGAAATAAACTAAAAAAAATTTCGAACCATAATGACATTTTCAACAAAAAAGCGATTAGAACGGAATGAATTTTATCATTTTATTTCATTCGAAATCATGCAATCCGTTTATTTTTGCATTATAATCATAAATCACACTTATCAAATATAAATTACATACCACACAATAATCACCACTTGTTCTTGTTGAGAAAAATTACGTTTTTGAGGATTTTGAAAGAACAATCTTAAAGTTTGAAGTTTTGACCTACTAACTTTGCGTTTTCCTTATCTGATTTAACAAATTTTCCATTTAAGATGTAAGTTTTAATAACAGGGGGTTTCCTTTAAAAGAAATTGATGTTCGACTGAAAATTTGCATTACTTGCTTAAGAGTCCGCAGTGTAACGTAATCTTCCCAAGTTCAGTGTTTTCAGAAGTTTCGATCGGGTTATTATTATTCAGTTCTGAGACCAGCCCCCCAGTGTTCTTTGCATTGCGACCTCTCTATTGATAATTTGAGCAGTTCTCTTTGAAGCATCTTGTCCTTTCCGAGAAAGCTGTGACGACTTCTTGTAAAAGCCTCGCAGTGTAGCAGAAGATGGATTGCCGTTTATTCTTCCTCTGCACATCCTCTGCATAGCGGGTCTTCTTTGAGTCCCATCGTATCCCTCGTATCCAGGTGCAGGTTGCCAGTCGTAATTCACCTCTGCTCGTTCTGAGTAGAGAGCCGGTTCTTTTGTCGGAAGGTTTCTCCATTAGAACTCTAGAATGTCCCTGACCAGGAGTTTCCCTCCAGTGTTTAATATGCCACTTCACCAGAATTGGTGCTGCCCTCGTTAGCCAAACAGTCTGCTTTCTCGTTTCTTGGTAGGTTGGCTTGAGCTCTGGCACCCATACTAGGTTGACTAAATTTTCCCCCCTAACTTGCTCAGTCTGTGAATGCAGTTCAGCGCTTTAAGAGCTGCTTGGCTGTCAGATGCTACAAAGATTTTTTGGTTGTGATAATTTCGTTTCCCAAGGCTTAAGCTTACCCCTTTCCTCAAGTAGCCTTCCCCGACGATTCCAGCTCATGTGCCTGTTGGGATTTTAAAGCCGTATGTGTAGAACGCAAGTTTATTTATTTTGACTGCCTTGCATTCCCATTCTTCCCTTGCCAGAATCCCGTAGGTTTTTTGATGTTATATGCTCAGGTTACTCTGTCAGACACCATACTAAGTATGAGGTATTCTACCATCTATCTTAGGATTGAGGCATGTCCTTGCACATTTCCTCCTGTGGAGAAGTGAATTTTTAAAATGTAAGCGTTCTTTAATGCCTTGGATTTCACTACCAAATGTAAGGGGGGAAGGTTCAGTGTTGTTTCTATTGCTGATGTAGACGTCGTACGCATTGTTCGAGTTATTCCTAGACTCCAAAGAACTCTGCTCTAGGATGGGTTATTTAAAAGTACTTACTGATCATTGAATGAAAATTGGCACACTAGTGCTATAAGGTCCGCGAAGATACATACCAAAAGTTCAATGTGTGCGTCTTTATTTTCTTGGCTTGTAGAAAATCGAATTGAATATAAATATAATAATCATTTTGCGTGCGGGAACAAACAATCAATCTTGCTTAAATTGGTCTCGGATGAAAGGCATAAGGACAGAAGGCCACCAATATTTCCCACATTCATCTATATCCGTACATGAAACTACCGTATAATAAATTGACTCACTTCAGGAGATTTCACAATAAATTTTACATTAAAGGAGGTTCGACAAGCTTGTAGCTTTTCGCCCACTCAGTATCTTCTACAAAGACTACGTGATTTGCGTATGGAAACGATTAATTTATCTTTGAATCTGAAATAATCTAGTCATCCGTGAATATATCTTACAGACCATTAGTTTCTTGAAGCTTTCGGCGAAAAAAAATTAAAAATATCTGGCTCAGGCTGCTTTGACAGAAGACTTATTTTTTGAGAGCGCAATTTTCTTTTTGATTTGCAGGAAGGAAACTGTTTTGTTTATTTTACAATAGGGTACTTTTAAAAGCCACCTTAACTACGAAAAGTAGACACGGTAATACAGGCTTGTTGAAATATTCTTTAAATGGCCCTTCAGAGTCACCACGCAAATTTTCAGTCGATTAAGTAGACGGTCGAGTTGATGCCTTCAAGGTTTGGCTGAAAAATTAGAAAAAAATTTTCTTAACATTTCATCGATTTAAGTAGGCCGTGTACACACCCTTGTATGAAAAATTGCCATATTTCTTATTTTCCACTGTCTTTTTAATACAAAAACTTATGCACCCACTGGGATTTGTCGTATAGTTTTTACGACCAGTTCAATTTTGATGATGAGGGTTTTACGTATTTTTCAGCCTCGTGAAAGTCAAAGGAGACGTATAAGACTATATAATGCAAAAGGCAGGATTCTTGCTTAATCGTAAGGGTTGTTTGTTTAAAATTTTTTATTTCGAAACTGCCAAAAGTAGGTGAGGCAGGTAAGACATCTATTAATCCTACAAAATTTAATTCGACGCTATACATAACGATTAGTTCAGTAAACGCGAGCAACTTTTCATTAAATTAAAACTTCAGCACTTCGGCGCATAAAATTGGCTTCATCTGCAAAAAGCTAAAGTGGCAATTTATCTTAATTTTGCGTAAAATGAAATTTTTCGATATTTTTGAAATTTTTATTTCTTTTCTAAATTATAGCGATACCACCTGGAAGATTTCATCCTCAAAATTGGATACCTTTCGTAGCGAGTCAGTTTCCTGCGGTTTCACCTTTTACGAATCAACAGAGCATCGATTCGGCCACCAGCCTTTTACGTATGCCCGAACAGCAACAAGCAACTCCTCAGAGAAATAGATCTTTTCGACGCAATCGAGAAGTTAAATTTCAAAATTAAGTTTTTTTTAAATGACGAATGTTAAACTAATATTATTAATATTAAGATGTTGTTGCCAAAAAATTATAAATTTTGTTGGACTTGAAAAGTAAACTATTGAATGTGGGTAGGGAAATTAAAGAAAGGGATTGTAATGAAAAGACATCAACAAGAATTAGGTAGATCGTAGTATTTAGGCTTGATTGGTTACAATTTTATGTGAGAGTAGGTATACCCTGGATAAATTTGTAGAAAGTCATTTGGAATACTTCATTGTTTATTATTAAATAGAGACAACTAGACAACTTCTATGGGGAACCCTTCTACGTAAACTACCCCTCACTTTTGGCTTTACCAGATATTTTCTGATTGTCGTACAACAGTGAATTTTGTTTAAATTAAAACACTGAAAAGAAGTTTATTTTCAAATTGTAATTACTCTGTTTAACCGAAATATGTGGTGAGTTTGTACTTTGTACTGAGAAAAAAGTCCATATCAATTAATAGAAAACTCTTCTATGCTCTATTCGATTTAATACCTATCATCGTCATTTATATAGAATAGCTCTACGGCTCTATTGAAACAGCCTTATCAAAATAATCAAAATTTTGAGACCAATATTATAAGATTATAAGCTCTTCGGGGTGTCCAATTAAAAGTTTGGTGAATTGTAATTAATTAATTAACTGACATTAACCGTAATTAAATTCTTTAATCGGAGTTGGTGGCACGGGCCCTTAATTCTTTAATCAGAGGGACTGGCCTTTAAATTTCAAATGTTGTACGCAGAAGGTCATGAAACTGCTTTTTAACGGTTTTTACAAAGTTTTTCATAACTTTTATCGTGTTTTTCCGAACTACGATTTATCTTGTTCAGTGTCAGGAAGTTGGAAGTTATAGTAACGCCCTAATGTTTTTGTTATAATTGATTTAACATTAACAAAATCCATATCTTATACCAAAGTAATGAGTATAAGTAGACCAGAGCTTGTACAAGTTAGAAATGGGATTGTGACGTATTTTAGTTCGAATGGTTATCGATGCCAGCCGCATTCTATTTTACGACCTGCTCGACTATGAAAGTACAGCATTTTGTGCCGCTCCGATTTTGAGTGGTTGGTAATTTCTAGAGGTAGGCCTCTACATACAATTCTTTGACAAAAATTGCTTGGTCCACTATTATTGTGACAGCTAGTAACCATAAAGTTGCTTTTGTAACCTGTCAATCAGTGGCGTACCAGGTACTTTTTGCAAATAACTTAAGGTAAAACTTCTATCAGTGCGCACCTGAACTTGACTCTCTGTACTGATTGGACGCTTGCAAAGTAAGTAGTTGGCGGTAGCATTTGTCTCAATCCCATTTCTAACTTGTACAAGCTCTAATAGAGTGCATTTTTGGAGGTTGCGCATTACAATTTCAATTAAGAACTGCTCTGATAGTGCGGTCGTTACGAAACAGAAATCTCTGAGGTGAGCTGCACTTTTGGTTGGTCTTCTTCTTTGGGTGCTTCTATCATACTTCCTTTTGACATGTTTGGTTATCATCACAGATCACAGCTATTATTGTCAAATTATGTGATGATTCAGCTGTGCACCTTTAGTTCATGAGCTATACAAATTGGCGGAAGCCTCTACATCAAGAGGTTGAATTTCCAAAATTCCTACAAAATTGAAAACCCAAATTGTTTTCCATAGTAATATGGATATATGAATCACCTACTTCTCTTGGTCAGCCAGTAGTCAGTGTCCTGAAAGAGTTAGTTAATCTTGAAGAAAATTTTTTTCAAAGTGATGACAAAACCTATGAACAAACTCCAACCTTGATGCACTTTGTCAGGATATTTAAAGGTCTGCATTTCAGGCAAGGTATCTCTGGGAACTAGTCCGATAAGAACGAAAACAAGTTATTGCACAAATAGCACTGTGCTCTTCCAGTTGCTCCTACTAACTCACCATTGTGTCATCAGTCGCTCTTCGGGCTCTGCAAATTGTCGAGAAGATCACACTTTATGTTGGTATTAGGGCGTTGCTTTGAGCACATTTTACAGTTTACTCCCACAAATAGAAAGAATTGCACAAACTAGGTCAGGCGTCTATGATGCCACTAGAAAGTGGTGGGGAGAGTCTTAGTCCCTAATTACTCAAAACGTACGAAATTATTTGGGGGTTACCGAACATATTGCTAAATGAGTTGTAATACCCGGTGATAGTTAGGTAAGGAAAAGGTTCTAGATTGTTGTTAATGGAGTTTACCGTCTGACTGGCCTACGAATCAGATTCGGATGGATAGGTGCTCATAGGAAAACATGAATTCGGAATTTTTGCTCGTTGAAATATTAATATTTGGTTGAACTTGAAGTGACGGAAATAGAATACGAGTATTATAGGTTGTACTTTTAAAGGATGTTGTCTCTTTTTAATCATAAATAATGGAATTTGAAAGTCTTTAAATTATCACCTGGTGGTAAAATTAGTTCTCACGAATATTCCAGTTTTTTTTACGCTTGGACAAAGTATTTTGTTATTTTAAGCTTTAGCTTTGCTTGAAAGATTAACAATTCTTAATTTAAAGGCTGGTATAAATCAAGTATAAAACAGATATGATACAGAGCGGATGAGTTTGACGACATATTGTACGTTTATCAAAAAAAAAATTGCTCAACTCTTTCGAATTTTTTTCTAAACTAAATCTTTAGATCTATAAGTCAAGAACCAAAAAAGTCAATTAACTTTTCCAAAAAAATAAATTCTTTTTGTAAATTTGACCAGTCTTAAATATCGTGCCTTGCGCTTATAAATATAAATTATTAATTGGTGTACATGTGTACAATTTGGGCTTAACCTATTATAAATAAAGAGTCGAGAGGTTTAATGTGTGTAGTTTGTCTGTGTGTGTGTTTGGTGTTTGAAATTGTAATGTATTACGTCAAATTTAGATTACTAGCAATCTACGCAATTTGAATTAAGTTTGCAAAGCTTGTGCAATTTTTTGAGGGGCTTGTGGGCTCAGATTTTTGAGTATTTTTAAATAAAAAGCAATCTTAACACTGAAATACAGTAGTGATATTTGTTAACTGTTTAAAAATCTGTAATTCAGTAGTTTTAGTGGACTTGTTTGTTGTTAAAACGGTGGATAGAATTATATCGCTATAAGTAATATGCTGTTGATGTTTAGAGGTTTGTAAAAGACTGTTTAAATTAATGGAATATAGTATTGTGTAATCTGTAATCAAAAGCTTTGGTATCAAATTTAACTTATTTGAGGCTAAAGAGCAAAATACGTTTTCTTTTTAATTTTAAATTATTGACGAGACGAAACTTCTAACTGGCGCAATTGGGCGGGCGGCTCTGATTTGTCGCTTTTCAATAAACACAGCTACGTTTATTATACGTAAAAAATACGTTTACGTGGTGTAATATACGTATCTCAAATATTTTTTAGACGTATACAATTGGTATTTTTCTTAATCGTAATCTAATAACGAGTAACATACGGAAACGTAAGGTATGTTTTATTACTAAAGGTAGTTAAAACTTGCAGTTTTTCTTATACGTTTTTACGACAACGTATATTAAACTTAATAAATATACGTATATTTAACGTATAAATTTATACTTGAAACAAATAGATTTTAAGTACGTACAATATGCGTTTAAAATACATCTAAAAACCCAAATCGTAATTTTAGAAACATAAAATAAACGTATGTTAAGCTACTTATTTACCACATATTTTAATCATAAGAAAACTCGTAGCGTACACCGGTTGCTTCGTACCCACCTAATGTACTGAAGAATCCGCCATACCGATCGCCAGTAAACCATCTTTTTTAAGAACAGAATAACAAGCGTTGTCTACGTAATCATCTGATCATTAGATCAACAAAGCTGCTACCACTTTTTACCGAATATCTTCGTTTATTTCTAGTATTTTTATACCTTAAAAAAACGAAAAATAACGATCTAAAACTACGTTATAAAACGCGACATCAGCTCCGCTTTTTAACTAAAATTAAATATACTAATTAGGTAGGTTAGGTATCTGAAATATTTATACGTATAAGATACATAGCTGCGTTTATTGGGCTCTGCTTTAGTTTAATTACATCTTCTTAGATGGACGATTACAAAACGATGCGTGTTTGGTTGCCAAAAATTTAAACAACTGAAAGCTCATCTAAAGCCTAAAATAAATATTTTAAAACCCCACGATTTGAGCGTTCTTCGTTTTACTTGTTATTAATTTAAAATTCCGTCTTCTTATTCGTCTTTTCTCATCTAATTATAATGGGGTCGACACGAAGTTGGTCTAAATTTAGACTTGTTAATTAAGGCTTAATTTCGTTCTTAAAGTGCAATTACGAAACTGCAAAATTGCATACCACCACCCAGGATATTATCGTCAAGGTAATTTATTATCACTTCCAAATCAGACATTAACATCTTTGTTAATTTGTACTTAGACACCTACAATGTAAATTTAAAACGATCACTAACTAAGATATTCAAATTTTAACCTAAATTTCCTTTTTTTTTCGTTTTTAAAGTTAAATTCTATTTGTAGTTAATTAATCAATTTTTTGTAAATACTGGGATCGTTTTTTATTGTTGTACAAGGGATGTATCGGAAGTAATGCCAATAAGTGCGCGTATACAACCAACCTGTGCTCCTTAAATTTTTAATTTGCCGCTGCGTGCGGCGTGCATTTCAAGTTTACGATTCTTTAGACTTTACCGCTAATAATTCCAATTTTTTAATTTTAAATAAGACACCCAGTATAGAATCCCGAAAAGTTCTCAAATGCTCACAACTGCATAATTTGGAAAAGTGTGAAAATGTTTGAGCACGTTTTAATCTTGAAACAACAGTGTTGTGTGATTACGCTCAAATTATTAAGAGAAACACATACAGTGTGTCCCAAAATACCACAAAAAGCTTCTATCAACGTATAACTTCTAGTATAACTTCTTGATGTCTACTGAGTACTTTTCAAATTCAAAATTTGAATTGCATTTCTATAACATAGGGAGCTCAATGCGGACTCATTGTATTAGTCTTCAAGTATAAAGTATTATTATACTGGGTGCTTTAAAATTGGAATTTTTCCTAAGGAACCTTGCCCTTTCAGGTATACTATGTACACGATAAGAGACGTATCTGTATATTAAATTATTTAATTGAGCGGGTTAAAATTTAATAAATAACAATGGGGGTGCAACTAATTGCATCGACACCCGGTATCGAAAAAAATAGTAAATATTTAAAACAAAGTTTCGTTCAACTCGTAACGAGCGTCTGCTTATTTTTATAATTTTTTTTTAAATTTATATCTAAACATTTATTCATTTGCTACTAAAATTGTTAAAAAGTAACATTCTGTGTTCCATTTTTCTGGATTATTGCATAATTCTCGTTTATATTCCGAAGGTATTAAAACAAAAAATTAGTTATTTTAAATGGTAGCCGATGTAGGTTAAACGTTTTTCGAGAAATACTAAACTTAAAATTAAAAAAATTGCTTAAATAATTGGCAACAAAAATTATTATTAAACATTAAAGTTAGTGTTGTTTGTGTATTGTTAATGTTTGTATATTTATATAAATGTATTTTATAAATGTCTGATCATATTAAAAATAATATTATTCGTAAATAATGTTTAATGGCCTAATTTGGGGCAAATTCTAAATTGAACTTCCTGCAATAACTTTTTTTATCTGCTTCCTTAAGGTCGAAATGAAAAAATCGATCAGTAGACGCTTAGACCATGTTTATATCGTTATTATTACAATTTTCTTGTATCATGTGTATGAGCAGAATTCTATGGTTCTTGTGGAGAAATCAATAACTAGAAGAAATATAGACAAATTAATGGATGGCACACCCATCGTTCTCTTTTCTTGAGAAGAACTCTATGACGAAAACCGGAATTCGCGATCTTCTTTTGTTTTGAACCTATGCTATACGCCAAAGTTCGATTTTTCAATTTTTCGCCAAATGTCGATATCTCGGTTGTTGTGAAATTACAGAAAAGAATATTAGCACGTTCTTCAGGCACTTTTTTAAGGATAATAAAATGAGTCAAGAGATTTTAAATATCTTCGATACTATCGCACAATTGCTTTTTAAGAACGAGACAGAATTGCTTATTGGCAAAAATTGTTTTTATCTCACTTCATCTATCTAAGGTAACAAGTATATTTTGAGCTTTAAAGTGAGCCTTCATTGCCTTGGGTCCAAATACAAGCAGTTCAGTTTTTTCAAAGTTGATCTTCAAATCCATGACCATACCAATTATAGCAAAGATTTTTGAAAAACTAATAACTAACCAAATGACGTACTTTTTTGAAAAAAATGGTTTGTTCAGTGCCAATCAGTTTGGATTTCGTAAGGGGAGATCTACGGTTTCTGCGATAAACCAGCTATGTGAGGTCATATATAATGGTTATGATTTGAATTTGAATACTGGAGTCACATTCTGTGACCTCAGTAAAGCGTTCGACTGTGTGTCCCACGGGCTGTTGTTGGCAAAACTTGGTCACTATGGATTCGGACCTTCGAGTGCTGCACTCATCGCTTCTTATCTCGAGTGCAGAAGACAGTGTGTCTATTTTAATGGTGCTTATTCCAGTACTGTGGAAGTTAAGAGGGGCGCACCCCAGGGTTCGGTTCTTGATCCACTGCTATTTTTGGTTTTTATTAATGACCTGCCCGTAAACCTCACGGGGTAGAACGTGGTCCTATACGCAGATGACACCACATTATCGTCCTCTTCAAGGAATCTACTAGAGTTGGAGCGGAGTTTGTCCGCTGTAAGAAAAAGTGCTGGTAACTGGTTTACGGAAAATGAACTATTACCTAAACAATAATAAAACGAAGACAGTTATTTTTGGTACCTGTGCGCCGAGTGACTCTACAAAGTTTTTGGGCGTGGTTTTAGATAGTAAACTGACCTGGGAGAGTCACGTTGAGTGTTTAGTGGGATCCCTGGCCGGTGGCATATTTTGTTTAAGAAGAATTCGAAATCTCATATCTATTACTACGGCTAAGTTGGCATTTCACGGCTGCATCCAATCGAGGATTGCATATGGTATACTAGTCTGGGGTCTCACGAGGCACACCGACAGGGTTTTTGCTATGCAAAGAAAGGCGGTCAGAGTAGTATGTGGTCTTGGCTTCAGGGAAGATTGTAGGAGCTCTTATATAGCTCACAAAATTTTAACGGTCCCTTCTTTGTACATTTTATCGTGCTTGTTATATGTAAAAGATAATTTAAAGGATTATAGCCATCAATCTGATAATCACGGGTACGAGACCAGGGGAAACAACAATTTGGAATTATTTTACGGGAGGATTTACAAATCAAGGAGCTCTATCAACTATTTCGCTCCTAAATTTTATAATAAACTCCCATGTAGTGTAAAAGAATTAAACCCTACTGATTTCAGGAGTTGTGTAAGATCATTTTTGTTTAAAAATGCCTTTTACTCCATTACAGAGTTTTTGAATTGTAGTGAATGTTGTATGTATTAATGTTAAATGGTATGTACCAAATTTTTGACGTGTGTAAATGCATCTGCATAACTGGCACGAATAAATTATTATTATTATTATTATTATTATTATTATTATTCATGAAGCAAAATTCAGTAGCTAACTTAGATCTGTATTTAGTTTCTGGATTGCAATCTCGGCGTTTTCATCACCAAATGACAAGTATATCTAAGTGTTATCCGCATAACAACAGTGATGACACTCCAAATAAAATAAGAAATTCTTAAGGTTTAAAGTGTAAATAATACATAGCAATAAACCCAAAATCGAACCCTGAAGAACACGCCACAAAACTTCCAAAAGGTCTCTGTCTAGCTTAACTATGCCTCACGTTCCAGCAAATAACTCCTAAAGAAACATCGAGATACCTAATCCAGTCTGACGTACTTTTAGATCGTCAGGTCATGATTGACAGTGTCAAATGCCATAGAAAAGTCGGCTAACCCCAGAATTGTTATTTGCATTAGTAGGTCGCTGTTACGATGTTATCTATCACTAGATTTCCGATTGAGTTAGGGCTTGGGAGTAGTATATCATTAGAGACAGAAGATATTCCCTGATTTGGGTATCAACCACTTTTTCAAGTAGGTACTTTAGACATATCAGGCAACAGGCCAAATTAGGCAAAGCATAGAATAACTTGTTTGAGCAGATACTTTGGCAATTGGAACTATAAAAGATCGCTCCAACAACGTAGGAAACACAACCTCAAGCAGAGTTTATAATATTTGTTAAGTGAGCAATGACGAAGGAACTACTCAGTTTAACCCAAATAATACTAATATCATCTGGGCTCTCTGCTCTAGAAGGGATGGAATGAATTAAACTCCTAACATCATCGGCAATAACCAACGAGAACGAGAACTCTGAGCACTGCAAACCACTGCATTTTCCTAAAACAGTGACTACTCAACTCAACAAGATTCCGCAAGGATTCCGAAATTGAGGAATGACTACGCTCTATACGATCTAAGGGCGCCTTCCGCAGTTGTCGGATGAACTCATCCGTCCCAAACTATTGCCGAGCCTCCACCGTATAATGTGGTTTGTCTAATGTTAATGTTACATCTTTCATTTGGCCTTCGGTACACCCCAGGACAACAATCGGAACTGTATAAACACAGTCTAGATTCGTCTGTAAATTGAACTTTCGTCCAATCATCAATCTGCCAATGAACATGTTACCTTACAAACGCTCTGGCTCTACGATGCTCTACTGGCTCTACTATGACATACAGATCATTTCGGGCAGGTTGCTGCTACTCGAGGGAAATAAGTATGTTTAGGAAGTCGTCGTCTAAAAGTATTGGCACTAATTATAGTTCTATAGACATTGGCCAGCCGTATTTGAGAACTTCTTGATGTAGTAAGTTGTTTTCTAACAGCCCAAAGCTTTTTGAAGCCGTCTTCTACGACATTAGTAGGCCGTGGTATGTCTTGTCCTGCTCTCCTTTTGTGCTCATTTGTCTTCATAAAGCGTTGTAGCACTCTAGGAATTGTGGCATGAGGTACACTATACACCAAACCTTCTACCGAATTATCGGTTTGTAGACCTTTCAGCAGACAAAGTTGTATCTTGAATCTTGAACACACTCATCAGCTCATCGCGAGCTAAATTTCGGTCAACACGTTCCATTGTAGCGAATGTGGAGTAAACAATAAACAAAAACAATTAATAAGTATGGCTTTCTAAGCGCCTTAAAACTCATTTAAAAGCAGTAGGTATTACCATCAAATAACAAATTGGTGATTGTTTTCTATAAAAAAAGATAAATTAAAATAAATGTGCTGGAACGAACGATACTGAAATGATGAAATGTTCATTCAATGATAAAGCCCAAAATTAAGCTTTTCAACAAGGTATCAAAAGAGGTTGTAGCCAGTTTTTGAAATTTTGTTGTAGAGTGGCTAGAGTCTACGAGCTTGAACGACTAGTGTCGAAACTACATATAGATAAAAGTCGTAATTTTGTTTCGACCTCTTAGTCAAAATATGTAGTTATGACTCTAAAGAGACCAAAAATTATTAGACTAATCCCTTATGACTTTTTTTACACACAATCTAGCTAATTCGTACTCGGTAGCTGAACTAAGACACCTCATCCAGCATCGATCATTTCATATTACGTGTGAAGCATCCCTAATCCCCACATTGGAATAAAATCCCAATACCATTTATCCAGTCTGCTCCAATAGTTCTTTAGTGTCATCAGTCATCATAATATACTTATATAAGGGCCGCTGTAATGAGAAGCTTTTCTGCATGTAAGAAAACATTCCTTTGACATGACTGTCGACACTGTCTCTTAGTGTCATTCGAGTAGTTAAAACTCAGCTCTAGATCTACCAGAGTGCGTTTCGATTTACAATCAAATTAATACAAATATAATATAATCTATAATTGTTTACAAATTACATTTACTGAAAGAATTAAAAGCTTGTAACGTTACATCGATGACGCCCTTTGGAGTTTTACAGGTAGGTGGCGAGTCCCACAATTTTTCTGTATTATTTTTGACCCATCTACAAATTAATTTTAACATTAGGCACTTTAATTTGTTAGTCAATTCGAAGCAGTACTCACGATGATATATAAAATATGTCACAATCACAATGCCACGGATTTTTGGATAACGAAACAGAAGACAGTAAATGTAAGTCGTCTAAAAGTTTTGGAGGTAGGTTCGTTAATTTGTTGTCTAGTAACTTCCTAAAAAATAAAACGAATTAAAAATTTCTAAAGGGGGGGGGGTAGGCTTTTAGATATCCGAAGAGCAATTAAAGAGTTCTCATCTTATTATCTCTAGATTCACTCTCGGTTTAGATAAGGATTGAAAGAGCATTAAAAAATATTGAAAATCGTTCACAAAACGAGAAAATAGTAGAGGACCAAGAAGAGAATCCTGATCTGATAACAGAACGACAGTGGTAGAGAGTTGAAACAAAAGCACGGCATTAAAAAGGTAGGTTTAACGCTATAGCAGTAAATGGTGCTCATATTGAACCACTATAAAAAACTGATTTACAGTTTAGAGAAGTCCTCTCAGATTGTTCTTTAATCGAAAGCATACTTACAGCGCATGTAAGCCCTTTGTAGCAGAAAAGGCATCTTTGTGTATTTTAGAAATCAGATTGTTGTTGACGTAAAGCAAATTTAGGCCCGATAACCCTAGAAAAGTATTTTCTTCCAACTCTTCCAACCGATTGGAAAAGATGAACAGCCTACGCAAAGAATTAATTCCCAAAAAGATATTATCGGGAAATTTCGAAATAGCGTTATGTTGCAAATTTAATTCCTTCAATTTTTCTAAATTAAAGCTGTTGTTATCCAACTGAAACAAAAGATTTAGACAATTTTGTAAATTAATCGAAATTAGGCACTACCTTCGAAATATTATTGAAGGACAAGTCTAATGTGAGCAAATTTTGTAGTTTGGCAAAGAGTTTACCATCGACGTGAGTGAGCTTGTTGTCTCTTAAGTTTAATTCATCCAAATTGCGTAAAGAATTGAAAATTCCTTAAAAAATGAAAAAAGGTAAATTTTGCAGTAAAAAGACCCGACACAGATAGTTACGTGAATCTAAGCTTGTAAGCGAATTTTCTGCTAGTTTTAAACTCTTCAAGTTGTAGTTCGTCGAAAATATGTCTTTATCTAACGATTTTAGTTCGTTTTTGCTAAAATCGAGATACTCCAAAGCGGTTTTATTAAAAAATTCACCCGCAAATATACTTTGGAGATTGTTGGACGATATATGTAAAGTTTGCAATTTGTTCAACCCCAAGAATAAGTTATCTGGCAAATGTTTCAATTTGTTATGAGATAAATCGAGTAATTTTAAGTTTTTGATCGGCGTCAATAGTGGTAATGGTAAATCCTCCAATTCGTTATACTTCAAATTTCTGAAAAGCTCAATTTTCCAGTTAAGTATTGCTTAAAATAAATGAAACTTACAAAACTTCCAACTCTCCCACGTGATTAAATAACCCAGAGGGTAAATAATTGACTCGGTTGTCTCCTAAATTAATTTCTGTTAATTTGGGCACGTCCAAAAAGGTTCGTTCATTTAAAGTTCCTATCACGTTATTAGATAAGTCTCTACAAAAGAGGTTCATTAATTTTACTTTATTATTCGATTAAGGACGAGCTCACAAAACTTGCACGTCGTTTGGGATGAATTGGTGTATTGGAAGCTTTCCAATTTGTTTTCGTCTACACCTTACTGTTTTGGTTTCAAACTGGCACGAACAAACGGAGGATGGCGAGGTCCCGCATAACGACCATCGATCAGGACCAGACGATACTATCCAGTCTTTGAAAAACAAAGGTGTCAGGTAGTATTTTTCAGAAGGTTGGGTTTAGAGAAAGATGGGATGATAACACCAGAAATTAAAAAATGGGGCGTTGAGAAGAACTTAATACTGGGGAAGTTCTTCGGCTAGTTCTGTTGACCTCGGCTAGTTAAAAAAGTGAACTTACGTATCTTGCACTGTAAATAACTAATCATGCCCCATTTACTCACTTGTTTGTTCTAGCGATGATATGCGCTTGTCCAACTTTCTGAATTCTTCTATGTATACTTCGCATTGTAGGGCTATTTGGTATCCCACAAATGGGCTCTCCTGTATTTTATAAAAATAAAAACACTTCTAAATGGCAAAACGTTACTCTTTTGAGTTTTTAAAACTATTAAAATTTAATAATTATCTTACGTAACAAATCTTAATTTCATTTATTGGCGCAAGGCACTTTCCTCGGCGTAAATATGCAAATAAAAATAAATAAAGCGTTTTGTACATTGTGAACTTAATAAAACTTGAGATCAACAGGTATTATGTTCCAAGTCCTTTGTACTTAAACACAAACACGTAGCCTGCATTGTTATTGCAGTTATTGTTTAATTAAACTAATTACAAAATTGCATAGTGCATATTCACTAATGTAAGTTAAAGTTTCGAATCAGTTGTAAATCATGACGGTGATATCTTGAAGTGCCTTATTAAAGGATTATTGTTTAATTTAAAAAGTTATTGTTAATATTATAAAATTGCTACTTCAAATTAACAATTTAAATTCAACTTTACAAATTGGCTAGCAGCGACAGGCGACACTTTTGGCAAAAGGTCGAACTCCTAGAGGACCCTACATGAAGAAATTGCGTGGAAGAGGGCGAATCATTTGCTGCACTGAAGCAGTGTAACTTGGTTTCTGTTCCTTCAAAACCAGTGGTCATTAAAAGAATCCATCAACCCCAAGTTGCATATTTTTGCGATCAAAAGTGCACACTGAGAAGATATTCAAACTTCTAAGGTGAATAGATACGAACGAAATTTAATATATTCTCAACTAAGGAATGAAATTGCATGTGATTAGAGATCAAAGTTCAATTTAAAAGTACCTTGTTCTATTATAAGAGTGCAGAGTCAATTTGACACATGGTACCTTTTGAAATTGGCTCTTTTGTACTTCTGCAAAGAAAGCAAAATCTCTTTTTAGAAGTAAGTCTGCTTGTAGATACATATCATTTTTATAGAAATTAGAAATTGAACTTGAGATCGACAAAGATTTTTAAATTACCTACTAAATATATCTTTTCATCCCATCTGACTTTCTTTTATAATGATAAATAAAATGAAGGTAATTATCGTAAAGGTGCTTAGAACGATAACAATATTTACGCTTTATCATGCACAATCATTCGTATTCTTGCTGCAAATGCACGACCCTTCATTTTCAGGAAATGTGGTATTAATCATGTAAGTTGACACGAAAGATCTTTCATTCTTCGTTTCACTAGCAATTTACAGGTAAATGGCGAAGTAGATCACCATGCACACTCGCGTGTATTGCGGGAGGTATTTAATTTTCATTTTATTTGTAAATATTATTGTAATTAATTGTAACTACACGAACTACGCATGCATTTAACTCTGTTTAAATTAAAAGTTCATTACCACCCCCACCCCCCCACCCCCCCACCTTCGACCTATTAAAATTTAAAGCGTGGAAAAACTTGAATACCATCATTAAATGCGCGTTTTTCCAACAAAGAAAAGCTTAGCTGGCATTAGTAGCGCTTTTCTCATAATTCACCCTTAACAACAACCACACTCATTCCTTCCAATGTAGCGTGATTTAGCAGATTTGTTATTTATATTTCTATAATAGTAAACGACTCCTTATGGATCAATTTAGTTTGTATTTGTATTTGTAAAATCTTTTCATATTGTTAGGGGTGGTTTTGACAAGAATAAAGTAGGGAATATATTTTCTATATAAATACGAGTCTAAAGTACCGTTTTGGAGTATTATAAGAGATGTATCAAACGATGAACGAACCATTAGATTTATCAGTGCCTAAAAGCAACCTGTTGAAACGGAAAGGCTCTCATGGCAAAATTATCAGAAATTATTTTTTATGTTCAGTGTGTGGTAAAAATTTCGACAGGCCTTCTTTGTTAAAAAGGCATTTAAGAACTCACACAGGTAACTCATTTCTCTTTTTGTTAATTTCTTGTAACATGTTGATATAATTAATATAAAGGGGTTGTTTAAAATTTTTATTGTTATTGCAATATCAATCAATCGATGCACAACTATAAATTACAGATCGGTTTAAATTGATTATCGATATTATTCTCAAGACCTACTGGATAATTTCAATTAATCTTCGTAAACACCAAGTAATAAATTATATTATACCAATCTTCCAATCTAAATCGATTTAAACAATATTTATTTATTTAAACAAATTCCAACGTATTTTAAATGCAAATTGTGTTTAATTCACGGTCAAGAACAAATAAATTTTCTCATTCAATGAAAAACGACTGATACATAATAAGAATTGTTTTATTTATTCTATTACCGTTGTAGTTGCAGAGGTGGCTTTGAATATAAGACATCGTTTACTATTTGACTATAAAATATTGCATTGATATTTATTCTTACAAATTGGGCTGTTCGAGTTTAAGTGATGCAATAATTTTATTGTAAGCAGTGCGCTTCAAAGAAGTAATAGCTTCAGAACACTTAAATGACAATAAGCAGCGACCTCGGCTAAATTAATCTGGGGCATAACTCACTGTCCTTATAAGGCACGTCACTCAAATCTCATCACGACTGATGAATGGTTTCTTTAAATATTAAAATAAATTAATTACCGAGACGCCTCTCCGCTTTAGGGATGATATATCCATTTAAATCGATCTGATAGAGATCAATATGTATTTACTGGAGAAGCGTTGTTAGAAATGCGGGTCACGGAAGAGGTGTTCCACAGGGATTAACTATTGGTTCCCTACTACTATTAGGTAGGTCTAATGAAGCTAAAATTAATTGTGGCACTGGTCGTCCCAATGTTGCTGTTGCTAAGATGCAGAATGATGGTCGATTAACAAAAATGACAGAATATGAGCGGGAACAGTCGAAATTGGGCCTCCAGGTGCGTGATGGTTTCGATATCATGAGATTAATAGTACCAAGACACGATCATTCACGGAGCGAATAGACGAATAGACCAGATCTAGAACTTAACGAATTATTTCTCCACGCCCTTGTCATATCCACAGGGGGATGCACTGCTGCACGTGAGTCGTAGTGGTTTAGCTATGAGAGAAGATTAACCCATTTTATTGGAACAAGGTTACGGCAATGGTTCCACTCACGTAAAAGTAATGAAGATATTACTTACAATAGCCAGGAGACTATTCTACCTGAGCGTTGATAAATAGAAAATTAAGATACTACGAGTAGTCGTGATGAGCTTGAGGCTCTTTTATTGTTTCACAAGTTCAGATTTGGTGAGGTTTTAGAGTAATGACAACCTGTGTCTTGTTCTCCTCAATTTTGAAACACCCTGTAGGAGAATAAAAGCTTTTTTTATCAAAAAAACGATAAATGATTGTAAGATCTGAAAAAGTGGAAACCAGTCAAATAGCCGGTGGGACAAGCTTCTTGCGGAGATCGGTAACATTATCTACAGAACAAGTTCTAGCCGGATGTACTGGACACTGGATAATGGTGCAAAACAAATGCTGGCTTTAACGAAGGATTAAAGAAGGCTGAAATGTGTGGAATCCTGCTATAAAACATTATTTTACGATTGGATTACATTAGATTTATGATAACCGATTAAATTAAGTGTATAATTTAAGAACAAAAATGTATAAATTCGATTTCTTAAGTAGGACGGGGGACGGGACAGTAGCTCAGGAAATTCCCAAATTCCGTAGAACCACAACCAAAATATATACCTGCAAAATAGCACCTGCCTGCGCCTACTAATTTTTTTTGTTTTAGGCGAAAAACCACACAACTGTGAAACGTGCAACAAATCTTTTTCCACGTCGAGCTCATTGAATACGCATAAACGCATCCATTCAGGACAAAAACCACACTCGTGCGAATATTGCGGTAAACGATTTACGGCTAGTTCAAATCTATATTACCATAAGATGACTCACACTAAGGTATTGTTTTATTTCTTACGAATTTCAAGTGCATTTACTATTTAGCACAAACGCCACAAACCATAATGTGGAATAACTCGATTATTTCTGTAATTCCACGAAAGTAACGCTTTATGAATTGGGTTAACAGTCTTCTGTTTTCAATTACTTGTCTATCCAAGAATCAATCGAAGTTTATTTGTTCAGACGGCCGGCTTTCGAGCAAAAATAGAATTTCATCAATCAGATGTTAACGAAAAAATTGGATTAGCCCTAATTCTTAATTAATCACTTTTTTTAGGTTAAGCCTCACAAGTGTAGTATTTGCCCAAAATCGTTTCCGACTCCGGGCGATTTAAAGTCTCACATGTGCATTCATAACGGATCGTGGCCGTATCGTTGTTACGTCTGCAACAGAGGATTCAGCAAGGCGACGAATTTAAGAAATCACCTCGTAATTCATACCGGTAGTATAATTAGTTAATTGCTTATACAAATACTTCATAAATATTAATGTTAATAATTACATAATTATAGGCGAAAAACCGCACAAATGTCTCATTTGTGCCAAAAGATTTGCTCTGGGTTGTAATTTAAAAGCTCACCTCAAGCTACATCAAATTGATTTTCCGATTAAGGAGTATGAAATGTCAGATCGTGAAAGTTTACTTTATAATCAAGTTTGTAACGAGAATCAGAGTGCATTGTCGTCGTCTTGGGCTTACCTTTCTGGTTTTAATCAAGATTTGTTAAAGATTTTCGCAAGGTGGAAGTTTGTGCAGGAAGATAATAACCCGACAGAAGATACTAGCTCGACGGAAGATATTAACAAATAAAAATATTTATTAGTAACAAATAAGACGCTTTCGTGGCCGTTTAGTTAGTATTCTCTATTATACGCGGTGTCAACTAAAATTTTTGTATAACTTTTGGTTTTATATCTGAAAAAGTTTCAACTTTTTAATTGAAGGAAACACCCTGTATGTTTTTATTTTCTTCATTGTAAAATTACTCTTGATGTATTCTATCATTTTAATAAAGAAAACTATTGTTAATAACCGTTTTGTTTTGCCATGGCCCCTAGAAAATGGCGCTACCTTTTTTGAAATAAGCAATTTTTATTTTATACGTGTGACCTAAAAGGTTTAAACATCACTGTCATTTTTTATTTATTTTTATTCGGTATGGAGTTGGTCGGAGACTTTAACCCTGCTTTTGGGTATTCGCGAATTTAACCCTCTCGAGGAGAAAAAACTCAAAGCGCTACGAGGCGCACCGTGCTCGATTAATAAAAGTATTGCAAGTTGCGTGCGATATACGGACAGCGCAACTTTGGGCTTGAATTGGTAGGCGACCACTCCACCAATCGTATTAATTTTTATATCAAAATACGCGTAATTAAGTATTCTCTAAAAATTATTTAAATCATCAACAGCTCCGATGCACCATAAGAAAACGATAGAAAACGAAGAAAACATACACAAAACCGCCCGAAAAGGATTGAACACGAATAAGTTTTTTCTCGTCTCTGTTGTCTGCCGTTTATCCAAAACCGCGAATTATTAGCTAAATTATCAATAGAACACTTTTTGTGTAGAATTTCACGAGAAGTATTTTTGTTCCTATTCGTTATTTCTGTGAGACCAATAGACTCCGAGTTAAATTAGAAAAACTAGCACAGAGTGCTCATCGGGAGTGTTTTTTTCGCGAATTATGGGATGTTTCATCCACCGGGCACCCGGGCAGGTTAAAACTCTTTTGATTCTTATTCCTGATCCTAATAAAACAAAACACTCCTAGGAAGGGCAAAACTTTATAAATTAATCCCCTCAAATGCCCTTTTTTGGTATGTCGGGCGACTATGACCTACTCCCGAAAGTTTGCTTACATCCAGAACTTTTGTTCATGCACGGTTTGCTCCTCTCTGCCAATCTCTTCTACTATATTGACTTGCTTACTTCTTCCTGAAGGCTTTCTTACTTCCTTAACTTCCTATCCGGAGCCATTCCAACACGCTAGTACCACTTTCAAAGACCTGATAGACCCGTGAAGCCTGATTGTGCTTTAATTTAAATGTTAAGCTAGTAAATTAATCATCAACCTTCTTACTTGTTACAACTAACTCATTTGATGCACTTTATATACATTCTTAGCGTACTTTTCTGATCCTTAAATATTTGCTCTTGGTATTTTCAATTTAAACCCATCTATTTTTGCAACATAAAGCACGAAAAAGTTGCACTACATTCTTGTCTTGTCTCAAATTAAGCAAAAAAGAGGGTTTTTAACCTCTTCTCCGCATTTTTGTTTAATTATGCTTTAAAATGTTCTTGTATTACGAACAAAAATAATAAAAATATGTCTAAGTACATAAAAATAAATACGGGCGGAATTTGAACCGACGACCTAGGAGCGTCAATGAACTTGTATTTAACAAGTACACCATTCGGATTACAATTAATAGATAGTTGATAAAAATAAATTCCGATTAATTTTGTTAAATAAATTAGTAATTTCTTTTTTGAAACATTTAAATGGCGTTTCATAGATTCTAATTTCTTGCAATCAATTTATATTACATCAGAGGCGCACATTCGTACATTACATACATTCAGAAATAAACACTTTAAAATTTAGATTATTTATAGAAATTGCATAACGTAACAACTGTACAACATAAATTTATTATTACAGGAAGTGATTTATGAGGCTCTTTTTGCAAAAATTATTTTTAGGGAAATTTCTGCCGACTTCCGTGATACCGCGATTTAGGTACGATTTACGTACACTCGTACACCGTACACCTAGTCGTTGGTGGTGTCGACGCGGAAGATACTTAAAAGTTGGACAGATTGATTTGGGATAACCTTAATGTAATGTAATACTCGTGTGAATAGACCTTTATTTGGCAGAATATTTTCTAAATTCTGCATTGTAAAGTAGCGACGATCTAACTCCTATAACGTTGGGCTCTTTATTAAGGTTCATTTTACAATACTACAACGTACAACCTCAGGCACGTAACTGGGGCCTGTGGTGGTCTGGCCCCCCTGGAAATCCGCCTGGCGCCGGACTGGCCACTTCACTACAAAACTATAACTATAACAATATTCGATGAATAGGATTTATTAGATTGAATAGGGAATTTCTAGTTGGGGTTATTAGATGTCTACAATTAACTCGTAACTCCTCGCTGACGCGAGGCCGTGGCTCTCTTGATGGACACCTATAATTCATATAGTATAAAGGATTTTTAAACGAGGTTCTTTTTATTAACCCCTCTTTGCTGGAAAATACGCGGCAAGCATCTCTGTCTGTGTGTCGCTTCATAGTGCAACGAACAGTAATCCGACAAATTGGTAATGAAGCAGTAAAGAAGTAACTACTTAGATTATCAATGGGATGGATAGGTATATCAATGGAAATGTATACCACGTTGCTCTCGCCCTCTCAATTACACCCCTGATATGATGTAATAAGGTTAAACCGAGCTTTCATGCAAACTCGATACGATGATAAAATCTACTGACATAACTATGTATATTTTTGTGGCCCACCCAGTTTTCGGCCAGCTCTCCCGATGGCCTCCCCTAAAAAAATAACCTAGTTAAGTGCCTATACAACCTCCCAACAGCCTCTCAGGTTCATTATTTTTCAAGCCACCCTTGATGAGTTCGTCCTTACGTGATTTCTCTTGCACTTGCAGACACTAGAGCTAGGCAGTGGCACTGTCCACTGCCCAGTGGCAACTGGGGTCTGGGGTTGCCTGCCTAAAATTTCCAATCTCTAAAGACTCTTATTTAGTAAATGTTTGACCCGTGTAATGTCCCAGCTACTAAACTGTTCGTTACCTAAATCTCGATATCATGAATGTTGAACAGATTAAAGGAATGTCTTCCGTATCGATTAAAATTCCTTTTTGAGCAGTTTTTAAAAAATTCTAAGAATACTACTTAGATTAAGAGAAGTTAGTAGGTATAGGGGCACTTTAGACCACCCCCACTCAGAATTTTAAAACCCCGCCTTTTTGATGACGTGACCATCAAGCCCCGCCCCCTTTTCAAGGTTTTCCCACACCATTTTTCTTAACCTATCTCAAGCGTCCTACCCGGCCCCGACTCCTTTTTTCAAGTTCTTTTTCTTAACCTTCCTCAAACCCAGCCTTTCACTGGCCCTTTCTCAAGATCTTTTTCATAACATTCCCGCCTTCCACATCTCCCTGCACGCCACTTAACCTTCGTACGTCACTAACCTTTCAGCTCGAAGGTTAAGGGCTAGACGTTTTGAACCATGGTGAAAGCACCAAGTAACGTGCGGGAAGTAGTGGAAAGCGGGGTTTAAAGAAGGTTAAAGAAAAAGATCTTTGGAAAGGAGCAGGTGCGATATGGGGTTTGAGAAAGGTTAAAAATCGTGGTTGAAAGACCTTGAGAAGAAGAGGTTTGGTGGTGACGTCATTAAGAAGGCGGGACTTAAAAATAATGAGTGGGGGTGATCTTAAGTGCCGCTATACCTTACTGAACTTAAAATCTTTCAATAGTAGGAGGCTGCACAAATTTCTATTCCTAAAAATTGAGAGATATGTAGAGCTTTGGGCCTAAAGTGTGGAATGCCTTTGATAATTTAACCCACTTATTAGCAAATTAAAATTAAATTAGGCAGGAATGAAAGTTTTTTATAATTTCACGTGTGTGAGGATGATTTAGTTTACTGTAATGCATTTTGAAACAGTTCCATTATTTGTGTATGTATTACTCTCTGTCCCTGAGGAATGTATGTACATATTATTTAGTTTTTAGTATAAATAGAGTTGTTGAAATTTTAAAAAATTGTACTCGACGCTCAAAAATTTTTAATTTCAATGAATTATTCAAAGTATGCGATTTTTGAGACCTGCCTTGAGTGCTTACAATTTGAAATTCCGAAAAACGTGAAATAAATTTAAAACGAATGGTTGCGTTTACTAAAATTTAAATTTAAATTGTAATCGTCACTCACTTTAAATCGAATGTGCCACTTTAGTAATTTTTTTATTGTGTATATTATGTAGCTAACCTTGCACTACTCAAAATATCTACTTCGAAAAGTGACTTTTGCGTTTACGAGAGCACGAGATTTTTATTTTCTTTTACCATCAGAACTAAGGAATTACTGAAGCACCACTTTCCGATTGGAAATTTTCAAATTAAAGTAATTTTTAAATATACCGAGTGACGAATTATACATGGCGAGACATAACTTTAAAAGGATACCTACCTCATATATTATACAGTGGGTTTGCAAATCGACCTAACAACTTACTATAGATTAAGTACCTAGTTATAAATTTATTTATCTTTCATTTTAGAGTTGGCTTCTTCTGAAAAGTTTGTTGCCATAATGAAAATATCGAGGGTTTTAAAGAAATAGAGAAACGCCAAATGGTGAGAAGAGTAGAGTAACAGTTACGTAAAAAAAGTAAAAACGTTAGAGGAAACAGTTGTTGTTTATAATGTTAGTATATCACTGTAACATAAACCTATCGTATATCGATACAGTTCACTGCATCCAAACATAACATTGACCCAAGAATCAAGGTGGCTATTACAATAATTATAATGATACAAAAATATGGAGATATTGCAGAAAAAAGAGAAAATTTAGAAGTTTTATTTTTCACAAAACTGTATCGCAATCGCATTTGTTTACTATTCGAAACGTATTAATGAAGAAGTCAAGGCTTCAATCGCGACACCACATTAATTATAATTTTTTTTTTCTCGTTACGATATTGTACAAAAATGTATTTTGCGTTATGTCACCGTCGCCATTTTTTGCCTATTATTTATTGTTATTTATATTTTATAGTCTATAAAATTTGGCGTATCGACGTCCATATACCTAACCAAGTTACGGTCAACAAGGTTATTTGGGTGTGAAAATTGAATTTTTTGTTGTTTTTGCAACGTCGAACGGAAAAATATGAATGAATTCTTCAATTTAGTTAATAATATCAATAGGTATCAACTATTGTACAGTAGCGTAGCCAAAAATGTCTAGTAGAGGTGTCAAATAGAAGACCGATTTCTCTCGTGACGTTATAAATCACTTTTTAATAAATTAAAAAACGGAATTGATACGTTAATTAAAGATGTTGAGATTAATAAGTTATTGATGTGTCTGTTATTTTTTTTAAATAGCCAAAATGTTTCAATCTATTACTGCAATTAATTTCTATTAGAGGCGGTCTTATAGCTACAACTGTCGATGCATTCGATGCATTTGAAAACCTCACGACTCGGCATCATTTGATTAATTAGAAAACAAAACATTAAAATTAATTGTTACTCTACACTATTATTAAATCGGCGACAAGTCAGTAGTGATAAAAATCGTAGCGTAGTAAATTGCAAATGACTTTGTATTTAATTATTGGTTGGAAGAAAATGTGTCGGCAAAAATTACTGTGAAATGAAATTTTCGTACTGAAAATTCCATGTTTATAAAGTGTTTCTAAAATAACGCGTTGACATCATTGTATTCTGGGTAGATTAAAATAGATTGTTTGAAGTGTGTAATCGATTTTACGTATTAATTCAAACAGCCGAAACTCGAAACAGCGATCCACAATATAGAATTCTTTGGTTTCAGCTTTGTAACTCCGGAAGGGTTTCCTTGACGTGGACGGTCTACGAATCGGACACTCGAATTTTTTAATACACCCGATTGAAATATTTCACATTTTGTTTTTGGAATTTATGCACGACATCTAATTACATCTATTAGGCCTAGTTTAAAGTAGTTAGTTAAGAAGTTGTTTGCTTGGAATATGAGTTAAACAATTTTCCCTCTACAAAAATTTTATTTTACGAGAGCTTTTACATGGTGAATAGTCACTGAAGATAGAAATTATCATTATCAATCAGTGAGTGTCATCAATTTGAAGTAGAATAATTAAATACGTCGAAACAGCCCCAATTATCTAAAATAATTAATAATAAGATCACTCTTTTCAGTTATTGTAGTTATTTCATTTACCGAAAACAAAAAGCTCAAATTGTACGTAAAGCATCCCATCAAACGAATTTCACAAGAAGTGTGCAAAAGTTGTAATGCAAAATCAGACATCTGTAACAGAAAATTCAAAGGTGCACTTTTAAACTTTTAACCTAGGAACTAGGAACTCGTAGCCCAGCCCCTATTAATGACAGAAGCTGGCTTCTTGAGGTTTTTAAAAGTCTATAAAGCCACACTGCGATGATTACTATTCTACTCTACAATAATTTGTGTTTAAGCATTACCTCTTTTTTCGACTCTTCACTGTTTCCGTTTCGAAGCGCCATTTTGATTAAATTTCTTTTCACATCTTCAGCCTTAAATTGACAAAATATAACACCTCAAAAGTTCTAAGTTAATTTTACCTTTTTACTTAAACTGTGGCTCATGTAGATTGGTATTAATAGTTCTATAAACCACAGGATTATGCAAGTCGTCCTTGTGAGTATATTATACAGTGTCTTGCTTCGAAGTTCTTTTGAATTAACTATTTCAAATTGAATATCAAGAATAACATAATATAGAAACTGAACAATAGTGAAAAATATAGTACCTATCGTAAAAAGCAATATATATGAATACAATGTACGTATGCTGATTATAACGTCGATCAATGTAAAATATAATTCCCGAATTTCAATCACCATTCTGTGATTATTTAAAAGTTTCGAAGACGAAGCTACCACTTTTTTATTTAACAAATCGAAATACTCCCTTAAATGAAAAATGGAAGATCTGAAAGTATTATTTAGAAGAATAACTTGTGTGAGGTTGATCATATTTAAAATGATGTGACAAATTTCTGCAATTACAGCTTTTTCTGGAAAAATAATTAAAATAATTGTATGACTAGAGAATAGACAACATAATAAAAAATTTT
The DNA here is from genome assembly GCA_950108345.1 of Malthinus flaveolus. Taxonomy (NCBI): domain Eukaryota; kingdom Metazoa; phylum Arthropoda; class Insecta; order Coleoptera; family Cantharidae; genus Malthinus; species Malthinus flaveolus. Next base: position 6,447,939 of record OX467285.1, read on the forward strand.
TCCAAATAGTAAAACGTTTTCTATTCTCTTTTAACTTATATTCTCTCAACGATTCTTCTACAATACAAACTTGAGGTAGTATTCGAAGCAAGATTTTTTGACCACTCTTCATAAAATTTAAAATGCCAACGATCCAGATTAAAGTAAGGGCGATTTCGAAAAATACGTAATTTTGTCGTAGCCAGTTATCGTAACCAGCCCCTTTGTATATTGCACTTTGTATGTTGCAGAAAATCACAAGAAAACTTACTTGAAGATAAAAGAATATTTTATAAGGACTAATAATGCTAACTTCAACCAATTTAAAATTTTTATCTATTCTGAGAGGAACTAATCCCATTATTTTCAATAATTCGTAATTTAACATGAGTTTCTTGTAAATTATACATAACTGCTTTTGAGTAGAAGTGTCTGTCGTGTCCCTGTCCATATTAAAATATGTATAAATGATAATAAAACGGTTTTGTTGAGTAGGTACTACGTACTGTTTTGATCGGATTGCATTTGACTGAAGAAAACAACTGACACAGACGTAGATATTTAAAGAGATTATTAAAAAAAACAATTAATCACTAAAAAGTGAAATACGCGATAGAACATGCTAGAAAATAATTGCGTATTAAGTGTATTAAAAATACAAGAATGAAAGATATTAAACCTTCGTCATAAATCATAAGTTTACATTACAAGAAAATTGCTAAAAAAATCGTTCTAATTAATGAAAAACCGATTGCTTTCAATTTATTTATAATAATTGAGGCGGCAATTTAACCCTTTTGCGTGTTTTCCGTACAATTTTGCCCATCAGGTTCTACAAATATTTCAAATTCGCGACTCACCACATACGTGGATTTCGACCTTGTTAGGTTCAAACCCCTTTTTGGCCAGGTCTCTATGCTCTATAGATAGCTAGATAGATAGACAGTTAGACAGAAACCTTACAGAACCTTTGTAGGAAATTTAAGTTAATTTATTTCTATACAGGAGCGCTTTTTTTCTAAAAGTGAGTAGTTTTCGAGTTATAACTTCAACGCGGTCTAGCGCCTTAAGCGTTCCTCTGAAGAAAAAACTCTAGGACACATAATTTCTAGAAAATTTAATGTAGTTTATTTTTGTATAAAGGTCCTTTTCTCAAAAAGTGTGCGATTTTTGAGTTATAAGTGATAAACTAAAAAAATCAGTTTTTAGCGTTGTTAGGAATTTTTAGAGATATAATTTGTAATACAAATTAACATACCTATACGTTGATAAAAATTTTTTTCTTATAACTTTATTTTTAATTTAGGTCCTAACTCTACTCAAGCTTTATCTGAACTTACTATGCTTTAATGCAAATTAATGTTACTCCTGTTTAATTTTTCGTACGAACAATATGGACATAAATCCAGTTGTTCAATCGTAGGTAAAACTAAAAATTTTCGGTACTAGTACTCTGAAACTCGGAAACTCTTTTGATATAGACACTAGATACTCTAATAGATACCGTTCTTGTCGAAGAAACTGGAGAGCAGCAAACTGCAAAGTAGTGATTTATAATGTTATTTCCCCATGTTCCACTTTGAATATGTTTACACTCGGTATAAGAATAATTTGTTTTGTTTCTTGAAGCTAATAATCTAATACTATAATTAATTAATATTTTGATTTACATAAGCTTTTACATGATGTGAATACAAAAGTGCGGTTATCTTCGAGACACGCAGTGTGTGCAACCTGCAACATCCTAATAATTGTGACTAGCTGATTGGCCATCAAGCTGTAGACCAAAAGTTACTTTACTGCAACTGTTTGTTTCCTACGTGTACAGTGTACAGTCATCTTGTTGAACTTCTAATCCACAACTACGATTCAAAAACAGTCACTCAGTGTCATCAATTTCAAGTAGAATAACTAAATACGTCGAAATAGCTCCAATTATCTAAAATGATCAATAGAGGCTAGTATATTGTTTTCTTTGGTGTATTTCATTTACCGCAAACAAAAAGCTCAAATTGTACGTAAAGCATCCCATCAAACGAATTTCACAAGAAGTGTGCAAAAGTTGTAATGCAAAATTGGACATCTGCAATAGAAACCTACTTTACCTCGGAACTCGGAACTCAGTCTCTATCAATGACATATCTTACTCTCTACAATTTTGAGGCTTTTTCAATAGTTAATGATTCCTACTTTAGCTCGACGTTACCTCTTTTTTTGATTCTTCACTGTTGTTGCTACGAAGCGCTATTTTGGTTAAACTTTTTTTAACTTCTCGTGCCTTAAATTGAGAAAATATCATACCTCGAAAGTTCTTTCTGAGTTAATTTTACCTTTTTGCTTAAATTATGAGCCATGTAGATCGGTATTATCAGTTCTGAAAACCATACAGTTCTAGCGCCCAGAAATTTTACGATATCAAATAGTAACTTATGGTCTCGAGTTTCTGTTAAGTGAGTAAGTGAGAAATCGAGAATGAAATAGTATAGAAACGCAACAATAGTGAAAAATATGATAAGTAACGTAAAGAGAATCGCGTATGAGTACAATTTACATATACTGGTACTGACATCGATCAATGTAAAGTACAAATTACAAACTTCAATCACCTCCTGGTAATGGGCAAAAATTTTCAAAGAAGTCACAACTTTTTTGTTTAGTAAGTCGAAATATTCTGTCAAGTGAAAAACAAAAGATCTAAAAGTACCGTTTACAAGAAAAATTTGCGTAAGACTGGTAAGATTTAAAATCATATGACATAGTTCTCCAAATCCAGCTTTATTTAGAAATATCAAAGGCACGAATTGACCGTATAAACAACATAAAGCAAATAATGTCCAAACAACAAAGTATTTTCTGTTTTCCTTCAACTTATATTCGTTTAACGATTCTTCCACATGCCAAATTTGAGGTAGTGTTTGAAGTAGAACTGTTTGACCTTTTTTCATAAAAACTATAGTGCCAATAATCCAAGATGCTGTTAGGGCGATTTCGAAAAATTTGTAATTTCGACGTAGCCAGTTACTATTGCCGTAAGCCTCGCTTGCCGCTTTTTGTATGTAGCAGAAAAGCACAAGTAAACTTATATAAAGTAGAAATAATATTTTATAGGGACTAATAATGTTTATTTTAACCAATTTTGAGTTTTGGTAAATTCTTAAAGGATTTAATCCCATTATTTTTAGAAATTTGTAATTTATCATAATTTTTTTGTAAATTACACATAACTGCTTTTGAGTGGAAGTGTCTGGCGTTTCCATATTAAAATAAGGATAATAAACACGGTACTACTTTAATCGGATTTTATTTGACTGAGGAAAAAGGCAGACGTAAGTAGATATTTAAAAGAGATTATTAGAAAAAACAATTAATTACTAGAAAGTAAAATGTGTAATACTAGAACATGCTATATTAAAAATACAAGAGTGAAAGATATAAAATCTTCGTCATAAGTCATAAATCATAAGTTTACATTACTAGGAAATTATTTATTTACAATAATTGAGGAGGCAATTTAATCCCTTTCCGTGCTTTCCGTACAATTTTTCCCGGGTTCTACAAATATTTCAAATTCACGACTCACCACGTACGTGGATTCCGACCTTGTTCGGTTCAAACCCCTTTTCCTGAATACATCAGAAAACTGGAAGAGTGGAAGCACGAGGGTGGTAATGTTCTTCATAGTCCGGGAAACAGCGTGCATTTATATTACACCAAGGAACAAACTTTTTGTTCATGGTTTCTATGCTCTAGCGCTAGCCTCTAGCACCTAAACCGTTCGTCTGACGTAATAAACCTTAAAAACATAATTTGTAGGAAATTTGACGTAGTTTATTTTTGTACAGAACCGCTTTTCTCTAAAAGTTAATAGTTTTCGGGTTATAACTGCTTTTGCCTGGAAGGGTCTGTTGTGTCCATATTTCGTTACTAAAGAGAATTGTATCACACTATTTAACTGGGAGAAGCAGATACGTAGATGTTTATATATAACGTAGGTTATTGAAAAAAGCCATTAATTACTAATATGTCAAAGTCGTAGAGTATGCCAGAGAATAATAATTATATAGAAAATTTACGTTAAGGGTGCGCGGGGAGATACTGAAACCGTGCATGGTATAATATCGTAAATTGAAGTTGAAGTTGAAAATGAGAAAAGCGTTTCAAAGAAATTAAGTAGGTACTTGCGTAAAACCTTATTCATCTGTTCAACCCTAAAGTTTCAAAATTAAAAAAATCAGTTATTTGACTAATTTTGGAATATTTGTCAAATTGAACACGCTCTAGCACCTAAGCTCTTTGCCTAAAAAAAAACCTAGCAGATAAAATTTGTGGGAAATTTGATGTAGTTTAGTTTTATATGGAAACATTTTTCTCAAAAAATGCTTAGTTTTTGAGTTATGAGCAATAAACTAAACAAATCTGTTTTTTACCCATTTTGAAATTTTTGTCAAATTGAACACGCTCGAAAAACATCTAATAGATGTAATTTGTAGAAAATTTGATGTAGTTAAGTTTTATATAGTAACCCCTTTCTCAAAAACTGCACAGTTTTCAAGCTATAAGCGAAAATTCTTGTGGTAATTTGAGTGTGTGTCCTACTGTTACGCGGCCAATATAAACCGACATAATAATACAAGTGATTTTATATTGTTTTTTATGGAGAACTTCATAAACATATATAAGAGATGTGGAAAAATAGATGGAGCATCTTCGACCTCTTCTTTTAGCGGAAGTCAATGGCAAACTGTAATTTTTTCTGTTTTGGAGCTAGAAGCAAAAGTTATATGTTTCGAAAATAAAATAGGATGAAACTTAATAATGGACCCCACATATTAAAATGTATATCATTAAAAAGAGGATAAAATTAGTATATTAAAGAACGAATTTCATAAGTCACGTATTATAGCACGACTCCAAGTTTAAAATGTGACTGGCGTAGCCAGGAGCGTTTTAATGGAGGAGTGCTGTAATCGCTATAATGACTTATGAAATGAGTTCTTTATACAATTTTTTCTATTTTGCGCCTTTTAAAGTCCATTTTCAAAGAAAAAAATCAAAATATAAAAGTTTAGGGATTTTTGTGATGGTTGGCTGGTTGGCAGTACTAATTGAAAAGTGACATTTCGTAATTTAAAATTCAAATAAATTGTTTTGTAGTTTGAATTGGTCGTTAATTAATTAATTTTAATTATTATGTTAAAAAATAGAATATGTTAATTACAAAAATTGTCGTTTTCTTTTTCCTCGATTTGACAAAATATGTCAAATTAAATATTACTACCAACTTCAAACATCAAATTTTACCAAAATTATTATAACACGCTAAATTTCATTACGACACGCAAATAGATGCTATAATAGCGATCTTACAGACGTAAAATATAAAAAAACATTTTTTAATAAATGTCACATTTATCCTAATATGGTTTCTATTTTAAAAGACAATTTTATTAATTTTAAATCGATGAAGAACCACCAGTGTGTGACAGATGCCCGACCAGATTAACAATTGAACACTTACTGACCAATTGTGAAAAATACCAAATTCGAACCTTAGGTGTAGTGGATGCAGAGAAATAATTAAATTCATAAAAGAAGAAAACTTAGCACACTTAAATATAGACTTACTTTAATATAATGTACCGCTCTGTCACTAATAGCCTCAGCAGCTGAAGTGACAATAAACAATTAAATTTAAAAAAAATCAATGAAGAATTTTTAAATCTCTTCGACTCACTTTATTGTCCTTAAAAACGGTCTCAGAAGCGTACCAATACTTTTTCTGTAACTTTACAACAACCGAGATATCGACATGTAGCGAAAAGTTGAAAAATTGGTCTTTTGCTTATTACATTTCTTTGAAATTTTTGATTTATAGTCGAAAAGTGCATGCGGGAGCTATCTATTGCTATTTTGGAATAATTTGATTTTTGATAAGAATTTACAATCAACGTGAATGTTTTGTAGATAAGTTAGTTTAACTTTCACTTTTCAAATCACCCGTGAAATTTATATTTTTGGAAATATTTTATATTGTTATTTTCACATCAGAAAAGGAATTTAGTATTTTTTTACGTAGATTAGTCATTTAGTCAATTTGTCGGTGGTGATCCATTATGGTGTTGCTGTGATGATTTGTGAACTGGTAAGAAGTTTTTTTATTAATTACTATTATTTCGTCGTGTGGGTTGAATTAATGACTTTAACTTCAACAAATGAAAATAGAGCGAGTTCCGGGTTTTGCCATTGAGTTACTCTCAAAAAATGAGACCGAGGGTGCCTTATTCATTTTTCTGTATCTCTTACTGCAATTATCGAGTTTTCGATGAGACTATTAAAATTTACCCACCCTGTACCTAACATTTCTTTCGTAATTTTCATATTATTTCTAATCGTTTCTGTGGTGGAAACTAGTAGACACTTTAAAATGTTTTTGAGAAAGAGAAGGTTTGGATCAAATTAAAAATATAATTTTTCTTTCTATTATTCGGTTGATCGAAAAAGTGTTCAAAGAAAATTAATAATAGATGAAAATAGCGCGAGAAAAGGTCTATGAAGTTTGATAATGTCTCTAGTATAGTAGGTTGATGAACGTTTTAGACACTTTATTTATAGATGTTTTGTTTTGAATTGCTGTTGGTGACTTTACCACCAGAAGATAGGTACAATAATGCATAATCTCTTTTTATTCTATTATTCTACTGATTAACTGATTTGATTCTACTGAACTTCTCTGATGCGTGTGGCGTATCAAATTCAAAACGAAACTTCTATAGATAATTTGTTTATTTAAATAAATGCATAAAGTTTTTGCTTTATATTTACATCTATAATTTACATTATAAAAAGAATACTTCACAGTAAACGCCAAAAGTGTATAATCAGTGTACTTTTGTGTGCGTGTATAGTCGATTACTACTACTACTACTACTACTAGTGTGTGTAGTGTGTAGTATTTACTACGACAGACGTGTCATGATCCACGAACCGATTGGCAGCAAATTATATAATATGAAAGAGCTACATCGTAATAATGCTACACAAGTAATCACTCAGTGCCACTTACTTGGAGTAGAACAATTAAATACCTTGAAATAGTCCCAATCATCTAAAATTATTTATAATAATATTCTTTATTACTTTCAATTAATCGTGTTTTAATTACCGAAAATAACAAACTCAAATTAATCGTAAGAAATCCCTTCAAACGAAGATCGCAGGGGGTGTGCAGCAGTTGTAATGCGAAATTTGACATCTGTAACAGAAATTTAGAGAAAAACGCTGTTTTTTTATCTCGAAACCCAGCTTCTGAGGATAAATTGATCTGCAACCTTACCATTGTTCATTGACAATGATAAGGTGAGCTTTCCGCTGAGCTTGCTTTGAGCTACCTACTTATGTATAACTCGCTCTAGTAGCTCAAAGCAAGTTCATTCGGAACCCTTACAGGAAAGATATTAAAACAAGGTTTTAGACCAACTGATTAATATCGAATAGTCCGTTTTCAAGTGTACAAAAACAGGTTCCCGTGGGATCCTTGATGAAGCAAGTGTGGCACTAGTCTCAATATCTTTGTTTGACCTTGGGGAAACATAATTTCGATGTTGGCACTCGCGAACATTATGCGTTCGAGTGCTGTGCGCGAAAGAAAATGGCCAACATCGCAACACTTTTCTAGTTATCTATTGGGATTACAAAAAAAAGTTCTATACAAAAAATATTGATACATCAATTTTACATAAAAAGGTTATTATAAATTTTTATGTAGGATTAACCGTTTCCTCAAAAAGAGGACTGTTCTTTTGCAATTGTGCAAAAACAGGCACTCGTGGGCTATTGATGAAGCAAGTGTGACAATAGTCTCAATCTCTTTGTTTGACCTTGAAGAAACATAATTTAGATGTTGGCACTCTCGAAAGTGATGCGTTTGAGTGCTCACGCGTGAAACAAAATAACTAAGACCTCAAATACTTTCCAATTTATCTTAGCAGTTCCAATTTTTGGTATCTTGTCTATTGCGGAGGCCTAATGATAAATCCAAGTTTTCCACCTCGACAGACCTCCGGATCTTTGTCAAAAATTCAAGAAACTGCTAAATTTTACATCTTTTTTCAGTGGCTGTCAATTTTGACCGCGAAAGATTAATTTGGTGGCAAAGATGGTTGAATACTTTTCTAAATAGATAAAATTTTCTTCCATTTGAGATTAGAATGGTCTCTGCAAACCTAATAGTATCTCAGATACAAGTGAACAAAAGTTTGCAATTTTGTCACATTTTGGCGATACAGATTTTGACAAAGATCCGGATTATGTACCTTGTATCAAATAGGGTAGTTAAGATTTTCTGGTATGTTGTACATGATGAAGGTCTAATGACAAATCTAAGTTTTTGACCTCGGTGGATCTCCGGATCTTTGTCAAATCTTCAAAAATATATACGATTTAGATCTGCTGTTGTTTTGAATTTTTGAGAAACATCCGGAGTTCCATCAAGAACAAAAACTTGGATTTATTATTAGACCTACATCATGTACAACATACAAAAAAATCATAACTACCCCATTTAATGTAAGGTAAATAATTCGGATCTAGATATATACGTTTTAGTTTTAGATTTTTGAGACGGGTTCGTATTATTTACCTATCAGCAAATGGAGTAGTTATAATTTTTTGGTATGTTCTATGTGACGGAGGCCAAATGATAAATTCAAGTTTTGGTCCTTGGCGGATCTCCGAATCTTTGTCAAATATCCAAAAGTAAAGCAAAACTAAATCGTATATATTTTTGAATATTTGACCAAGATTCGGAGATCCACCGAAGACCAAAACGTGGATTTATCATTATATCTTCATCATATAAGACATATCAAAAAATCATAACTACTGCATTTTGTGCAAGGTAAATATTCCGAATCGCTCTATCGCTAAAAATAACAAAATAGGAAAAATTTGTCAACTTTTGTGCACTTGTATCTCGGACACCACTAGGTTTATAGAGACCAATCTAGTCTCAAATTGTAAAAAATTTAGTCTACTTTTAAAAAGTATTAAACTATCTTTGCCGAAAAATTAATCCTTTGAGGTCAAAATTGACAGAAACTAAAAAAGTTTAAAATTTCGCTGTTTCTTGGATTTTTGACAAAGATCCGAAGGTCTGCCGAGGTCTGCCGAGGTCCAAAATTTTAATATATCATTAGGGGTACGTAATAGACAAGGTAACCAAAAATCAGAACTATTTAGATAGATTAAATAGTGTTTGCGATATCAAACACTTATATACTTATATATTTATATAACATACTTGCTTCATCAAGGCTCCGACGGGAGCCTGGTTTTGTACAATTATCAGAGAGCTGTAAGCTTTCTTAAGGGGAAATAAAAATTGGTAATAAGCTTTTTTGTGTATAATTGTAGTAGCAATATTTTGTATATTAAACTTTTTTTCTAACACTAATGGTTACTCAGATAAATTGGAAAAAGTGTTTGCTCTGTTAGCCACTTTGTTCTTCACGCGCAGCAGTCAAACGTATAATTTTCGAGAGTGCCAACATCGAAATTATGTTTCTCCAAGTTCAAATAAAGAGATTGAGATCAATGCCACACTTGTTTCATCTATTATCTCACGGATGTACATTTGAGAACGGACTAGAATATTAGAAGCTTAGGTTTCGAGATTTTGAGATTTTTAAGCCGAGCGACAGTGCCCATTTATAATAATTGATAGTTCTTTACAATTATTTTCATTCAACACTAACCTCTTTTTTCGATTCTTCGCTGTTGTTGTTCCTAACAGCCATTTTGATTAACTCTTTTTTTACAACTCCTGTCTTAAATTGAAAAAATATAGTGAGTCGAATGCTCAAAGTTATTAATGTTACCTTTCTGCTTAAACTGTGGCTCAAATAGATTGGTATTATTAGGTCTATAAACCACATAATTGTAGAAGTGGTTGCTGAGTAAATGCGAGCTAATAGTTTATTGTATTGCACTTCTGTCGAATGATTTATTTCAAATACCACATCGAGAATAATATAATATAGCAGCAAAACCGAAGTGGAAAACATTACACCTAACGTAAGGAGAACTGTATTTGAATACAATTCAGAGATGCTGGTAATAATATCGCTCAATGTAAAATACAAATGTCGAATTTCGATCATATCTCTGTAATTAAATAAAGTTCTAGAAGAAGAAGTTACGACCTTTTTGTGTAGTGCATCGAAATACTCTGTTAAAATATAAATGAACGATCTGAACGTACTGTTTAATAGAATCAATTGTGTGAGGGTGATCATTTCTAAAACCAGATGATACAATTCGTCAATTACAGATGCATGTTCAAAAAGTCGTAAAGTATAAGAAAGGTATATAGTGAATAAAGTAAAATTTTTCCAAATAACAAACAATTTTCTATTTTCTTTTAACTTATATTCTGTTAAGGAATTTTCCACAAGCCACATTTGAGATATTACTTTGAGTAGAATTTTTTGGCCATTTTTCGTAAAAATGAAAACGACTACAATCCAGTATAAATTAAGGGCGAGTTCGAGAAATATGAAATTTCGTCGTACCCAGTTACTATTGTCAGACGTCTCGCTTAATACGCCCTGTATGTTGTAGAAAAAAACAATTAAATAGCTTGCGTAGAGATAAAATGGTATTTTATAAGGACTAATGATGTTTATTTTTACCAAATTTGAATTTTTGTCGATTCTTAAGGGGCTTACTCCCATTATTTTCAAAAATTCGTAGTTCAACATGATTTTTTTGTAAATTAAACATAACTGCTTGTTTTTAAAAGTATCTGTCGTGGCCATGTAACGTGAAAGGCAGTATATTAGTGTCAGTATTTGGATCTAACTATTATTCGACTGGGAAAAACTAACAGAGCAGATATTTAACTTAGATTATTGAAAAAAACCAATTAATTACCCGTATATGTAAAAAGCGTAATAAATTATCATACTTACCAGAAATTTTAATTATGTAGATTCAATAAGAGAGATATTGAGACCACAGTCATAAATTTAAGTAAGTAGCTTAAAAATGAGAAAAACGTTTTAACAAATTAATATTTTAGGGGCCAACAATCCAACAATTGATACCTGGGTGTTTAAATTTAAAAAAAATGTTTCATTCACATACAGGGTGGTCAAACATTACACCCGGTTTTAAATGAAAACCACGAGAGATAGAAAAAAATGTTTAGGATATGATTTGTTTATAATAGTGTCCTCCCTAACATAAAATGCATATCTTTAATTTATTGTTAAAAGAAAAGCATTGACAACGCCCACTACAATTTTTTAAATGACACCATATCTAAATAATTATGTCTATCGATAGAAAATCTTACTCTCTTTACATTATGCGCATTTGTTTTTATCCCTACACAACTTTCTTTTTTTCTTGTTTATTGGGGGAAAAACTTAAAAAAATTGTTAGAATTGTCTTTTTGGAATGCCAAACAACATTATGAAACAAATAAGAATCACTTTTTAACAAATGAATGAAACAAATAGGTATGGCGTACCTATACTGTTTTAACGAGCTTTGAGATTTACTGAAGTCTTTAGGTTTGCTGCCTGGTATTTCGAAACCGACTAGGCTAAGCATCTGTGTAAATAATATTTTTGTGGGCGACTATGTATGAGTCTCTTGTTTTTATCACTTCGGATCATAGGACTGTCACTGTTCAGTTACCCCTCTTTCGTGGAGACGTTTCGGACCGCGGTTGTACAGAGTATTGTTCTCATCACTCAGGCGAGTCTGACGTCTTTTTATAGTCGTGTCGATATAATCTCATGGAATTTTGTGAGAGGTTCTACGATCGGTATAGATAAAAATGCTTAATTTCAAAGTGTAACTCCAACGTTAAAAAGGCGATGCGAAAGAAAAATTCAACTAGTATAGGTGGTTTACCGAAGAACTGAGACAGCTCCGCATAACATTAACTTGTTTTGAAGATCTCTAGAGACTTGAGGGAGACAAAATTTTAAATGAGCAGACAAAATGCAGCAAAGATCCACTTGGTCAAATAAGACTTAATATAAATATCATAAAATGTAAAAGACGCTTAATAATTGTACCTCTGACAAATTGTCCTTTCAATCACTGTCTCTCTGCTTGGATCTATCCTAGTTACCTGAAAGCGTCTAGAGTCATCTCAGTGCATAGGAAGAGTTTCAGAGATGAAAACTCAAATTATCGCCCAATCTCAGTGGTCAACTAAGCAACTACTTCGAGACTAATGAGGAGACTCTTGTTGAGAACAGTTAACAGTTTGGATTTAGATCGAGTAAGTCAACAACGATGGCAATAACCGGACTGGTTTCGTGTATTGCTGAAGCATTTAAGAGAGAAGAATACGCAAATGAAACTTTTTTTGACCTTACAAAAGCATTCGGCTGTGTCTCCCACGACATAGTTATTAAAAAACTCTCTACTTATGGGTGCGGCGGTGCCACTGTTCATTTAATGGAGTCTTACCTGGCAAACAGAACACATAAAACGTTTGCCAGTGATGTTTTTTCTCAAGAGTCGTTGATGCAACACGGCGTGCCCAGGGCTCCGTACTGGATATGTTGCCATTGTGTGCGTGCTGCGGGAATAATTCGGTATGCCGATGACACATTGTTGTTGTACACACATGAGGAAGTAGATGGGTTAAAGCGCGTGGTTGCTAACGTACATTGTGCATAAAGATAAACTGAAAAAATAGAGGTGAGAGTTGAATAGAATAGGTAATTTGATTTTACAAAAAATAAAATAAATTTTTTTGGTCGATTACAATTTATTTTTTCTAATAATAGAACATTTTTTTGAAGCACATGACAGTTGTTTTGAAATAAAAAAGCATTTTATTGCCTAAAATTGTGCATGTGAGAGAATCCCTCGCACGCGAATAACCGCGTAACGTAATATCTGGTTAAGTAGCATTCCATAAAGACTATTTTTTTAAATCTTGCCTCAAAAAAAGAGATAGCTAATGAGTAGGTAGAACCATTTTTTCGAACTTCCCTTTTATTTCATCTTGGTGTCGTTAATCCATTAGTGTAGAATTACGGTAGAACACGCGTAGGTGCTTCTTGATTGTTTTGACGAAATAATAATAACAAAAGGCCACACATTACACTAACAATGACTCGAAAGCATTCTTAGTGTCGTCTACTTGGACTAGAATAATTATATAAGTAGAAATGGCCCCAATTATCTAAAATGATTAATATATATTGTTTAATCCTTTCTAATATTACGTTTTAATTACCGCAAACAAAAAGCTCAAATTATACGTGAAACATCCTATGAAACAAATTTCACAAGGGGTGTGCAAAAGTTGTATGGCAAAATTAGATATCTACAACATACGTTTATTCCAATCGTATACTTCAAAATTATTTTCATTTAACATTACCTCTCTTTTTGAAGTTCCACTATTGTTGCTCCGAACCGACATTTTGATCAAACTTTTTTTAATAGCTTCTGCCTTAAATTGACAAAATATACCACCTCAAAAGTTCTTAGTGTACTTATACCTTTTTACTTAGACTGTGACTCATGTAGATGGGTATTATTATTTCTAAAAGCCATGAAATTAGATTGGTTAGCAATATCCAAGATAATAACAACGAAAATGGTGCTCTCTCTTGGAGCTGTGCTGCAGATAACCCCTCACACTGAAGAGTAAAAAGAATGGCAAAGTATGATAACAGAACAACGCTGGTATAGCCAAGCGCTAACGCAACTAGAATTATATTTGAATATAGCTTAGAGACACTTGTAGTAATATCCAGCAGTGTGAAATGTAAATCACGAATCTCAACCACCTCTTTGTAATTAACCGAATCTTTCGAAGAACAAGATGCAACTTTTTTATTTAATAAATCAAAATTTCCGCTTAAATTAAAAATGAAACACCTGAAAGTGTTAGTTACGAGAGTAACTTGAAAGATGGTTGTAAATTCTAAAATCAGTTGGAGAATTTCTGTAATTCCATTTCCACGACGCATTATTGATAACAGGTGAATTAAAGATTGGTGACATAGTAGGACGTTTTTCCAAATAGTAAACCATTTTCTGTTTTCCTTGACTTTGTATTGTTTTAAAGATTCTTCCACAAACAAAATTTGAGGTAATATTTTTTGGAGTAGAAGTTTTTGGCCATTTTTTGTAAAAATGTAAATTCCAAAAATCCAGTAAAAAGTAGTAGCGAGTTCAAGCAACCTTATATTTCGTTGTAACCAATCGGTTTTGGCAATAGTCTCGCTCGATATACTTCGTATGTTGCAGAAAACAATCATTATGTAGGTCGTGTATAGGTAAAATAGTGTTCTATAAGGACTAAGAAAGCTTAGTTTAACCAGTTTTGAATTTTTATCAATTATTAAAGGACTTAATCCCATAAATTTTAATAATTTGTAATTTAACATGTTCTTTTTGTAAATTATACATAACTGCTTTTCTGTAGAAGTGTCTATGGTGTCCATATTAACAAGAGTCTCCGTAAGTACTACTTTGGCCGACCTATTATTTGATTGACGGGAACTAACAGAAATACATTTAATATCCTTTATTGGAAAATAACAATTAATTATTCGTGGGTGAAATAACAAAATAATCTAAATAAAATAAAAAGGATGTATGACGGTCAACTACTGTCACTCATTAATTGCAGTAGCTTGAAAATGAGAAAAATGTCAGAAAATTAATTAATTAATTTTTTGTAAGTTATTCATAAGTAATTATTGATCTTCTATAATTCGAGCCTCATAAGCGGGCAGAAATTGTCCATTTCTGTCCTTACAAAAAAAATCATTTTGTATTTTGTTGACGGTGTGGTTGCGAAGTGGTTTTACCCATGAATCAATACGAAAACGACGTACACTCAGACGCACAGAACACTCGGGCAAATCAGTATGCGATAGCTTAACAATCAATGGTACCGTAAACTTTCTTCACATATCAGCCACTCTCAAAACTATATACACCTCAACGGCGGCAAGTTTGAAGTAATTTTTTTGGATCAACTACAATGACAGACTTTTTAATCACAAAAAGGAATATGTTTACAAATAGCGTCTAAACGTAACTCAGCAACACCCAAAAAGTTCATAGCTGGCGACCCCTTCTTTAGTATAGATTAATGAAGATTCCCAAACCAATGAACAAAACTAATTAAGAAGTCTTAAGGCCGGTCGTCCATTTATACGACATGTCGTATGTCTGCGTATGTCTGCGACATGTCGTATCATTTTTAAACCTGTGTTTATCAATTGAGATTCGTACACTTGACAGACAAGTTATTTCTTGTTTTCTTGGTTTAAAAATGATACGACATGTCGTATACGACATGTCGTATAAATGGACGACCGGCCTAAAGCTCCTCTAGTGATGTTGTATTACAATACAAACGTGTACAATGTGCGTGGTTCACGATTTGATTAGTAAAATTGATTAAAGGTCGCACATCACATTATTGATCGGAATGCAGTCAATCGGTGTCGTGTATTTGGACTAAAATAATTAAATATGTTGAAATAGACCCAATTATCTAAAATTGTCAATGTAGTATTGTTTAATCCTTTCTAATATTACGTTTTAAATACCGCAAATAAAAAGCTCAAATTATACGTAAAACATCCCATGAAACTAATTTCACAAGGCGTGTGCAAAAGTTGTATTGCAAAAGTAGATATCTGCAAAAGATAGTTCTAGAATTATAGTACTTTGAAAAAGTTTCATTCTACATTACCTCTTTTTTTAATTCTTCACTATTGTTGCTCCTAACAGACATTTTCATTAAATCGTTTTTAATAGCTTCTGCCTTAAATTGAGAAAATATAGCACTTGGAGAGATTGCAATTTAATGTTACCTTTTTGCTTAAACTGTGACTCATGTAGATTGGTATAGAGAGTTCTATAGACGAAATTATTATATATATCATTACCAAGACTAATAACAATGGTCGTGAGCCATCCTGAAGTTCGGATATAGGAACGTTTTCAGTTTTAAATAAAAGAATAAAACAATATAAGAAAAAAATATCATTGACGAAAGTAAAAGTTAAAAACATGAGAACCGTATTCGCATACAACTCACAAATACTCCTAGTGACGTCAATCAGCGTAAAATGCAATTCGCGAATTTTAATCACCTCTTTGTAGTTAATTAAAATTTTCGAAGAAGCAACTATCACTCTTTCATTAAGGGAATCAAAATATTCACTCAAATTAAAAATAAAAGACCTAAAAGTATTATTTAGGAGAGCAACTTGTAAGAAGAAGGGAAAATCGTAAACAATTTGGCGAATTTCCTTCATTAGAACGCCGTGAATAATAAGTGGAAAGATACGAATCAAACCTTGGTAACATAGCCAGAAATTTTTCCAAATATTAAAAAATTTCCTTCCGTTCTTTTTAACTTGGTATTCTTTTAATGATTCTTCGACTACCGCAAGTTGAGGTAGTATTACGAGTAGAACTCTTTTGCCATTTCTCGTAAATTCGAAAACATTAACAATCCAGAATGTTGTAAAGACGTTTTGAAATAGTACCATATTTCGTCTTAACCAATCACTATTTTCCAAAGCCTCGTTCAATATACTCTGTATGTTGCATAATGTCGCAATTATAAAGCTTAAGTAAAGATAAAGGAATATTCTATAAGGGCTAATAATGTTAATTTTAACTAAATTTGAATTTTTATCAATCCTGAAAGGACTGACTCCCAGAACTTTTAATATGTCGTAGTTTAAGACTATTTTCTTGTATATTTTACATAATTCGTTTTGAATAGAATTGTTGGACGTGCCCATGTTAAAGACTGTTCACTGTGTTCACTACGTAATAACCACACTCTTGTATCGGTAATGTATGAGTAAAGGGCGAAAATTAATACATAATAAGGGCGTATTGCCGTTCAGTGTACCGCGTAGAGTATTGATGGGACAGATGCGATAAACAAGTAAGTAATTAAGTAGATTTAAAGTCTAGATAAAACCTTAAATATAATAAATTATTCATTCACCTGTATTTTCTATTTTAATCCTTAACGAAAGATGGATGGGTGATCCGCGACTGTTTTCGTAAAAATGTGGTTGTTTTTATTAGTTGCACTATTTTTCAATTTGGCGCATATAAATATCGAGGATTCTAACATTTTCAGAATCTTGAATAGGAAGGGTAGAGGGTGGGCAAAACTTCTTTAGAGCGATCCCTCTAGTACCTTCAACCTTGAGTTCTGATTTCGCTCTATCCTAACCTCGAAATAAACTTAAAGATACTGGAGGTCGAAGTGCTACTATTGAGTGCTTCTATGCTGTAAACACCTCTCTTGAAAAACTCCTTCTTTGAAGTGCAGCTTTTGTTCCCAAATTATACAGGGCTGCTGATTAGTACAGCACACGCTATTATTTCAGGCTTCATTGATTTTATACGTTTTTGAATTTAGTAATAAAGACGCGGCATCGAATTGAAAACTTTAAGATCATTCAAGTGATGCTTCGTCCCTTCGAAAGTTGTAGTATTTAGAGAAATGGGCGTGTTAGTGCCTGACAAAAGCTTCTTAATATAAAAACAAGTCAGATTAGTACCTGAAAAGGATGCCACCTACCATCTAAGAGCATCATAAGCGTGCCGAAATTGTCTTTCTTATGGAAAAAAGTACTTAGTTAACGGTATGGTTGCAAAGTGGGCGCTCATGAATCACTACGAAAACGCTCAGTAGTGTCTTATCGCTCGCTAAAGTCAGATTGGGATTGCATAAAACACGCCAAACTAGTACGGTCGGGTTAGAGTTAGCTCGGCTTTCAAATACTAAAACAAGAAACGGTACCTTGAAGATTAGGTTCACCTCATTCTTCACACACATGGGTTACTCGCGACGCCATTCCTACGTCAAGTCAAGTAAACGGCGGGCAGTCTCAAATAATGTTTCCAACTATCCAAAAATAAAGAAATTTTAGTGTCAAATAGGCACTTGTTTTTAAGAAGCATCGATGACTCAGCAACACCAAAATGGGTCAGAATTGGCAACCTCTCCTTTTACATATATGTAGAATAGAAAATTAATTTTCAGTTCAGCAAAATAAACAGTAATACTAATTAAGAAGTCTTAAAGCTCTCCCAGTGAGTTGGTATTATGGTATCACGACAACAAGCGTGTATGTTGTATGTGCTTTATAATTTGATTGATAAAATAGATTAAAAGTCACACATCACACTAATGATCCGAATGCAGTTACTCGGTGTCGTGTATTTGGACTAGAATAATTAAATATGTTGAAATAGACCCAATTATCTAAAATTGTTAACATATTGTTTATTACTTTCTAATATTACGTTTTAATTACCGCAAATAAAAAACTCAGATTATACGTGAAACATCCCATGAAACTAATTTCACAAGGGGTGTGCAAAAGTTGTATTGCAAAATTAGATATCTGCAACAGATAGTTCAAGAGTTATAGAACTTCAATGAGTTTCATTCTACATTACCTCTTTTTTTGATTCTTCACTATTGTTGCTCCGAACGGACATTTTCATTAAATTGTTTTTAATAGCTCCTGCCTTAAATTAAAAAGATGAAAGACTTGAGAGATTCGAATTTAATGTTACCTTTTTGCTTAAAATGTGACTCATGTAGATTGGTATTGATAGTTCTATAGACGAAATTATTATAAATAAAATTACTGCGAATAATAATAATGGTCGTGAACCATCCCGAAGTTCTGATATAGGAATTTTTTCAGTTTTAAAAGTGAGAATGAAAAAATATAAGAAAACAATATCAGTGACGAAAGTAAAAGTTAAAGACATGAGAACCGTACTCGTATACAACATACAAATTCTCCTAGTGACGTCAATCAGCGTAAAATGCAATTCACGAATTTTAATCACCTCTTCGTAATTAATTAAAATTTTCGAAGAAGCAACTGCCACTCTTTCATTTAGTGAATCAAAATATTCACTTAAATTAAAAATAAATGACCTAAAAGTAGTATTTAAGAGAGTAGATTGTACGAAGAAGGGGAATTCGAAAACAATTTGGCAAATTTCCTTCATTACAACGCCGTGAACAATAAATGGAAAGAAACGAATCAAACTTTGGTAACATAGCCAGAAATTTTTCCAGATATTAAAAAATTTCCTTCCGTTTTTTTTAAATTGATATTCTTTTAATGATTCTTCGACTACCGCAAGTTGAGGTAGTATTTCGAGTAGAATTTTTTGTCCATTTCTCGTAAATTCGAAAACATTAACAATCCAGAATGTTGTAAAGACGTTTTGAAATAATACCAGATTTCGTCTCAACCAATCACTATTGTCAAAAGCCTCGTTCAATATACTCTGTATGTTGCATAATGTCGCAATTATATAGCTTATGTAAAGATAAAGGAATATTCTATAAGGGCTAATAATGTTAATTTTAACTAAATTTGAATTTTTATCAATCCTGAAAGGACTGACTCCCAGAAATTTTAATAAGTCGTAGTTTAAAACTATTTTCTTGTATATTTTACATAATTCGTTTTGAGTAGAATTGTTGGACGTGCCCATGTTAAAGACTGTTCACTGTGTTCACTACGTAATAACCACACTCTTGTATCGGTAATGTATGAGTAAAGGGCGAAAATATATACATAATAAGGGCGTATTACTGTTTAGCTATAACCGCGTATAGTATTTAAGGGACAGACAGCTGTCATAATGCGATAAAAAAGTAAGCAATTAAGTAGATTAAAAGTCTAGGTTACCTTGAATATACTAAATTACTCATTCATTTACCTGTATTTTCCATAAATTAATCCTCAACGAAAGATGGACGGGAGATCCGCGACTTTTTCGTAAAAATGTGGTTGTTTTTATTAGTTCCACTATTTTTCAATTTGGCGCATATAAATATCGAAGATTCTAACATTTTCAATATATTGAATAGGAAGGGTAGAGGGTGGGCAAAACTTCTTTAGAGCGATCCCTCTAGTACCTTCAACCTTCAGTTCTGATTTCGCTCTATCCTAACCTCGAAATAAACTTAAAGATATTAGAGGTCGAAGTGCTACTATTGAGTGCTTCTATGCTGTAAACACCTCTCTTGAAAAACTCCTCAATCGAGGTGCAGCTTTTGTTCCCAAATTATACAGAGCTGCTCATTAGTACTGCACACGCTATTATTTCAGTCATCATTGATTTTATACGTTTTCGAACTTAGTCATAAGGACGCGGCATCGAATTCAAAACAAGATCCTTCGAGTGATGCTTCGCCTCTTCGAAAGTTGAGTTATTTAGAGAAATGGGCGTGTTAGTGCCTGACAAAAGCTTCTTAGGATGAAAACAAGTCAGATTGGTATTTAAAAAGGATGCCACCTACCATTTACGAGCCTCATAAACTTGCCGCAATTCTTTTTTTTTTCATTCTTTGGTTGCAAAGTGGACGCTCGAGCATTAGTACGAAAACCCTCAATAGTGCTCATACAGGTGCACATGTCGCTCGCTAAAGTCAGATTGGGATTTCTTAAAAAACGACAAACTAGCATGGTGTAGTTAACTCAACATTCAAATACTAAAACAGGAAACGGTACCTTGAAGATTAGATTCACATCATTCTCCACACACATCGGTTATTCACGAAGCTATTCCCGCGTCAAAGTAAATGGCGGGCAGTTTCAAATAATTATTCGAACTATCCAAAAATAAAGAACTTTTAATGTCAGAACGGAACTTGTCTCTAAGAAGCATCGGCAACTCGGCGACTCTAAAATGGTTCCGAATTGACGACCTCTCCTTTAACATAGAATAGAAAAGTAACTTCCAATTCGGCGAAATAAACTGTACTAATTAAGAAGTTCTAAAGCTCTTCTAGTAATTTTTTATTTTATTTAATAGATTCGGCGTTCACTGTGTGCAAATTAAGTTTGATTTTGGTACTAACTAAATTGAAATAGGCATTTGCACTAATTTTGTCAGTTTCGTTGCTTGCATCTGTTTCGATACACAGTATCATCTTCGGAACGGGTTTTTAACTGACTGCGTAAGGGTTAGGTCCCGGTATTTACATGTTCGAAGTAACGGCATTTTGCCTTATCTCGTGCTCCGTTGGGACTGTTATTATAGGTGAATTGTTGAGGTCGATCTGGTCATTTAATAATGCGTATAGTTGCTATTGTTGTGTTGCATGATTTCTATGGTTTCTAGGTAATTTAGTTTGATTCCTTTAGCGGATATGTGTAGGATCTCGGGTTTGAGCGTGAACGTGTGGTTGTGGTTTAAAATGTGTTCGGCATAGTTAGAGTTCGTTTTTTTGTATCTATAGCTTCTTGAGTGTTCTTTGAACCTTTGTTTAAAGGTTCTGCCGGTTTTCCTATGTCTACTGCATTGCAGTCGGGACAGGAGGGTTTGTAGACTTCTGATTTTTTCATACGGTCTATTTTAGGTTTCGTGTTGGTTATAATAGAGCTGAGGGTGTTGTCGGTTTTAAATGCTACTTTTTTGTTGCCGTTTTTGGTGATGAACTTCTTGAGCTTTTCGGCTGGCAGTCCGATGTAAGTGAAAGATTTTTTAGTGTCATCAGGTGTATGTTGGGCGTAGACCATAGGCATAGTCTTTTTGTGGAGTGTTTTCTTGAGGATGTTGGTATTTATGATGGGGCTATACGCATTGTTTTTAGCGATTTTGTATATGCGGTCTAGATCTTTTTTGTAGTTTTTGTCCGTCATTGGAACGGAAAGTAATCTGTGAATCATAGAGTGGAAAGCAGCTAATTTATGTGAGATAGGGTGTGTAGAGGTGTTGTGTATCGTTGTGTCTGTGTGAGTCTGTTTGTGGAAAGCAGCAAAAGTGGGTTTATTGAGATCTTTGGATATGGAGAGGTCTAGAAAGTTTTGGGTTTTGTTGTCTTCTCTTTTTGATGTTTTTGTAGAGTGTGTTAAGGTATTGAAGGAAAGCATATAGTTGTCTGTTCGTGCCGTTTCAGCAGACTATTAAGTCGTCGTCATATTATCTGTACCAGTAGCTAATGTAAAATGAATGTTTGGAGTTGTGTATTTGGTTTTCTAAGTAAATAAAACTCTTCCAGTAAGTTGGTAATATGATATCACGATAACAAGCGTGTATGTGCTTCAAGATTTGATTGATAAAATAGATTAAAAGTAACAAGATAATAATCCCAATGCAGTCACTCGGTGTCGTGTATTTGGACTAGAATAATTAAATATGTTGAAATAGACCCAATTATCTAAAATTGTTAATATATTATTTAATATTTTCTAATATTACGTTTTAATTACCGCAAATAAAAAACTCAAATTATACGTGAAACATCCCATGAAACTAATTTCACAGGGGGTGTGCAATAGTTGTATTGCAAAATTAGATATCTACAACAGATAGTCTTAAAGTTATGGTATTTTGAAATGAGTTTCATTCTACATTACCTCTTTTTTTGATTCTTCACTATTGTTGCTCCGAACCGACATTTTCATTACACTGTTTTTAACAGCTTCTGCCTTAAATTAAGAAAATTTAGCACTTGAGAGATTTGAATTTAATGTTACCTTTTTGCTTAAATTGTGGCTCATGTAGATTGGTACTACTAGTTCTATAAAAAAAACTGTTACATATATTATTAGTGCGACTAGTAATAACAGCGGTGAACCGCCCTGAAGTTCTGTTAGAGGAATTTTTTCAGTTTGAAAAGTTAGAATAAAAAAATATGAGAAAATAGTAATATTGAGGAAAACCATAGTTAAAGTAATGAGAACCGTATTCGAAAACAACACGCAAATACTCCTAGTGACGTCAATCAGCGTAAAATGCAATTTACGAATCTCAATCACCTCTTTGTGATTAAGTAAACTTTTCGAAGAAGCAATTACCACTTTTTCATTTAGTGAATCAAAATATTCACCTAAATTAAACATAAAAGACCTGAAAGTATTATTTAGAAGAGCAACTTGTATGAGAAAGGGGAATTCGAAAATAATTGTGCGAATTTCCGACATTACAACGCCGTGAACTATAAGTGGAAAGAAACGAAGCAAACCTTGGTAACAGAGCCAGAAATTTTTCCAAATATTAAAAAATTTCCTTCCGTTTTTTTTAACTTGATATTCTTTTAATGATTCTTCGACAACCGAAAGCTCAGGTAGTATTACGAATAGAATTTTTTGGCCATTTTTCGTAAATCCGTAAACGTTGAAAAGCCAGAATGTTGTAAAGACGTTTTGAAATAATACCAGATTTCGTCTTAACCAATTACTATTGTCAAAAGTCTGGTTCAATATACTTTGTGTGTAACTTAATGTCACAAAAATTATAAAGCTTACGTGAAGATAAAAGAATATTCTG